>CM044431.1:35762666-35775548 GCA_024363595.1 Xenopus borealis
TAGATAGATAGATAGATAGATAGATAGATAGATAGATAGATAGATAGTAAGATAGATAGACCAGTCTTATCTCATATTAATTAGTTTGCAAATAGCATGTAAGGTAGAGATGATTTTGTGATGTATAGCAAAAAACCCATATTCTGCAAATCAGTCCCTTGCAGATCCCCAATAAAGTGTTAATAAATGAATGGAGATTACCTTACTACAAACAATTGATTCAGAATTAGAGTTTGGCAAGACAATTTATCATTGTGACTCCTAATAACATTCATTGCTTTTTTGATTACCTATTCTGCTTCAGATATAATAAACTTGTTAATCATTTTTCTTGTACTCCACAAAAAAACATTATTCACCAGAAAGCTGTTCCATCAGTGCAAACTAGGTAATTTTAGTTGTGCTAAATAAAGGGGAAATGACGGCTGGTATTGTAGGAGCATATGCATTCCATTATAATAAATGACTGACACTATTTTAATCAAACAGCGAGGGTAGGGGAAATTGCTTCTGCGGATACAGTAAGATGAATGGGTTGACAGTTTGATACCTAATGTGACTTACTGGATAGACAAACCCTCTTTTCAGCTGTAGAATTCCATCAGTCCAACATTTGAATCTGGGGCATTTTGTAGGCACATTTCATTATGCCGGATACAGCTATAGTGTCTGGTCACTTGCCCACGTGTAGTGGAAGTTTTTTGGCTTGTTAGAACATTTGGCCTAGGTAATGCAGCAATACTGGTTCCAGTACAAAGGAGGGGGAGAAAATAAAAACTGAAGGAAAGGAGATTGGTTAGATAAACTTATTATAGAATGCACTTAGCAGCTGTATTGAGCTCAAGCCACCTACAATGTAAGGGGGAATAAGGCTTCTTTCTATTTTTCAATTCAATTTGATCCATATCATGCAATATCCAATCTTTGAGATTGTGAAAGCTGCCCATTGTGGCATTGACCCCTGCAGCGAACACTGAATACTTTAGCAATTCCTGATATACTAGGCCTTTAGAGAAATGCAAGTAGAGAATCCCCTCCTTTACCCAATGCACCTGCACCCAGAAACATAACCTTTGCTTGGGTGCAGGCAGAGGCAGTGGAGTACAAGATTTTACATTTCTCACTGAGGGGTCGATTCATCAAAGAGTGAAGTTAAGAGTGAAGTTCCGCCACTAGAGGGAAATTCCACAGCTCTCAATTCATTTCTATGGGATTTTTAAAGGCACATTCATCAAAGGGTGAACTTTCACTTCACCCATTGATGAATATGCCTTGCAAAATCCCATAGAAATGAATTGAGAGCTGTGGAATTTCCCTCTAGTGGCGGAACTTCACTCTTTGATGAATCTACCCCTGAGTGTCTATCTGCACTCGACCAGAGGTATTGCTTCTGGATGCAGAACAGCAGCAGCAGAAGTGTGGATTCTAGGCCTGTGTTACTCCTTCAGCAGGGATATGACTTGTCTGGCTCTAGCCTAAGAACAGTTATAAGGGCAATACATATCAATGAACACAGGGCAATAGGAGCTGAATGGCCACTAGTGGGAGTCTGTTAATCAGCCAGTTTGGGGGTGAAGGTGGTCTTACAAGCCAAACACTCCTCTCAAAGAAAAAACACTGCCCACATTGTGCTAACAAAAATAACTGCTACCACAGGATATAATGGAAACCACTCGCTGAGCCTTGGGAATCAAGATTTATGGCACTTTAAAGCCATAGTTATGACACACGAGACTTAGCCGTATACTCCATTACACTTACTGGAAACAGTTCCTTTTGCTAGCGCAGTGTGGCCAATGTGTGTCCTTTGAGAGCTGCTCTTATGTGCGGCAACATTGGTCTTGCTTGTTCTATACAATAATCTAAAAACTTGATCTTCAACTGGACCAATATGAAAGTAATAGAAATAATTAAATCTACAAAGATGCATTTTTATAGCGGTGACCTTCCAGGACCCCTCTGAAGCTGGATGAGAATGGGAGGCTTCATGTACATCCAAAATGGGGGCAAGGGGTCTCCAGAACTTATCCAATGTGTCTGCGTCTTCTGCTCCTATTGGTTCACTTTTTATTTAGTTGGCAACAGGAGCAGTTACCAGGGAATGGTTAACAATACATCTAGGCGTTGAGGTGTCAGGGTCACTTTAATAGAATGGCACCAGATTTAATTCTCTGGTATCAGAAGGTTCCACGTTCCAACAAATACTGGGGGTTAAGATTTGCAGAAAATCATTGAACACCAGACCAGGGTTTCTTTTGTAACCAAGAGCTACACTGCCATCTAACAAGTATTTCTCAGGGATCCCTTGTGCTTTCCTTAGTGAAAGGAACCTCCAGTACACCGGGGTCCATCTCACTCTGATTCCCATCCTTCCATCCCACTCAAGCCCTGCCTTTGTCCCTCTCGGTGCGAGTTTGCCTGCGCTGGTGGGGGGGGGGGGCATTTAAAAAAAAAAGTACTTTTATCCCCAACCGGAATGCGGGCTCTATCAGCCCAGACCTTTGGTTAGGGGTAACTTTTTTTTAGCAATAGGTGCCCTTTAATTACCTCTACATTTTTTGTATAATACAGGTATGTGACCTGTTATCCAGAATACATGGGACCCAGGGTTTTCCAGATAAGGGATCTTTGGATCTGCATTTAGATCTCCATACCTTAATTATACTAAAATACTAAAATTATACTAAAAATAATTGGAATATTAAATAAACCCCATAGGATTGTTTAGTCTCCAATGGGGATTAAAACCTTAGTATGGATCAGTACGTTTTATTATTACAGAGGAAAAGGAAATAATTTTTTAAAATGTGAATTCTTTGTTTAAAATGGCCATCCTGTAATCCGATGGCTGGTGTTACCATATCATATCATATAAAATCCTGTAATGATTTTGCTTTCTCCGTCACCCTAAAATTTTAACCTCTTAAATTTCTTTGGAGACACTTTGGTGCAGAATGAAAGCTTGATGTCACATAGTCTTGTAAAATTTACTGATGGGCAAATTATTTGCCAGACATGGATCCACTGTGAATTTCCACATTTCGCCACCTGCAATTTTTTTGCGAAACTGCTGCAAAAATTCACACTGCAAAAAATTTGCTGCGACAAAGAAAGTTATAAGTGTAAAAACTGACCCACATTGAAATCATTTTGACGCCCATTGACTTTAATGCATTTGGACAAAAGAGTTGTTTATGTGAAATTGTCTAACGCATAAAATTTGTTATGCATCAAAATTCACAATTTTTTGGGAGTCTGCAAATTTTGGGGAGTTTCGCAAATTTTTCAGTGAAAGGAAACGGGACAGATTCGCCCATCATTAGTAATAACACATCAGCTGAAACACAAAAAGGCAAACAAATATAGAAGACAACAGCTGGAATGTTTACAATCCGCATCCTAAATATGTCTTTGCATTATTTAAAAAGGACACTAGATGGTGGCAAAGTAATTCAAATACATTGTTTTACAATTCTTTATCAAAACAAAGTAAGAGCACATTTGCTCTCCAAATAGTTGTGAACAATAACAGCTAACATCTTAATGAAAACTAGCATCTGATATGCAGATGCTCAGAATTGTAAATTAATAGGTACTTTACCTCAAAATATCATTTTTTTTCCAACATAAATTTTAGAATCTATGGCGCAGACACATGCTAACATGCTTTCAATGTAGCTCCTGGGTTGCATATAACCATATAGGGAAAACACATTAGTTATGCATGGTGCTAAGCTTGACCTACTACTACTATTCCTGCTATTCCACAGCCACACTCCCTTCCCAGAGACTATTATCCCACTGTTACTATAGGCACCATCTCTCCCTACTATACCTGCTATCCCACAGCCAGAGACTATTATCCAACTGCTACTATAGACACCATCTCTCCCTACTAGGCTTAGTCCAGACGGGGAGATACGGGGGCGATCCGTCGCCTGGCGACTTTTCGCTGCGACAGATCGCCCCCAAACCTCTCGCCAGGCAATTTGGAGCGATTTTAAAAATCGCGCCGATCCGTGTGAACACTTGCCGACGCTTTTAAGCCTCGCCGGTGCCTAGCTATTCGGGGAGATTCGGGGGGCGATCTGTCGCGGCGAAAAGTCGCCAGGCGACGGATCGCCCCCGAATCTCCTCGTCTGGACTAAGCCCTATACCTGCTATCCCACAGCCACAGTTCCTTCCCAGAATCTGTTATCCCCACTGTTACTATAAGCACCATCTCTCCCTACTATTCCTGCTATTCCACAGTCACACTCCCTTCCCAGAGACTATTATCCCACTGCTACTATAGACACCATCTCTCCCTACTATACCAGCAGCTATCTCACAGTCACAGTCCCTTCCCAGAGACTATTATCCGACTGCTACTATAGACACCATCTCTCCCTACTATTCCACAGCCACACTCCCTTCCCAGAGACTATTATCCCACTGCAACTATAGGCACCATCTCTCCCTACTATACCAGCTATCTCACAGTCACAGTCCCTTCCCAGAGACTATTATCCCACTGTTACTATAGGCACCATCTCTCCCTACTATACCTGCTATCCCACAGCCAAACTCCCTTCCCAGAGACTATTATCCCACTGTTACTATAGGTACCACCTCTCCCTACTATTCCACAGCCACAGTCCCTTCCCAGAGACTATTATCCCACTGTTACTATAGGCACCATCTCTCCCTACTATACCTGCTATCCCACAGCCACAGTTCCTTCCCAGAGACTATTATCCCACTGCTACTATAGACACCATCTCTCCCTACTATACCTGCTATCCCACAGTCACACTCCCTTCCCAGAGACTATTATCCACTGTTACTATAGGGACTATCTCTCTCTACTATGCCTGCTACCCCACAGTCACAGTCCCTTCCCAGAGACTATTGTCCCACTGCTACTATAGGCACCATCCCTCCCTACTATACCTGCTATCCCACAGTCACACTCCCTTCCCAGAGACTATTATCCCACTGTTACTATAGGGACTATCTCTCTCTACTATGCCTGCTATCCCAGAGGCACACTCCCTTCCCAGAGACTATTATCCCACTGCTACTATAGGCACCATCCCTCCCTACTATCAGCACCGGATTTCATGGGCGGGTGCCAGGAAGCCGGCGCCCGACCACATACCCCCATAGACACAGTCCCTTCCCAGAGACACATCCCACTGATTATTTTTATTTTAAACAACAGCTACAGGAAATAAAAATACTAAGAAGGGTGCATCAGTAACATTGTTACTATACATAATGCATTTACTTACTTATTGTAAGTACTTATTGTTCTTACTAAACTATGCTCACTGTAAAGTTAGATATCATCAGTTAATGTTAATATACTCCAATGATCATTTTATTGATGAATGTTTTGCATTAGATAGAAAATCACTGAAGAAATCTGTAAAATCCTTTGCCATAAATCAGCACAATATCTCAGTTTAATACTCATGTACCCCACCTGATAGGAAAACAGCACATAAATGATCTGTTAAACTTTGCCAGAATTCTCTTCCAAAGAACAGAACATACAAGGAAGCTTGTCCTTCTCTTTATCTTGTTAGTGGCACAGATGGAGAGACCTGGCTAAAATCTACTGTAGCTGCACTGGAACCTCTTGCCTCTTCTTTCTTCTTTGTAACCTGTAACCTTTCAGCAGAAGCCAATCAATCAAGCTGCTGTCTGCCTATAGAAGGGGAATTCTTTCCTATCTGCTATGAAGACATAAAGCATGGAAGAGAATCTTGCTTTAAAAGCTGGATCATTTGAATTGAAACATTCCCTTTACCTAATTTGCTGTTAGAAAGGAAAACTTATACCATGGTAATTAACCTTGTATTGAATGTGAGGCACTATTTGTGTTACAGTACAGTACTAGAGAAAATCTGTAGCTGCAAAAGTCTCTGTACAAAAACAAAACCAGACTCTTCATTCTTTTTCTACAGGGGGTTTTGCCTTGGGCAGTCTAAAAGACTTTTAAGGGTTAAGGTGGCCATACACGGGCCGATAAAAGCTGCAGATGTGGATCGGACAGGATTAAGAATCCCATCAGATCGCGGCCTTGTCTGTTCGTTGAAGCGGTCCCGTAATCCGACCTCCCATATGTCCTCCATTGTGATCCGGTCATTGGGCCCCCGATTGGATCAGCATCAAGGTGGGCATTTCGGGGAGAGTTCCGCTCGTTTGGCAGCATCATCAAACGAGCAGATCTCCTGTGTATGGCCACCTTTAGGCTATTCCAAATAATTACTTTTAGGCAGTGAGTTAAATAAAGAAAAGAAGCAGGGCCGATCCGCACTCATAACGGATCCACAGGACCAAAGAAGTTAAAACAAAACATTTTACTTTATTTATACAAAGTTAAAAATATGCATCTCCATCCACCCTACGCGTTTTGCACCCCTCCAGGGTGCTTAGCCCTGAGCCCATGACTAAGCGCCCTGGTGGGGTGAAAAACGCGTAAGATAGATGGAGATGCATATTTTTTACTTTGTATAAATAAAGTAACATTTATTTTGCCGGTCGGCCCTTCTTTTCTTTGCTGCACCACTCCCTAAAGCTGTGGGTCTGGGGCTGCTGCACCCGGAATACATTCGCTACTTGGTGAGTTATTCACATTTATTCTGGAGCACCTAGTTCTTTTGTAAACTACCAAAGTGAGTTAAATAAAACTCTACTCATATGACAAATAAATTGTAAAAAAATTAATTATTGCCAATAAATGCAGATTTTTTTGAGTGGCAGAATTATCACTAAAGTGCAAATTTGCTTGTGATAGGCAGTGGTGTTTATGCAGGTGTAACAGTTATTGCAGCCTTTCATTTTGACAAGCTGCCATTTTTGGGGCAACAATTTAAAGGGGATATCTGCCCACAAATATCCCAAAAGTCTGCATAAGGAAAACTTACACACACATTTTGGGTTTCGTCGGTGACCTTACTCTCCCAGCTTTTGGCTTACACAGCCTCCATTTATAGGCGCACATCTGCCCCACCCCCTTTCATGACATCAGACATGGGCAGGTCAGGAGCGGGTCTATGAGGTGCCAGCCAGGTTCAAGTCGGGTGCGATTTGAGAGCGAACAGGTTAGGGCCAAATGTTTGAATTTTTGTAGATACACATATCACTAGAAGTCACTGTATTCCCAGTGTTTGTATTAAATATGAGATAAATTCAAATGCAAGTATTTCCTGTTGAATCTGCTTATGTTCTTCTAGTTACTAGTGTCTGGTGTATGTTATTGTGTTTCTCTTCTTTATTTTTCACTCCTGTTGAGCACTTTACTCCAGGCACCTGCTTGTGAGTGTGTGTGTGTATTTGTCTAAACTCCACGGACACAACACAAAGCTTATAAAAAACTTCTAAAAGGAACAGAAGCCCCTGCAAGGAGCCAAAGCCGAAAAATGGAGCTGAAGAACAGGAGAATGAAGGAGACTGGTAAGTTACCTGACAGGTAAGTTCCAGTGAACACCAATTGTCTTTTTTTTTAATTGTTAAACCCAATGTTAATTGTTAAAGCCAATGTCTTTTTTAAAAAAATTTCTGGGGGACTCTGGTCACCAATTTTTTTTCCTTTTGGGGGAGCCCTTGCCACCAATGTTTTGTTTTTACGGGGGGGATTAAACCAAATGGCTCTTATTTGTACATTTGAAATTCAGACAAATTGTAAGAGAATTTAGGTTAGAGTAGGTACCTGCTTAAAGGGTCTGGTGGCAGGCTTAATAATCATTTGGCCAGAAGGGATTTTACTATTGTAATGCTCATGTTTAGTGTGGGGGGATCTGGGCTGGGGCTTACTTGGCTGGATTGGGGCATGGGGACTGGGGGCCGGGGTAGGGTGGACAGTGCCCAGAACATGTTGAATGGGGACAGTGATTTCTGATTGAGGTCCTGACTTGAAGTACATGCCTAGGGTAAAATGATGCATAGGTGCTAGGCACATACCTCTTCTGTCACCTAACCCTAGTCTGGGTCACTGCCCCCCCCTCCCCCAACAGGATGTCACTTACCTTTCCCCCTGCCCCTCTGTCTCTTGCATAGGAGGGCAAGGAGGTTGGCTGGCTTGGCCCGTGACAGCACAGTGTAGAGTCTGCTTGACCATAAAACCAGCTCTGTTTATATTTATATATATATATATGTAGTATACAGGGGCGTAACTACAGAGGAAGCAGACCGTGCGGCTGCAGGAGGGCCCAGGAGCTATAGGGGCCCCATGAGGCCCTAATTCATATACAATAAATATTGGTAAAACAGGTCAACCAATGGACATTTTGGGGGCCTGAAAAATAATTTGCTGTGGGGCCCAGTAAGATCTAGTTATGCCACTGGTAGTATATAGTACTGTTGCTTTGCTGTAAAACTCTGAGTTATTCTGCCAAGATTCTCATACTATGTAGGATTTTTTTCTTAATTATTTCATTATTTTTTTGTTTTTATTATTTCATTATTTTTCTTTTGTTTAATTATGACAATTTCAATGTAGCTCTGAATTCCAGAGATGTCCCCCATAAAATAATTATTGTAACTGGTAAAGGGATTTATAGCTACAACAAGGCCTTAAATATCTGTGTATGATGGAGAAAACTGACGTCTCTTTTGTGAAATGCAGCCTGCGGGGGGGTCCAGTGAAGGAAGGTGCAATCCCGAATGAATGAACCAATTAGCAAGTTTATTTTACAAATTGTACCTTTGTGTGGGTAAATAAGCATAACAGAGTCAAGTTGTCAGGCAAGACATTGTGAGCGGATAACATTAGGGAATAGGCCGTGTTCACCCTGACTCCTCTATGCTTCAATGAGACATGGTTGACACCATGAAATTTGCTTATAGTTGCCCATTTTCCATGGCTGTTGCTAATTCTCAGGCAGGCTACATGCAGAAATATATGCCAGTTTTTCAAATGTCAGATATTTTTCTTGCTCGCATTGCCAACCTTTATTATCTTCAGTATATCTATAATCATTATTATAACTTCTATTACTGTTTTTATTTTGATTTCTCTTTTATTTTCCAATCTGTCAGTCAAGCAACTGCCTTGTCTATATAAAAGCAAAGTTTTTTCAAGGTATTCCTGAAGTTCAGTCCTCTTTTTCCTTCCGTTTCCTTCTGTTCTCCAAGCGGTGAAAATATAAACTCCCCCCAAAAAATGAAACCACTCCGTGGGAAGGTTGACGAAAGACAGTATGAAAAATGAAATATATATAGGGCAGTATTTTATAATTTTTGTGTAACACTTCTTAGTGCTCCCCTTTATTTCCTGAAAAATAAAAGGGTGGTGTTACACAAAAATTATAAAATACTGCACTATGTATATGTAATTTTTCTTACTGTCTTTCCTCAAGCTTCCCAGGGAGCGCTGTTTCATTATTTTTGCCTTGCCCATATGATACGGGGATCACCGAAACCACATAGCACACATGCAGAATTCAATTTTAAAGGGATCCTGTCATGGGGATTTTTTTTTTCAAAATGCTTCAGTTAATAGTGCTGTTCCAGAAGAATTATGCATTGAAATCCATTTCTCAAAAGAGCAAACAGATTTTTTTATATTTCATTTTGAAATGTTGGAGTGGTATCACCTCCTCCCTTTCCCCCACCCAGCAGCCTAACAACAGAACAATGGGAAGGTAACCAGATAACAGCTCCCTAATAACAGCTGCCTGGTAGATCTAAGAACAGCACTCAATAGTAAAACCCATGTCCCACTGCGTACTATTCAGTTACATTGAGAAGGAAAAACAACACCCTGCCAGAAAGCAGTTCTCTCCTAAAGTGCTGGCACAAGTCACATGACCAGGGGCAGCTGGGAAATTGAGAAAATGTCTAGCCCTATGTCTGAATTCAAAACTGAATATAAAAAAATCGGTTTGCTCTTTTGAGAAATGGATTTCAGTGCAGAAGTCTACTGGAGAAGCACTATTAACTGATGCATTTTAAAAAAAAAACACATGTTTTCCCATGACAGTTTCCCTTTAAAGAAAAAACATGAAATAAACAAAATGACAAATGACGTTTTTTTTTTCCTAAGAAAGCAGCTGCCTACATTATACTGAAAAGTACATTTTAAGGTTAATGCCCCTTTTCTAAAATAAAGGGAAAAATATAATGATGAGTCACTGACGTGCAAAATGCATGAGTCTTACAGCAGCAAAATTAGATATTCGTTTTTTGCTTGCAAGAGAACAATTTTGTCACTTCATATATAGTGATAAACGAGCCGCTCTCGGTGCACAGCATGCACACTTGACTGCAGTTGGGGTATAATGAAAGGGATAAGTTTAGCTTTGCCTCCTCTCGCAGTAGAAAATGTCGAAGTGTCACGTTGGTTTGACAAAATAAAACAGATGCAGTATTGGTTTTATGATGGGCTTGATGCCAGGCCACATCCTTCCTCAGCAGGAGAGATGGAAAAGCCCAGTTTGGTGAGACATCCTTTGTGCAACCTCACAAGTCTACGCTACCTCGGCACGCTGGAGGTCTATGAATCCTGTACTGGCTCTTCTTATGCCTCCTATTGTTTTACTCTTTCACCCCTGTAACTGCTTTTATTTCAGCTTTGTCTGGTTTCCTTTCTCAAAATATGACGGCAAACACTGAAACTGGCCCTAGTGTGTGCGAAGGTGCTAGGGACCTTAGACTGTAAGCTCATTTGGTCCAGGGACTCATGAATGATGCATAATCTCTGTAAAAGTGCTGCAGAATACACTCTATTTAAAGAAAGAATAATAATGATAATATTGTCAGGGCTGGTTTAAGAATAAGGTAATTAGGACATTCTCCCTGTAGCCTCAGAATTGCAGGACCCCTAGATATTGATATTGATTCCTCCAAGCCATCCTGATAGCCAGGGGCCATCTGGGCCTACCAGCACTCACCTTTTCAGCGCCAGCGGGGGTAGGGGGTGGTCCATGACACTAGTACAGAGAGAACAATCTGCACTAGAAGAGACAAATTTCCGGGTTAAAAAACGGAATTTCGGCTCTTAGGAGCTGCCACCTGAGGCAAATGGCTCTATTCGACTGATTGATGGAGAGCCCTGCTGATAGCCAGTGCTGGGAACAACTGGAGGGCTGCAGGTTAGACACTCCTAGGTTACATAGATTCTTTTTTATTGGGAGATGCTGGGAGTTTTAGATGGTTTTAAGCCAGAGAGTTAATGTTTTCCCTTAGGATGGGGTCCTAGCTTTCCACTGTTCTAACCCTTTGTAGTTACAGAAAGAACATGACAGATGTTAATGGAACAGCAGCATTAAAAAATGAAATTGTTTTAAAGTATTAAAAATATAATGCAGTGTTGCCCTGCACTGATAAGACTGCTGTGTTTGCTACAGAAACACTACTATTGTTTATATAAATAAGCTGCTGTGTAGCAATGGGGGCAGCCATTCAAGGAATAAAAGGCTCAGGTTACACAGCAGATAAACTCTGTAGAACATAATGGTGTTATCTGTTATCCACTATTTAACCTGTGCCATGTAGCCTTTTTACAATTGCCACCATTGCTACACAGCAGCTTGTTTATATGAACTATAGTAGTGTTTCTGAAGCAAACACATCCGTTTTACCGGTGCAGGGCAACACTACATGATATTTTCATTACTTTAAAAGACTTTCATTTGTTGGTGTTCCTTGAAACAGCAATGACAATCGTTTCATCGCTTTTTACAGCCTGTTTCTACTAGACTGTGACATTCTCATTTACTCATATTGAGTATCATGAACTGTGTTGGGATACTTTCGAAGCAATTAGTGGAACACCTTTTCTCTATTTTTGTAGGAGGTTGGCTGGGAGGAATTAATATCAATATTATTATCCCTAGGGGCCCTGCAATTCTTGGGGTATCCTATATTACCAGTATTATTCTTTATTTAAATGGTGTGGCTATAATATGCAGAGCTTATGCATCATTCATGGGCCCATGCTGCCGTATAAATCAGGTGTAAATGACCACAGGGTTCAGTTGAGCAGGTCGTTGCACAGAAGACTTATTCATTTATATAAGCTTCCTTTGCACTAAAGACTGTTGTTGTGGGTCAAATGCCTCCTGTGGTATATTCCAGCACAACTCCAAGAAAAGATACATAATGTGAGTCTAAACTGGACACTATTTAAGCTGTATCTAGGAATTCACACAGGGTCAGACTAGGAAAAATCCTGCTGTACCCCAGCCCTCATGTGCCCCCACTGGCCCAGACCCGCTCCCCAGATCAGCTGCCTCCCCCTAAAGAAATAAATGATGTGGCCCAATGCGTGGCTGGCATTCACACGTGTGTGTGTGGAGTGGGGGACACTGTAGTTTTCAAGACAGGAGGGGGCACCCCGGGACTGCAAGGAGGGCCCTTGGTTTTGCAGTCCTGGTGGGCACCCAGTGCTCCAGTCCGACCCTGAATAATATGTTGTAAGTAGACATTTAATAAACTTGGTTAGGATCCAGTGCACAAAGGTCAAGACAGAGGGATGGCTTTTTAATGCCCTTCCTTTATTCTCTTCACACTCCCAACCTAGAACATCTATACTTGCCATTTATATTGCTCAGCTTTTTTCACCATGATCAGTGTAATTAGTAGGCTCCTATGTACAGTGACAAAACACAATGCCCCATATGTAATAAAAGGTGCTAAGTAACCCATAGACGCCAATAATCTGTTTGCTTTTAAACTGGTGACCAGTAAATGCTACCTGCTGATTGGTTGCTATGGGTTACTACACCTGGGCAAACATTGTGCCTTTTATTACATAAGCTTCTTAAAGATACATACATGCACACCTGGCCTCTCCTTTGTAATTGACCCCAGTTCTGCAGAGTTAAGAAGGACCTCCTAAACTACATCGATCTCCTAAACTACATAGATCTCCTAAACTACATCGATCTCCTA
>CM044431.1:35781314-35793371 GCA_024363595.1 Xenopus borealis
TGTTTAGAGCAAATTTACAGAAAGAAAAAGAAAAACATTTACTTTTCCTTTAATAAACACAGTTATATTCTTTTGTAAGACCTGTGAGTGCGAGCCTATTTCCAGTGTTTATATATATATTTATATAATTCTTAATGAATCAGATGAAAATTGAGCGTAGGACTGGCCAGATAAGGCATTTTTTAGTAGCTGTATGCACAGAATGTCTCAATGTCTTAAATATATTGATAATGGGTTGAGTGCAGAGGACCTCTTGTATTTGTCTATATGTATTTTGTGGTCACAGCCTCATTGCACCCCCGACTAATGGTTTTAAAAATTAGTGGTGAGCACAACTTTTTCTTGTTTGGTGTGTGTATATATATATATATATATATATATATATATATATATATATATATATATATTATGCAGGAAAGACACATATTTTTATTATGGACAATAAACGCTACGTTTAATTATTTACAAATATGGTGAGCGACTATTCTGGTTTATATATATATATATATATATATATATATATAATTTTCACATAGAGAATAAATAAATACAACTTAATTCACTTGAAAAATTGAGTGCGGCTCTTTGTGAAAATTGTATGCAGTTTTTGAACCAGCACCCACGTCTTAAACATCTGGATCAGAGTGCGGAGTGATTATATATATACTGTAAATATACACATGATGTTTTATCTCTGTAAATAAGGACATGCAGTAGATAAGATGTAGTGAAACAGAAGTTCCTAAAACCCTGCTAACACTAGCAAATGGGTAGTTTGTAGCAAGAACACATATTAACCCATTTTGAAATCATCAGAATAAAAAAAATGTAATTTTCTAGGGTCAGCTTATTGTTAGTGGTTAGTTTTCGCTTCGCCAAAAAAAGACGCATCGTGGCATTTTTTACGTGCGTCGTTTTCGTTGTGCGTTGCATCATTTTCAGTGCACGTCGTTTTTTTTTTTCAGGCCAGCTAATTTTCGCTGCCGTTTCGCAAAAATTTTCGCCTGGCGAATACCATTAGTGGTATTTTTGGGCTCTAAAGTATGCTTAGCTTTGGAGCACTGGTGGAAATTGTTTAGAAAAAGTCAGGAAACTCCATCTCCAACTCCAATCTAAACTTATTTGGTATTGCAGCACTTGGGAGAAACTGCCTTTTCCAAATCTGTTGGACATCCGTGCATATAATAGTTCTGAAATTTTTCACTGTGTCATGAAATATAATTTCCTTTATAAAATAGCGCAAAAACATAATACAAAATACAGTGTTACTTGGTAAGAAAAAAGTTCCCTCAGGAAAGGCTCCTAAACACAAATTATTGAAAAATGATCTGGTAATTAATACAAATGAAAGGGTTAAAAGTCTTTTGAAACTAACCACATGCGGATCATTAGTGGACTCATGCACCGAAGACAGATAACTGAGAACTTCAGCTCTTACATTCTGTCTGCCCCAAACCCTCCAGAGTAAAGGCCCTAAGCATCTGCCGGAAAGGATTTTAGCAATGGACTGTTATATGTGTGTATATACATCATATTTATGTGTAGGAAGATCATCCCGATTATTCTGTTTTAACCTTGATTCATTTACCTCTCTGCTTGTGACTGATAAGCTGATTTGAACCAGACCAGAAAGCAAAAGGTAAATAACTCAAAGCCCACAAATAATAAAAAATGAAATCCAATTGCAAATGGCCTCAGAATATCACTCTCTACATCATACTAAATGTTAATTTAAAGGTGAACAACCCCTTTGAAATTGGGGTATACTCTCTAGACTTGCAATACACTTTGGGCCCACTGAATATGCATGCACGTCCACTTTGTACCAATATCTGGCCCAGTTTGGAGCATGTGTGTGGTCATCACCATTTCCACTTCAATCAACTTGTGTTTCCAGTTTACGTACACAATGTCACCCATTTCCAAACTGTACGAAAATCTGACCAGCTGGCTCAGGTGCCGACAATGGCATGGCTTTACAAAATTCATTTTTGAGAGCAGAGAGGAGTAGTTCTGATCGGTCTCCTACCTTGCTCTGCCTGTGCCTGCTCTACCCTTCTTGTGTCTCTGTCCAACTTTGCATGTGTGTGCCATACTCTGCCTGTCTTACACTGCCTGTATGTGCCAAACTCTACCTGTCTGTTCCATACCCTGCCTGCCCTATTGTGGTGTTTATACAAAAGGCCTGTAGATGTCACTGTGCACATGAGTTATACTGTGCATACACTGCACCTTCTATACTGCTTAAGGTGCTAGAGTTTATGTTACTGTTGTTGTGCAATGGCTGCATGAGCCTGCTAATAAAGCCTTTTTATATTCATCCTCTGTAGTGATGGGCGAATCTATCTCGTTTCGCTTCGACGGAAAAATTCGCGAAATTCACAAATTGGAGAAAAATTCTCATCGTTTTCGCCGTGCATCCCGTCGTTTTCGCTGCCTGACTAATTTTTTTTATTTACGCCAGCAAAATTTTGGTAGGCGAATTTACGCTGGCGTTTCGCAAATTTATTCGACAGCAGCGAATCTGGAACTGGAATTCGCCGCGAATTCGCACCTGGCGAATAAATTCGCCCATCCCTAATCCTCTGTTATCAAAACACAACACCTATGCTCAGGCCCGGATTTGTGGCGAGGCCACATAGGCCCGGGCCAAGGGCGACAAAATGTTTGGGGCAGCATGCTGTCCAGCTGCTTTTCGAAAAGTACTGGAGAGCACAGCTCCCTAGCACTCACGGTGCAGGCGCACATGCGCACTTGCACCAGAGAGGGTATGTGGGCCGCCTCGGGGCATAGGCACTTCACTTATCTGCACACTGTTTCTTTCAAATATGTCAGGACAGCAATCATACAGAGCATAGATCCATACATTTATGCAAATCCTTCATCATCTCCAAGATTTCATAGTGTTCCCTTTCATCATTGATATGCCCAGAGACTGACTGGTACAGGCATAATACTGAGATCAGACCGTACAGTCCAAATGTAACTTTGGAATACGAGGTATGGAAGACTTTCTCATAAACAGTTCAAGTTTGACATAGTTATTTCCTCTTAACAGGTAAATTACAGCACAATTCTTACATTCCCCTGACATAGACTGCTGTCCCTTGCTCTATCACTTCCAAAATGGCCAGCTTATTTCCTGTTCCTGTTTGCTTTATTCACCTTCCACTACCAACAACTTTATACTATACAGTTTAATTTAGGACTCACTGCCACCTTGTGGCCAAACTAATCATACATTACCCATTAACTTAATTTACTGTACATGTTCTCTCCTTACACAGAGTAAATAACAGGGCCAACATAAAGGTAGGACACATATGGCATACGCCCTGCCCCAGCATCACAAGTGCCCTTGCAAGGAAAGACATAAGATAAAGTAAGTACAAAGGACTTTGTCATAATTGCTAGATATTTTCAGTTAATACAATCTTTATGTAACAGGTTTTAGTAAACGGAGTGCTCACTAGTTCCCTGGACTTTACCAGATCTTACCCAGACAGCATTTAGGGTAGCAGAAACTCCATGGTCTGGGCATGTGTAAGTAGGAATACTATTGGAGAAATGGTTAGCCACCTCCACAAGACAAATTCCTCAAATAAACTTTTTATTTATAGCCAGTGGTTCTTTAAAAACAGATGAGTTCTGTTATTAACAGATAATATGGATTCGCAATGGTTGGTGCTGACTTGGATGGTACGTGATCAGTTCTATAAATGCTTCCAACAAGAGTCATCCAGTCAAAACTCAGTCTTTCTGGTTTTGTTTTTACAGCATCTCTGAGGTAGAACTGCCTGCCTTGGTGAACAATCTTCATCACTTGGCAAAGCTTACAATGGTCCCATATTCCAAGAATCTCTCTATCCCTGAGCCTAAACACTTTGGTCCCTTCAATGGCAGGACTGAAACTGCAGGGTACTAACCCTTGCTAGCCTTGTAGCTGGAGCCTCTGGTTGCTCTACTAACTAGCCCCTGATTCCTTTTTCACTCCTAGATTGACTATAATGAAACTGTCCTTGCACTTCTCCTATACTGGAACCTTCCTCTGTTCTAAGCCATATGAAGTACCACACCCACACCAATCCCTCCAGCCAGTGGGGGAACTAGCTAGGCTGAGCATATGTGTGCTTCCCTTTTTATAATTTAGGGGAAACCTGGCATCATACACTCTAAGGGGCCTACCCCCCCTACCGACTTTAATGGGGACCCAGACCAAGCTGGCTAATAACATTCCAAGGGGACTAATGGTGGCTACAGACTTTACAATTAAGATCTTTCCTGGAAAAGTTCCTTCCAGGACAGTTCATTAGTTTCAATACAGACATGCAATACTCAATTTGTACAATATTATCGTTATATCTATATATAGCCACCTTTAGAAACAAAACGCTTACAAACCCTTTACCCTCCTACACATATATATGTTCAGTGGGAGGATTGCAATTGGATATTTCTAATTTATACAATTTCTCCTCTCCCCGGCATTCATATGGGACCTCAAACTTCCTGCATTATCAGGGCCCCCCTCTTGTATATTCTGAACCATGATAGTCCAAAGTGGAAATTAATTTATCCTACTCAGTGGCATAACTATAGAGGTAGCAGACCCTGCTCACCTGGGGGGCCCCAGGGAAAAGGAAGGCCATACCACAGGGTCGACTTCCTCTATAGCTTTACAATGCCCCCTCCCCAGCCACTTCTTCTTTAAATTTTCGCATGTGGTTGCATAAACAGGGGTGGTTGGTGTGGGCAGCAGTGTCGCACTGGTACACAAGGGGCCCACCCAAAAACCTTAGACCAGGGGCTACTCTCAGTACTAATATTCTTCATCTCCTCAATCAACCTCTATTCTCCTAGTTTGTTTTCTTTACATACTATAATCAATTATTCCATCTATTTAGCCTCTTTGTTCTCATAGAAATAGAGAATGGCCATGAAATAGGCCAAAAGTTTAGCAGCATGAGGGCCCACTGACACCTTGGCCCACCTGGAGTTTTCCTGGTATTCTGGTGGGCCAGTCCGACACTGGTGGGCAGTACCAGGTTGTGCATACTGTAACCCTCTGAAGGTCCTACTGAGGCATGATATTTTATTGGGAAAATGGATAATGATATTTTAGCTGGTTTCATTGTGTCCCGTACCAGGAGTTGGATCCATAGTCTTGCCTTCTATGCAGTCCTTATTTGAGTGCAGCCCCCCATCAGGGGACACAATGGGAATTCCTAACCAGTAATGTAGGTATAGGGTTTCTGAGTGTTTTTACTCCTTTTAGCATATATTTGTATGTATATCCATGTCATAATATTTCATTTTTTACATGTGCACTGAAGAAAAGTAGAATCGGAATATTATTGTTTAGTATATAGTTACACATGATTCATAAAGATCCATGAAAAACTCACCCTCCCTAAGAAAGTTCATGTCCCTCTAAAGGGTTAAGTATTTGCCTGAAAGTAATGGTAAGGACCCCTTCCCATCCATCTGCTGAGCCGCTCATGAAAACATGACGAATAACCACAGACATTCTGCTCCTCAGTACTGGGGGCCACTGCCTGGATTCTTTATTAAATAGACTGACTTACAGCTTCCTGTTTGGGTTTATTAGTATTTGAAATTGAATGCATAATATATACATTTGGTGAAATATAGATTACTGCTGCAAGTGGACAGAAAATCAGTTCAGATGCTTTTGGCTGAAAGGAGCAGATCTGACGCTTACATAATTCACTTGTAACCACACATCCCCCCTGTTTGAAGGGGCTCCTTAATAGAAGCAAATGATATGTAGTTGTGTAAAGGTCTCACGGGAAGGCTATTAAGCAACTTTAGAAAAGGATATTGAGTGAATTTTCCATTAACTCTGTGATCCATGGATGAAGAACAGCATTTATTCAGAAATGCAGCCAATTTAATGGAAATTACCACTCTCATATGAGTACACATTTCTCTACCCAGGGGAGTAATTAAACAGGGCACTGGGACTGCACAAAGGCCCCAGACTGGAGTTTTAATTTAAATGGTTGGATCAAAAAGGTGGAATTATGAAACTGATGAGTCTGCAAAAATTACATTTCTCATTGCCTCCACCAGAAAAATATTTCCAATTCAGGACAGTTATCAGTGTCAGCATATCTCCAACCCCAAATACAGAATCCCACATACAGCAACATCAGCATCTCTCCTCCTCAACCCCAATACAGAATACTCAACATCTCTCCTCCCCAATCCGAAATGAAGTCACCCCCACATCTCTCCTCCCCAACCCTACATAAAGCAACTTCACCATCTCTCCTCCCAACCCCAAATAAAGAAACCTCAGCAGCTCTCCTCCCCAACACCAAATACAGAAACCTCAGCATCTCTCCTCCTCAACCCCAAATTCAGAATCCTCAGCATCTCTCCTCCTCAACCTCACATACAGCAATTTCAGTATCTCTCCTGCCCAATTCCGACACAGCACCTTAGAGTTTCCCCTCCCCAACGCCAAATACAGAATCATCAGGTTCTCTCTCCCCAACCCTATATACAGCAACTTCAGCATCTCTCCACCCCAATCCCAAATGCAGCAACCCCAGAATCTTTAATCCCGAACCCCAGAACAACACCTCAGCATTTCCCCTCCACAACCCCAAATACAGAATCCTCAACATTTGTCTTCCCCAACTCTACATACAGCAACTTCAGCATCTCTCCTCCCCAACCCAAAGGGAAAAACCAGCCTATTGGGTGTTTACATGATTTTTTAGTAGACTTAAGGTATAAATATCCAAATTACAGAAAGATCCGTTATCCGCATTCTGGATAACAAGTCTGTACAGATTATTCAGGGCTCTTATAGTGCATTATATTGGCCTCTACTGTATATTACTAAATATTATACGCACAAGATATTGTTGCAATAGGCACATTTTGTTCAATCTGTATGTGACTGAATCATGTTTTGCTACTCTAGCAAAATGCCACTTAATGAATAAATATGAATTTCTTGCTCCATTACATCAGCTTAGCTGTCCCGCTTCTATAAATCAGCATGTCACTAATGTTTAGCTAATTATATACTAAATGTTTCTATACAGACAAATACAAATGCTGGCTGCCCAAAAGGCCTTTCAGATTATCTCACTTTTGGTGAAGGAAAGGAAATGGTCAGTGTGTATTTTTGCAAAAGCCAAGAGAAAAGAAAAAGGACTTTCTATCCTCGTGAAGGCATAGTAAGTGTTACTCTGCAGTCACTCTATCAATGGGGAGCTGATGTGCAATTATTCAGAGGCAATGGGCTAAGGGATGTATGTTGCAAGGCTGGGGGAGGCAGGCTTTTCAGGCTTCATTCAAAAGGTTCAAATAGAAGGCGTTTCCCGTGTATTCGCTCAGCTGTGACTTCTGATGAAGTATTGAAAGCTGAGACAATGGCTGCCGTTCCCCCCAGCCAATGCATCCCATCAGTATTTATAAAATCACTCAAGAAAGAAGAACAGGCAAAAGAGAGAGCAACCACTGCATTCATGTTTTTGTTTTGTTTCCTTAGCTCTTCTGGGCCGAGGGTTGAAAAGCACAAAAAAAATGAATTAAATGGAACAATATGAAAAAGAATAAAAGAATACATAGGAGAAGTAAGGCAACATAATTGTATGTGACCAGTCAGTGGGCTCTCACATTGGGGCAGATAGCTCGTTTATTCATGGAAATGTCTTGGAGGAACTCAGTCTGGATATGAGAGCACAGTCTCACTGGAGTTCATCTATACAGGCTGAACATGGCAGAACTACTGACATTTTGAGGAGACAGGAACTTTCATCATTTAAACCTTAATTCTGAAGGTCCACCTGAGCAGGGATCCCAAACCTTTTCAACCAGTAAAAGGAGTTGGGGAGCAACGCTAGCAATAAAAATGTTCTTGAGGTGCAAAATAAGTGCTGTGATTGGCCATTTGGTAGCCTCTGTGAGGATTGTCAACCTACATTGAGGCTCTGTTTGGCAGTGCACCTGGTTTTATACAACCAAAACTTGCTTCCAAGCCTGGAATTCAAAAATAAGCACCTGCTTTGAGGCCACTGGGAGCAACATCCAAGGGTTTGGAGAGCAACTTGTTGCTCACAAGCTACTGGTTGGGGATCACTGGTCTAGAGCACAGCTATTTAACTGGACACCCATGGACCAAATGTGGCCCTCAAAGGGATTACTATTACATGCAATCTGCTCAGAGGTTTCTTAGACTTCATCTAATGACATCACTTAAATCTATTCTGACTTTCCAAAAAGGATTATGAGAAATAGTCTCCTCACTGCGTGTAAACAGTTGACTTATCTAAAGTATGGCAAATAAAAATCTAGTTAAAAATACTAGAAAGCTACTAAAGATATAAAGGGGTCTATTTCTAAACCACAGAAGCAGCCATGAATAGCTCATGCTAATAGTGCACTTTGTTGGTTTCCGCTGGTTTGCTAATGTAACAATGGTTGTTATTATGATGTTAGAGGAGCAAAATGCCATTACTTCTGAGTTCTTTATCCTCCCACTGGAAATACTGCAGTTTTGCCAGGTCCCAGCTACTGAAATAATTCCAGGAATGTTTTGGTAGAAGAAGAATCGATGGTGATAATAAATTATCAAAACCAAATAGAAAATGAAACCATTACAAGCAATGCGATAAATAGGAAACAATACATATATATTAAATGGAAGCATAAGTGGCAAGTCTTCAGTGACGCAGGGGGAAGGAAGGAGGTCCCTTGCCCATAGAGCTTTCAGTCTAAGTAGTCCAAAAAACATTGTGCAGAGGGTGCCACTAGAATGAGCGAATGTGTCCTGTTCTGCTTTGGTGAATAATTAGCAAAACGGCTAACAAATTTGCAAAACGCATTAAAGTCAGTGTGCTTCAAAAATGTATTTATATGAGACATTTTTTTACTCACACGACTATTTTTCTGGCTCCAAATGCATTAACGTTAATGGGAGTTTTTTCTTATCGGTGCCTTTTTTTTGTGGCAGCAAATTTTTCCACAGCTATTTTTTGTTTCAATTTCACGAAAAAAGATTTTGAAATGTGGACTTTCGCTGCGAATCCATGGCTGGTGAAAAATTCGCTCATCATTAGGTGCCACTTATCCCGAAGGGGATCCCTGGGGCTGAAATAGTGTCTTGGATTTGGGTTTCTCCTGCGGCCATGAATGTACAGACACACCCCCTATTAATATATAAACATAAGGCTGGAAGGTACAGTAGTTGGTTTCTTGGAATTTTAATGGTAGAAGGAATGAAGCAGAGAACCTGGTACAGTGATGTCTGATAGGGACAAGTCACAGTAGGTCACATGGCACCTGATTCTGTGGGTGTTAGAGAGCTGAGAATGGTTGCTGAAAGACCAACTTGAATGGGAAGCCATTGGTTTGAGTAGCACTATATTGATGTGTGTGTACAGGTATGGGCAGGGTCAGACTAGGAGGCACTGGGCTCACTGGGGTTTCTGCCTCAGGGCCCCCCTCCAGACCACGGGGCTGCTGCCTCAGGGCCTCCTGTCTGACAATTTATTCGCCTGCCGGGAATTTGCAGTGAATTCCCGCAATTTGCCACAGGCGAATAAATTTGCAAAAAGCCAGAAGAATTTTGCCTGGGTGTAAATTCTCCAGTGTCTCATTTTTGGATGCAGGGATCCAAAAATGGACAGCCATGTCCAAAACCGGACGCCCACATCCAAAACGAAACGCAGCGGCGGTTTGCAAATTTTTCGGCAAAATTTAGTCGAAGCAAAACGCCCCAGATTCGCCCATCTCTAGTAATGACTTGATCATTTGACCAATCAGCTTGCTCACAGACAACACCTTGGAAAATGCAAGTATGAGTGAGCTTGAGTAGTGATCTAAAGGTGCGACTGTATAGCCTGCCCCCTGACGGCTGTGTATCATCCCTTATTCTGTCTGAAACATTAGTGATTATCCAGTTTACTTACATGAGTGTCCTCCGCAGAGCTGGCTTGTGTTTAGCAAACATGTGCTTTTCCTTATGGCAAAATGATTTAATGTCTCACTAATGTAAGAAGCTTCTATTTCCTGCACATGCTTTAAAACAAAAACTTACATCATGAAGGCATAATCATCTGTTATTATTATGGGGGCGCTCTATGGTATTTAAATGGGTTGTACGCCTTTGAATTAACTTTTATGATGATGTAGATAGTGATATCCTGAGACAATTTATGATTAGTTTTAATTTTTTAGCATTTGTGGCTTTCGAGTTATTTAACTTTTTATCCAGCAGCTTCGGCAATCTGGTTGCGAGGGTTCAAATTTCCCTAGCAACCGTGTATCGATTTGGATAACAGCCTGCAATATAAAAAGGGGAGGATCTGAATAGAAAGACAGAAAGTAGCAATAACAATAAAGTTTTAAAGTCAGAATAACACTTTTTAAATCATACTAAAAATGTTACAGAGCTACGAAACAAGTTGGCGCTATACAAATACATGTAAATAATAATAATAATAATTTAAAGGAGAACTAAAGCTTAACGAAAGAAGTAGGGTAGAAATGTTGTACATGATGTTTTGTGCTTGTGTACCAGCCCAAGGCAACCACAGTTCAAAAAAGCATCAGATGGCACTCACTCCAGCAATTGTGCTAATAATTCAATTCATTTATTTGGATCTCCATTTTGGCAACCACAGCCCTTTAGCAGTAAAGATCTGTATCCCCAGTAGATGCCCCAGTAGCTCCCCATCTTCTTTTCTGCTGATTCACTGATTCACATGCTCTGTGCTGCTGTCACTTACTGAGCTTAGGGACCCACTCACAATATACAGTACACATAGAATAGAAATGTCACAGTATAAGGCTGATTAGTCATTAATACAGATAATTACTACATTTTTATGGTTTAGTTCTCCTTTAAAGGTGAACAACCTCTTTGGGCGAGATCAGTGCCCATGATATCAATAAGCAAGCACTGTACATTGTGTGATCAATTGTTTTTTTGGGATCAGGGAGCCCAATAAGAAGCTGGAAAAGGCAGCAGTATTAATATAACTGCATTGTGACAAGGGGAATGTTTTGATAAAGTGGGCAAAGCCGCCTCTGTGAGAAATGTTTCAGGAGTTGGATGTTGCATTTCCATTCTCACTCATTAACATCTCACTTACAGGAAGCAATGGCGTTCCTCTGGCTCCTCCTCACACAGAGAGTTTAGAGGAGTGTTAGAGTCTCCCCTCTACTGGCCAGGTCCTTCACACAGGCACAATGTATCCCTTGGCTATAACATGGAAATGGGGGGGTCAGTGACCTGTAGGAGCCCTGTAGGCTAAATGTTGCACTCTAATGAGCTGATCATGTGGAGGAGACTTATCTGGGTGCCAATCCGGCACAGATTCACTCGTGTTTGGTCCTATTGTGGAGATGGGGCCATTTTTTAGGTACCCTGAGTTTCCAGCTACATGAACTGCATGACCCAGCAGCATCAACCAGGAGAAATGCATACCTCCAAACATTTTGGAAACAAAAAGAGGGACAATACTGTTTTTGACAAAGCCCATTTCTGTGGCCACACCCCTAATTACATGTTCATTGTACAAAATGTGGCAGTTTATGAATATTTGCACATATTTCTTTTTTCAGTTGTTACAGTTTTGTTAATGAAGGTGAATTGCCCTTTAAGCTGTGAGCCTAACTTCTCCCAAGGGACCTCCTTATCTAAATTGTTACAATTACTTATTTGCTTATCTCAACATTGTTACAAAAGTATCTTAGCTGCACCTGTGGCTGTTCTGGGTTCTCTTCCAAAAGCCAATTAAGTTAGAAACGTTGAATCTTTTTTTGGCTGTTCAGTGCACAGAAAGTCTTGACTTTTCAGTATAAATGCGGGACTGCGGGATAAGCTGTCAAAAGCGGGCCTGTCCCACGGAAAACGGGATAGTTGGAAGTGATGGAAGTATAACTATCTCCATCCTTCATACTGATGCATACGTTCCTAGCATTTACTGATACCAGTCTTTGTTTGATGGGAGAGGCTGTTTTTATATGGATATGTGTGGTGCTGGGCTGCATATATATATATATATATATATA
>CM044431.1:35803461-35826660 GCA_024363595.1 Xenopus borealis
CAATGTTTTTTTTTTTACTTGTGGGGGGTTGTTGTATGAGGCCCCGTAGTTTGCGATGGAGTAACTTACTGCCCCCTGGGCCATACACAAGTACAAATTCCAGCAAATAATGGACCCTCAACTCCCCACGGGAAAAATAAAGCTCTTCAGTGTTCGACAGAGAGAATCCCAAGCTCTCAGCTATTTATTCATTTGTACCAGGAATTTTAGAAGCACAACATTAAAGGGAGAGCTGTTTGTAGGCTAATAAACCTGCCTGATATGATCATATGGAGCAAGTTCGACAGCGCCAATCGCTGTCGCCTGATTCGCCTATCGCGCATTAGCGATCTCTGTCCCTCAGTGATCCCCCAGTTGCGACTGAAATAACGACTCGCACAAGCAGCTCAGACAGCGCCGCTGTGCCCTGCCCATGTGGTACATACGCGCTATGTGCAATATTAACGGTATTTGCGCCTGTGCATCAGGCAAGACAAGAGCAAGACTTGATGTGAGGCTGAAGCAGTACTGGATGCTGCGACTCCCCCCACCCTGGGAATGCTGAGTTTGCCCCTGAGCAGCAGCTGTAGTTTACACAAGAGGGAGCTACAAGGCAGAGCCAGTGTCTCTCCAACTCACATAAAGCGCAGCCCCTGAGGCAGCAGCAACAACACGTTATAAGCTCACAGGCAGGGAGCGCAGCAAGTCGCGGGAGTCTCCATGGATTCAAAATAGCGCGGCTGGATGCGACATGGAGCTGCTTACAAGTGAATAAGGCGCAGATCTAGTGGGCAGTGGAGTATGAGGCAGAGAGAAGGAGGATCTCAGTTACTCGGCCGAGCACAGTAATGGGGTTCTCTCTCCCACTGCCCTAGTAGTGAACTCCTGCCCCAGCTGAATGGAGGCTTCTGTCACTCACATTATGGCTGGCATGTGCCACTGGGAGCCCTAAGGAGGCCGGGACATAACCGACGTGAGAACCCGGGGAAGAGACAATGGGGTCGCTCAGTTACTTGTTCCTGTGTTTTCTGACTTGGGGCAGCGCCAGGGCGCAGGGAGAGTATTGCCACGGCTGGCTGGACGCAGCAGGGAACTACCAAGCCGGGTTCCAGTGCCCCGAGGACTTTGACACTGTGGACGCCACAATATGCTGCGGATCTTGCGCCTTGCGGTACTGTTGCGCGGCCGCGGACGCTCGCCTGGAACAAGGCAGTTGCACCAACGACCGAGAACTGGAGAAGTCTGGAGTCAATGCCCGTGAGTCTCATGATCCCCTGGGCAGTAGTGCATGTGGGGGCTGGGGGGATACCCCTGATAAGCAATGAGAGGCACCCCAATAAAAAGGGCTGTACAACTTGCTTATATGGGACCCTGACAGTTTCGACTCTTACTCCTTTACCCTGCGGCAGCTACTGGGCACATGTAATCGCCTTGTTCATCCATAACAACATAATTATTATCAGTTATTGCAAGTTACAGAGCGAAAAGCTAACTCCTGATTGGTTACTGCTCTGCTCCCATTGAATGCCTATACATGAGCCCTTTTACATTTACTGCTCTCTATGTGACACAGAATATTTATTACACTTTGTGTGTGTGTGTGTGTGTGTGTGTGTGTGTGTAAATGGAGGCAAGTTTGGGTGCATGGAGTATTTATATAAATTACTGCCTCACAATATTTATGTGCATTCCCCATTATTATGCGCATTCCCTTTATTATGTGCAATCCAATTAAACAGCAAAATTGCTCTTATTTGAACCAAATTTTTATTTTTTTATTTTTATTGAAAGCCCGGTAAACGTGCTTTCGTGACACCTATGTGCTCAGTGCGGTGCAAAGTGCAGGGTATCCCCAGAGTCCTACCCGAAGGCATGGGCTCTTACTCAAAAGCCGCTGGCCAAGGCGCAGACGGCTACAGAGTCGTTGGACCCACTTCGCCGAAGCTAGGTGGGTCCCGTCTTCCCAGGCCCCCCCCGGCACACAAGGCGCAGACGGGGGGCTAGGGTCAATAGGCTCTCCTTCGCCGAAGCTAGGGAGAGCCCCATTGCCCCTGTATGAGTTGATGGCAAGTGTATGGACAAGAGGCACTGGTGGGCTTGTCTGGAGGCAGCTCTGCAGCTCTGTCCCTCTGGATTGACTGGGAGTCAGGAAGGAATAATTACACTGAAGCTGGTACAGACTGAAGCTGGTACAGGAGTCTCATTTCACTCTTAGCTGCTCTCTATCTAGGGGACAAGTTGCAGGCTACAAACTGAATGCTCCCTGGCATATTGTAGGGAAGGGCAGTTGGAAAACAGCAGGTCCAAGTGCTGAAAGCTTCAAAAAGGGGGGTTGTGGGTATACTCCAAGGCTAAGTTAAAATGTGTTTAAATACAATGGAAGTGCTACTGATTTGGCCAATTAATCAATGCACATTCCCAGGTCCCCTGTCACATAAGTAATATATGCAGTATATATGCAAGAGTATGTTTATGATCATAAAGTTGATAAGCCACCATACCACATCAAGCTTCATACAGGACTCTTACACCTGGGTGTATTTTGTATGTATTTATTTATATATTGCAAAACACAACTCTGGACGCTCATAAGGACAACCAGGCAGAATACAATGGAATCAATGGCCTCAAACCTTAGTCTAAAACGTGCATCAAACACGCCCTGTGTAAGAGCTTTTAGAATTCTCCTATATTGGCTAGTACTGAGCTCAGGTGTCATTGCTTTCATTCACACCATTAGCCCAGATCTGCAGCTCACTGGCCTTGAGCCCTGCACTGTGATCTATTAGCCATTGCTAACTGATATGATGAGCTTTCCTCCTGTCCAAGGCTCTGATGAGTTCTGGGATGGGACTTTGCAAGGGAAAGAAGCTCACCAATTCAAACGGGCTTAAGCCTTCATCTTTTTATTGTTGCCGAGATTATTATATATATACTGTATAGAGGTAATTGCACCTGAGGAAAAAGCTTGTGCCACAAATCTCTGCAACATTAAAAAGATGAAGGCTTAAAGTGATACTGACACTAAAAAATTACTTTCAAACATATGAATGTACATTAAATGTTACCTAATGGTCATATTGATAATTTTTTGCTGAGAGGTTTGTTTTTGTATATAATTGTTAGTTGGATTTCCTAAGCCTGACTCTCTAACACTGACTTTTCCAACCTGACTGTCCCATCTCAGCCTGTTAGTTACAGTTTCTAATGCTAACGGACTCCTGCTGCACAAATATGGCAGCCCCCTCATACAGGAACATGGGGGATCAGACAGGTAATGTAAAAGCATCATGCAAATACTTTATGGCAAAGTTAGAAGTAGCTTTCAAAGCCAATATTATAATAGATGTAAAAAAGAGTTTAAAGGGGTGGTTCACCTTCAAGTTAACTTTTAGTATATTGTAGAACGGACAATTCTAAGAAACTTTTCAATTGATCTTCATCTTTATTTTTCATAGTTTTTTAATGATTTGCAATTTTCTTCTGTTTCTTTGCAGCTTTCAAATGGGGGTCACTGACACCATCTAAAAACAAATGCTCTGTAAGGCTATAAATGTATTGTTATTGTTACTTTTTATTACTTATCATTCTATTCAGTCCCTCTCCTATTCATATCACAGTCTCTTATTCAGATCAATGCAGGGTTGCTAGGGTAATTTGTACCCTAGAAACGAAATTGCTGACACTGCAAATTAGAGAGCTGCTGAATCAGAAGCTAAATAACTCAAAAACCACAAACAATAAAAAATGAAAACCAAATGCAAATTGTCTCAGAATATCCCTCTCTACATTATACTAAAAGTTAACTCAAAGGTGAACAACCCCTTTAATTTCAGGTGCCAGTATCTCTTTAAGCCTGTTTGAATTGGTGTGCTTCTTCCCCTTGCAAAGTTTGGCTTTCGTTAGACTTGGAGGCAGTCTGGGAATTGAATGCACCCTACAAGCAAGTAAGTGGTGTGCAGCAGTGAATTCTGGGATGTTGCCCCACTCTAATCCCATGGGCAGCCTGAAGGATTCCCAGTGTCCCCAGCCAGCACTGCTCCCTACTATTCTAACCATTAAACATCTCTCATGAAAGGGCCTCTTACATCTTACTAGTATTAAGGGTAGGGACAGACAGGGAGAAGGAAGTTCGGGGAGATTGTTGCCTGCTAAAAAACGCCAGGTTACAGAATCTCCCCGAATCTCCCTGTCTGTCCCCAGCCTAAGTCACAATGAATTCTTTGTGGTTTTTGGATTATTAAACATTTTGCTCTGCTGCTCTCCAGCTGGATATATATATATATATTTTGATAAGAAGAGCGTTTTTTTGGTGGCATGACGGCATCAGGGAACATCTTCAGCTGATATACCTGGCCTTCTGCCCCAGCTATAGAGCTAACTGTATACATGTTATAGAAGGTTCTACTTATAAACCATAGGACAAACATAAGGGGTCAGCCCTGCGGTAGATATCAGCACTGGCTTGAGTGACATGGAATCTAGAGAGGTTACATTGTTGGTGGGTCCCGTATAAACCAGTGTTCTGGAGCAGTGGTCCTCAAACTTGGCCCTCCAGCTGTTAAGGAACTACAAGTCCCACAATGCATTTGCCTGACTGTGGCTGTCAGACTCCATCATTGCATTGTGGGACTTGTAGTTCCTTAACAGCTGGAGGGCCAAGTTTGAGGACCACTGTTCTGGAGCCTGGCAGGTAGAAAATAGAACAGGTACAGCAGGTGTGTAATACTCTTGACTCTTGGGAATTAAAGCTCAGTGGGCAGGGGACTGGAAATACATTTCTTACAATACTGATGACCCCCTCCCAGGACACCAAGTTATATGAATATGATACACAATGACTATCCTGTAAATTATATCCTTATAAACGGTGCTTAATGAGGTCAACAGTTATAATTGGAGTTTAGTGATGTCATTTCTGTCACATGACTCATTGAAACTTGTAAATTATAATAAAGTCCCTCTTGCTGCAAAATATGATGATATTAGAAGTCACCATGACCTGTATAAAAATACTCGCCCTTGTGTTTAATATGATCATGGAACTTCCTCGGTGACGTATAATATCCTTATATTTTACAAAAGGGGCACTATATAAAATTCCCTGCTGCCAACTTTGATTTATCTTTGCACTGGCCTGGAATGGCCGATTCCAAGCAACTTTTCAATTGCTCTTCATTGCTTATTTTTTTTTCAAAATGTTTATTATTTCTCTTTTTCTTCTGACTTTTTCCTGCTTTCAAATGGGGGAGGGGGGGGGGGTGTCTAAAAACAAAGGCTATGCATTTATTGTTTTGAGTACTCATATTTCTACTCAGGCCCTCTCCTATTCATACTCTGGTCTACTATTCAAATCAATGCATGGTTGCTAGGGGAATTTGAACCTTAGCAACCAGATGGCTGAAACTGAAAAACGAAGAGCTGCTGAATAAAAAGCTAAATAACTCAGAAAACCACAAATACAGTAATAAAAAGTGAAAACCAATTGCAAATTGTCTCAGGATATCGCTCTTTACATCATACTAAAAGGTGGACAGCCCCTTTAAACTGTGTGTATATATATATATATATAGTAAGTATATACAGGAGCTTATTTATAAAAACTGTGTGCATTTTGTGGTGCAGGCTATATTGCAGGTGCCTGTTATTATGCTGGCATTCTGGGAAAAACAAAGTGATGTTGGTTTCTGCCCTAATTTTGCACATTGCACCGTTTATTAGATGAACATTGGTTTACTGATACATTAATGATACATGATGTTACTGATATACAACTCCCAGCACCCCTCCATTCAGCTCTAAGGGATGCACCAGGCTAAGGCTGGACACCCCAAAATGAATACAGAATATTTCTAACACTTGTTATATTGTAACTATGTTTCTGAGTCAGCTAAAGTCCCCCAATTAAAGAAAAAGTTGGTGCACATACCGTCAGTGACCCATTCTCCACCAATAATCAATCCAGGAGGAAATTCTTTGTACAGCACCAATTATATAAAAAAATGCCTTTACTGAAATACTTCATGGCAAAAACAACCTGGTCTGCAACATTTCAGGCCCTTGTGTGGCCTTTTCTCAAGCTCAATAGCTTTATTGTAGGAAGAATTTCCTTCTGGATTAACACTTGTTATATATCAGTTCTACAAAAGGCTTTGCTCTGGCCAGGAGGCCACTTGAGGCAGGAGTTGGGCACAGCAGATGTTCTCTTCTCATGGCAGACTAGATGCAGCCTAAACCTGAGGGAGCTGCAGAATGGAATCAATGGCGAATGAATCAAGTGTTATTAAAGGGGTTGGTCACCTTTGAGTTGACTTTTAGTATGATGTAGAGAGTGCTATTCTGAGACAATTTGCAATTGGTTTTCATTTTTTATTATTTGTGGTTTTTGAGTTATTTAGCTTTTTATTTAGCAACTCTCTAGTTTGCAGCATCAGCAATCTGGTTGCTAGGGTCCAATTTACCCTAGCAACCATGCATTGATTTGAATGAGAATATGGAATATTAATAGGATAAGGTCAGGAAATAAAGATGAATAATAAAAATCAGCGATAACAATAAATGTTCAGCTTTAGAGAGGATTTGTTTTTTGAGGGTGTCAGTGACCCCCTTTTGAAAGCTAGAAAGAGTCAGGAGAAGAAGATAATAATAATTCATAAACTATAAAAAATAAATAATGAAAACCAATTGAAAAGTTGCTTAGAATTGGTCATTCTATAACATACTAAAAGTTAAACTGAAGGTGAACCACCCCTTTAAATCAGAGCCCACTGAGCATGTGAGTGTCACAGACAAGTTGGTGACCCCCTGTGACAAGTTTGAAGTCCTGGATCATTGCTTCTACTGACAAGCTGAAACTTTAGGCTGGTGCAATAAGTTCACTATATAAAACATGGCATTTTTAGCTCTATTCATTTTTAGGGTTTAGTTCTCCTATAAAAGGCATGAATTCTGACTATTCCCTTGAGCTGTGGGTGTAGTGCAGAGCCAGACGCAGTTTGGATATCAAACATGAGGTTTCCCTCACTCGCTTCCGATACCATTTATATGAAGCTTCATCACCATCATCATCATCATCATCACAAAGGGGGTTTATCAGTAAGTGTATGTCCCTGTGTTACAGAACTGGAGCCTCACAAGAGAATGGAAGGTAGGGGAGATATAAGAGAACACTTGGTTCTTGTGTGGGTCACTCACATTTGGTCCCCCCCCCATCTGTGCCATTCCCTTCCCGCTCGCCTTGTAGTGTGTTGATGTTGGAAAGCGCCGCAGCCTCATTATTTATGGTGTGAAAGCGTTTGCTTCCTGCTCACAGGCTCAGCCAGATTAGCAGCTTGCACTCGGGGCACGGGACAAGTGAGTCAGGCTCCATCAAGGGTGCAGCCTGGAGAGAGAGAGAGAGATGGAGTTCCACAATCTGTTCCACAGCCCAATACATTTGCACTGGGATTCTGCATTCTATTTAGTGCCATTTCACTTCCCAGCCATCCATTCAGATTCCCATTCAGTAGATGTGCAAGTGAGATACACTCAGGGGCAGATTTATCAAGGGTCGAATATCGAGGGCTAAAAGCTCTCAAATTCAACCCTTTTATGATTTTTCGAAGTAAAATCCTACAAAACCGAACATCGAATTTGTTGGATTTTACTGCTATTTGATTTTTCGAAAAAATCATATGATCGAAAATTGTAAAATTTCGCCTGATTGTCAATAAAAGTGTATGAATGGAACGATCAAAGCGTTCGATTGTGGGATTTGTTTTCAACATAAAACCTATGGGGGCTTCCATTAGGCTTCTATTACAATTCGGTAGCTTTCATCTGGCAAAGTAGGCCATTGAATAAAAATTTAAAGGGGAAGTACTTTGACCATCGAATGGTGGAATGATCGAATAGATTTTTATTCGATCTATTCGATACGAGACAGCATTGTGCAGAAGTATGAACTGAATGGAGGCTTGGGATAAGTGTTTCCCACCTACTTTCTTAAGAGTGTGAGGAATAATTCAATATGAATATAGAGTCACTATGTCTCTCTGTAATAGTAGAAATATGGTTAATACTTAATGAACTATGTTGTTATCTTTTCTCACTGGGCACTTTCATTTGGAGATCAAATGGCTTCATAACGTTTGGACTTTGAACAAGTGTGGAGACTTTAAAGGACTGACTAAAAACGTGTGGAGACTTTAAAGGACTGACTAAAAACACATTTTTTTGTAACATGGACTTAAGTGATGTAATTGGGCTCCGCACACAACAGCGCCCCCTTCCCTCTTCACACACTGTATCACAAGGTGTTACAGGTCACATTTAGGCTTGAGAAACGTTGCCTTGTATGAAGCCAATAAAGCAACATTGAAGCAGTAATGTTCAAGTTCGTGGTGTACTACGGTGTATCTTGTGTTTTTGGAGCAGTGACCAAGATGTTGATTTTGTGCATTTTCTTCCCACAGAGCCGGTCTATGTTCCATTTCTCATCGTTGGCTCCATATTTATTGCATTCATAATCGCAGGGTCGCTGGTGGCCGTCTACTGTTGCACATGCCTCAGGCCTAAGCAGACGTCCCAGCAACCAATGAGATTCACCCTGCGCACTTACCCCCCAGAGACTCTCCCGATGATTCTGACCAGCAGTAACCTGCGAACTCCATCCAGGCAATCCAGCACAGCTACCAGCTCCACCTCAACTGGCGGCTCTGTACGGAGACTGTCCTCTTCTGGATACTTGGTTTCCTCCCCACCTCCTCCTTACTCATCAGCGCACTCCATCCATTTAAACCCATCCTCCACATTCCTGGTGTCAAACCAATACTTCCCTTTCCCGCTGCAGCCAGAAGCCATTGCCAATAAGAGCTGCTCGGATTTCAGACAGAGCTAACGGAATCCCGGCACCAGAAGATTCTGACTTCTACAGCGTTGTTATGTAACTTACCTACAGCCCTGGCAGAACTATGGAATATTGGGACTTTATTTCAAGACTCAGAACGGATGCAATGGGCAAATGATAAAAAATGTAATTTGGGACATATTTACTATCATTGGTTATCATTTCTCACTCCTTGTATGTAATTTATATTAATTAAATAAAGTCACTACTTTACCCCATGACTATGGCCAGACAGTACTTGATATATTAGGAGCATGGCAGCACTATAGCTCAGGTATGATTCAAGTTCCCCCTGAGATTCCTGAGAGAGGAATCAAATGACACCTGTCTGATTAGCAACTTCGATGATCTTTCTGAGAGCTGAGGAAACCCTAAGGTCTATTTGATATTATGACCAGTCCCACCAGCCAGCAGCAGCAACTGTCATATGGCACCACTTTAATGTAAAGGCACCACTTCTGAAGCACATGGAGCAATGACAGTTCCAGTCTGAGAGAGAGAGAGAGTGCTCCACCTGGTCTATCTAGGTTGGACACTAGAATACAGTTATAAAAAAGGATAGGATGAGAAGGATTTTATGTAACCATGATAATGTCAACACAAGGATGTAGATCTTTGCCTTCCAAAATGACAATGGCCCTTGTTCATATATGAGTTGGGCGAGGCTGAATTAAGGACCAGAATGTGGCCCAGTCACCCGGAGGGACAAAGAACTGGATTAACCCAATAGGAGGCACCACTGGGCTGACCATTTTGGGCAATTTCCAAAATGAGTAGAACTTACTACGTACAGTATGTCCACCATAAGAGCGTTTGAAATTCGTCCTTATTTTTATGTTACATTATGGAAATATACAGATTTTTTCGTATGCAATGGATCTGGTTTAGGGTGAATAAAATAAAATATTTTATTATTTAGGCCTTACAATGAATCTGCGTTTTGAATATTTGGGCCAGTAAAGAAGTACCAAAAATGATACCACAAACCTGCATAGTTAAGATTCCTGTGTGACATGATAAGGTGGGTTTATATACTGTAGTCTGATTATTATTAAATATACAATGTATTTGCAGAGCAAATAGTATTGATTTGGTGTAGTTGATTTAACTGTATATGTGCACAATGTAGTTTATCCTTATTTCATTTAAATGGTATTCACTTTCTTAAGAACAAATAGATATTGGGGCTGAGCCCCTAGTGGGAGGGGAAATACAACTAGGTATGCTCCACTTTGTCAAAAGACTTTAGCTCTCTTAATACAGGTATGGGACCTATTATCCAGAATGCTCGGGACCTGGGGCTTGCTGGATAATGGATCTTTCTGTAATTTGTATCTTCACACCTCAAGTCTACTAGAAAATCATGTAAACATTAAATAAACCCAATAGGCTGGTTTTGCTTCCAATAAAGATTAATTATATCTTAGTTTGGATCAAGTACAAGCTACAGTTTTAATATTATAGAGAAAAAGGAAATCATTTTTTTAAATTTGGATTATTTCATTATAGCGGAGTCTATGGGAGACGGCCATTCCGTAATCAGGAGCTTTCTGGATAACGGGTTTCCGGATAATGGATCCAATACCTGTACATGTATGTGCAGTTTTTCGAAGAAAGGTTTGGATTTTATCCCTTATTTGTGTATCTGTGTGTAAAGGACCATACAACAATCCCCTGCCTTTAAACCAGGGGTGTCCAAACTACGGCCTGCAGGCCAAATGCGGCCCGCCATCCATTTTTAATTGGCCCGACGCAAGTAAAAAAATATATAGAATATGGCCAGCACATTCCTCAGCTATGCAAGGACTTTCAATTGATGAAACACAACTTAGAAATAGCACTGCTTTCTTACAAGCAACAGATATATACACACACACACATATAATATACACAGTATATAATCCTTCATGTGGGCATTCTTGGTCCAGGTTGTTCCAGGCATCTCTGCTGCTGGGTAAGATGTAGATGAATCTAAGCAAAGTGGTAGTGGAGCATGGGCATCTAATTTGCCCTATATATTGCTATGTGTATATGTAATTAGCTTAATACTACATTAATAGGGGTTCTGGGGACAATAGCAATATCAGTGGTGACCTGCAAAGTAAGTGCTCCACTTGCACAATATTCAGCACTGAACAGGACAGTAGAGCCTTTTCCCCAGTCACAGGATTATAACCCAGTAGTGATGTGTGGGTTGGCCCAAAACCACTGGGCCTGCTTCTGCCAACCATTGCCAGGTCACGGACAGGTTTGGTTTGAGCTCCTTCTTCTCCTTGCCCAAGACCTTACCATGTAGACTTCTGGCTTTTTATAGACTTGCATGTGTGCCCCCTGCACTTCCATGACATCATAGTAGGGCAGGCGTGGGACTATAAATATGTGTAAATATGTAGGCAGGCTGGGTTTGGGTCGGGTGTGGAGGGTGGAATAGGGTGTTGGTCGGATGCTGGCTTTTTAGTCGACCCGCACTCACTATAACCCAAGTCACTAGAAAGTCTTCAGCCTGGGCACTATCTGCAGGAAAACTTGGTGAGCCCCAGCCCTGTTTGGTCGCACCATCCCAGGCATATGGACAGGTGGTGGGGTTGGGTTGACCATTAATTGGTGGTGGTGGCAGGGTAGAATTATGGTGAATAGGGGAAGTTGCGAGGGAGTTGGCCCTTGACTCTGGTGGGCCCCAGTTATGCCAAGCCAACACTGTAGCCAACACTGTAGCTGGTTATAGTCAATAATAGGTCTGGTGAAACATGTCCTTCAATTATAGCTGGTAATATCAAGGAATAGGTAGTTACCCCAACCAAAAAAAATGAAGGCAAACAGGTAAACGACTACTTTTATTTGTTTTAAACAGAGACAAAACATTGAAAAATTCCAGTGTAACCCATGCACATTCACCAAATATAAACAAGACAAAACACTGCTTTAAAATGTGAAAGTATAAATAAAAAGAAAAAAAAACAAACCCCTATAACAATAAAAAAGTTGCAACGGCCTTCATGTGGAATCCTTCATTGCTGAATACGCTATGAAACAAGGCCAAATATCGACATGAGAAGGAACTTTTCGGGAGGCGGATACACATTATCATTCATTATCATCTTCACTATTCCACCTTGTGACAGACATCAGTGCACACGGGGAATTCAGGGGCCTCTTATCTCTACTGAGGACAAAACAAAAAAAAATAGGAAAAACATATAATCCTGTATGGCTTCTAGTGTGAGAACAACATAAACATTCTACTCACAACGGGGGGGGGGACTAATGTTGGCAATGTTAGTCTTTAAAGGGGTGGTTCACCTTCAAGTTAACTTTTAGTATATTGTAGAAGGACCAATTCTAAGAAACTTTTCAATTGGTCTTCATTATTTATTTTTCATAGTTTTTAATGATTTGCAATTTTCTTCTGTTTCTTTGCAGCTTTCAAATGGGGGTCACTGACACCATCTAAAAACAAATGTTCTGTAAGGCTACACATGTATTGTTATTGCTATTCAGTCCATCTCCTATTCATATCCCAGTCTCTTATTCAAATCAATGCAGGGTTGCTAGGGTAATTTGTACCCTAGAAACCAAATTGCTGACACTGCAAACTGGAGAGCTGCTGAATAAAAAGCTAAATAACTATAAAACCACAAACAATAAAAAATGAAAACCAATTGCAAATTGTCTCAGAATATCCCTCTCTACATTATACTAAAAGTTACCTCAAAGGTGAACAACCCCTTTAAAGAATGAAATGTTTCATACATTGAAAATAAACATGGCCTTTAAAACCAATGTCCTATATAATAAAATGTTTCAGTAATAAGACGTATCCCAAAGCATCCAGCACCAGAACACAGTGCAAGCTTGTAAATAACGAGAAACTCAGAGAGTTCAATATTAACTCATGCAGACGGAGCAGGAGTGCCCATCACCAGCACAAGGGTTTGCGGCACTTTAAGTAAACCAGTGTGTTCAGCTGAAGAGGACGGCCAGACAGACAGACTCCCCCGTGAGCTGAAATTCTGCAGACAATGTAAAAGCAGCCCAGTCATAGGTGGTGTTTACTTATTGAAATGAGAGTCAACTGGGCAAATAAGTGGAGTTCAGGGAGTATGTAACATTGCGTAATATTCAGCAAGGCTTCCATCACCTTCGCTGACCTCCATTAGAAATACATATAAATAATCCACACGCACAAACTGAAACCATATTCATGGTGCTAATGACACATTTCTCTTTTTACAAAGAATTTGATGTCATTCTCTAGCCGCAGTTTTAAAGGGGACAAACTTTCCAAACAAACCACATTCGGCCAAAATTATTTTTTCAAGAGATTTTCCAACATGGCGTAGGAAATATTTAACATTTCTGGGGTGTTCCTTTATGAGATCAATGCTTATATGGATATGCCGGGTTGTTCTCCAACACCAGGAGTCACATTTTGGAGAAGAAGACTGGATGTGGGGTTCTCCTAGAGCTTGCCAGGTTCTCCTGCCATGTTCAGACCAGCTCTTCGATCTATCCACCATGTTATTGGATCATATTTATATTTCACATCAAATAGATGTCACACAGTATTGCAGGGGATACTGAAAACTGGGCTGGGAATCACTTCCCTGTGCGTTGCCTAAAAACACCATCACTCCTAATGGAGACTGCACCTTTATGCACATTCACCCCAGTGCCTGTATCAGGAAGCAGCTCCAGAAAGTGGATTACAGCAAGAGAAGAATTGAAAAAAATCAAATGGAAACAGAGTCTAAAAGAGCACTGGGCACATTTTCTTCAATTTACAGTATGTAGAGGTTCTCCGTCACGCAGAACATATGAAACAGGAACTTTCTGAATGCTTTCGTTTTGGTGGAGGTCCAGTTACAAAGGGGCAAAATTATACACCTGCCGAAAAGAAATTCCTCCCCGTCTCTAGCCTAGGCCGTAGGTACTGAATAAACAAAATCTATGCCAGAATTTGCCCTAGATTCAATGGACATTCAAACTCTCGGACAAGAAAAAAGTACTTCAGCTCCCTGGCTATCACATAAAATTGGAACCACAATACAAGGTCCCTATTTCGGATTTTCCTACAGACCCATAAACAAGGGTGGTAAAAAGGAAAAACAAATTACCAGTACTGATATAGAATGGAGGGTCAACAGTAGCCAATCAGATTAGCTGAAGCTTCTGGACATATCAGAAATGTTTGAATTCATAGATTCATGCTTGGACTCTTATAATGAAGGAGTATAATATATACTGACAACTGGATGGGGTTCAGATGCGGTACAGGCACTTAATGGCATCCGGTAAAATCCAAATGAAACTATCTACAGGTCTACTTGCAGCCTCCTCTGACACAGCCTTTGGAATTCCCTTTATTAGCTGCATTACAAATTGGTTTGGCTTGTGCTAGTGTAAGCTACGAGAAGTGGAGTAAAGCCTAATTATCATTTTACATTTGCAGTTTCATTTAAAGATGAATAATGATATTCTGCCAGGGTGTAAGGATATCCCTATTCCGATCCTAAGCATTTTATAGCAAAATATTTTTGCTAGTCTCCCTCTCTCTTTATATATATATATATATGTATATATGTATAATTGACATTCACTCCTCTCTTCGCTACTCAATGGTAGTAGTGGCAACTACGCAGATTTCCTCCAAATTGGAAACAACTACCCAAACATCTTTGTAAAATGTATTTTTTCTAGACCAGTCTTCTTTATGTACAGTTCTGAAGGTTTTTGCCTTAAATACATTTTTCATGCATCAGTTAATATCCCTCCTTCAGCTGGCTCCTGCATTTAAATTGAGGTTTTTAAAAAAACACAAACAGATTTTTTTTTAAATTTGTAATTTGATGAGGGGCTAGACATGCTCTTAACATCCTAGCTGCCCTTGGTCATGTGACTTTTGCTCTAAGCTCACACCTCTCCTTTCACCTCAGCCTTGTGGGCCCCAACTTGCCCAGACCTCCTGTCCCAGAATAGAAAGTTAACGCGGCAACAAAAAAAAAAAAACACACACAAGCAACATACCATGGGTGCAACTGTAATAAACAATATTATTATGGCTGTAAATCTTTACAAACTCATGTTAAAAATCCAGGTAATATTTTCTAGTAATACAGATGGAGCAAACCTTACTGAACAGCTGATCATGCTGCGGTGCTAGTGCATGCCAATAAAAATTTGCCATGGCTAGGACCAATGCTTAAAGGGATACTGTCATGGGAAAATATGTTTTTTTTTCAAATGCATCAGTTAATAGTGCTGCTCCAGCATACTTCTAAACTGAAATCCATTTCTCAAAAGAACAAACTGATTTTTTTATATTAAATTTTGAAATCATGGGGCTATATTGTCAGTTTCCCAGCTGCCCCTGTCATGTGACTTGCACTCTGAAGAACTTCAGTCACACTTTACTGCAAGTTGGTGTGATATCACCCCTCCCAAGAAGCCTAACAACAGAACAATGGGAAGGTAACCAGATAACAGCTCCCTAACACAAGATAACAGCTGCCTGGTAGATCTAAGAACAGCACTCAAAAGTAAAAGCCAAGTCCCACTGAGACTGAGTTACATTAAGTAGGAGAAAAACAGCCTGCCAGAAAGTAGTTCCATCCTAAAGTGCAGGCACAAGTCACATGACTGGGGGCAGCTGGGAAACTGACAATGTCATATTTCAAAATCGATTAAAAAACATCTTTGAGAATTTGATTTTATTGCAGAAGTCTGCTGGAGCAGCTCTATTAACTGATGCGTTTTGAAAAAGAAATTTTCCCATGACAGTATCCCTTTAAAGAAGTCTCCAGGTATAGTACATAAAGCAGAATATTAACGTGATATGTTGCTATGCACGATTTTAACATCTACTTCTCGGATCCCATTGAAAAAATTTAAAAAATGGGAATTTATGGAGAATGTTGCCCAAGAATCATTTCAACCCCTCAGGTTTCCAGCACATATTGGTCATATTTGTGACAACGTTGGTCTAGGCTTTAACTGAATACATCAAATTCCAATTCTCCAAAATTCACCCTCCAAGACACCGAAGAAAACGAACAAGGCCATTTACATTCTACACTACAAGTGCTTCTGTGCAGGAAACAACAATCATTGTACAAATGAAACTTTAAAATTAATTTAAGGAAACAAATTGAAATTGGAGTAAAGGGTATACATTTATCTCTATATCAATACCAGCCTATGCTAAAAACATTTTCCATTAAAAGAATTGAAACAAAAAAAGGGAATTGCACTTCCTTCTCGTCAACGTATAGGAAGGTAAAGGAAAACAGCACAAGACACTGAGGAAATAGTGACATTCCTTAGCGACACCAACACTCATTTCTTCCAGGGATAGGGAACCTAGGCTCTCCAGCTGTTAAGGAACTACAAGTCCCACAATGCATTTGCCTTTATGAATCATGACAGACTCCTTCATTGCATTCTGGGACTTGTAGTTCCTTAACAGCTGGGGAGCCAAGGTTCCCTATCCCTGCTAGACACACACAAGCATTTGAATGCATTCACATTTTTACTCTACAAGATTAACAAGGTAGCATGAATAAGGCGCAAGGTGTAAAATGTCACAGATAATAAAAAGAACAAGGATACAAGCTCGCGTCTTGTAATCTCGCCCTTATAAGAACTACAGGTTTGAGGAGGAGTCGCAGGAAAAATCTCCCCATCAACCGAAAGATCTTTCAAAGACATCCAAGCAGGGAATAACCAGAACAGGATATGTTTCTTTGGCAAGCATTTATAATAAAATAGTTTGATACTCTACTCTCTCTCTCGGAGGAGGCGGCTAGAGGATCCCATGTAGTGCGCTGGTTGTGCAGCTCTAAGTATCACAGGCTTCCGTGTTACATACATAGGGGTCTGCTCGGAAAATCTTGCTCTTCATTTCAGAAGCTTGAAGATTACCCCAAGGGCAACGGGGTGTAATTTCCCTTATACAGTAATACTGAAATGCCTCATTGTTACACTATCTATGGGGTTGTTGGACTCGACATTGTCGGGAGAAACATGTGCAACGGTTGTTATACATTAACAGTGTCTGCTACTTTTTTTTTTAAATAAAAAATAAATTACAAGTCAAGTTTTGGACACCGATCTTTTTGAAATCACCAACTAACTGCAAGGATTCATATCGGATTTCAGACAAGATCTAGTGAATGAACAAGGTTCATGTCTGCTCCCATTCACCATTCTTCTGCTCTTTGCTTGGTGGTGTCGTAGGCTCTGATCACATCAGACTGAGAGACAATTCCATTTTCGTCTTGGGAAAAGGCATACCCGTCTGAAAAATAGATATCCGGTACATTAGACTTTTGTATTAACTGTATTAAAGAGATACTGACACCTGAAATATTATAATCTATTATAATATACTTTGAAAGCTACTTCTAACTTTGCCATAAAGTTAACTGTTAAAACTAACAGGCTGAGATGGGACAGTCAGAGAGTCAGGCTTGGGAGCTTCAACTAACAATTATATACAAAAACAAACCTCTCAGCAAAAAATGATCAACATGACCTATAGGTAACATTTAATGTAAAATTCATTTCAAATATCACTATAATGTGTTTGCTTGATTTTAAGGTAAAACCACACACCCAAACCTGTGATTTTATTTGCTGGTAGCTTTATTCATTTGCAAAACACAACATTTTCCTTTAGCAACAACAACATTGTAGGCAGACTTCCGTGCGTTTCTGTCGGATTCGCCGCTGGGCGACAAAATGCCCGCGTGAAGTCGGATCCATCAGGAACAAGGTAAAGTAATAGGAAGTCAGATGGTGTTGCAGGGTTGATGCGACACGACTGACAAGATGCAGTTAGCAGCATTTTCATCCGACAGTTGTGTTGCATCAACCCTGCAACACCATCTGACTTTCTATTAGTTGTCAAGATTTTGTTGCATGCGTTTTAACTTCCAGCGTCAAAAACGGACCGCAATCGTCTGTGTAGTTCTGCCCTCAAGAAGAATGCAAGGCTCAAACTAAAGCTGACCATAGACGCAAAGATCCGCTCGTTTGGTGACATCGCCAACCCAAACGTTGAATCAGAAACCCACAGTTTAACTGAATCCAGAAGTGCATAGAACATGCATAGACAGTTGGAGGACCAGTTATAAAAGATTGACTTTCGAATTTGTGTGAAATGTTTTTTTTTGGCTCCAATAAATTCAAATATACTCACAATTTTACTGGGAGGTTATTTAAAAACAATGTGAATGTTTAATATTCGATTGAATAGTTCTGACCCGAAAATTCTAATAATATTCGAATCGGGTTTCCTCCAAAAAAAAAAAACCCCTTGAATGTCAGGAAGACAAATGGCTCAGCGGACCTCTGCCACTGACCTGTACATGAGCTCGGCAGGTTTTAGGTGGCAAATATTGGAATTAGCTTCAATAGTTTCCCCACTGTTTCCATGGGTAGCAAATCTCACGTTCAAATTTCAATATGGGGATTAAAATTTGAATGTGTGAATTCGGACACTGAAAAATGTGAAAATTTTAATTCAAATTTACTATTCAACCTTAAATAAATCTGCCCCTTAGGGTCACTGTCTCTCTTTAAGAGCACTGCTGAGCTAAAGCCTGCCTAGAAGTATAAAACAAAGTCTAAAACTGCTAATTTCTCAGCAGCTGCTCAAATAGATAATGGATGTAAATTATAAAAGTGCTCAAAAAAGTACCTTAAGGTTTTCATCAATTACTTTTTTAAAGTTTAAGGTCAATTTAAAGGGTAAACAGAAAAAAAAAATGGAGTAGAATTTCTCTTTAGCTTATTTACAGAGGTTTAAAGTCGTAACTGTCTGAAATTTTTGCAATGGAATTTAGTTTACTTTTTAAAGCCCACCTAATCCTACAGTTCCCAGATCGCTCATATCTCAAAAGTCATATAAACTGTTTGCAGCGCCACAGGAGAGATGAACACAACAAATCCTTTGGCTTGCTTTCACCTTTCCCCTTCAACACCACAGAAAAAAAATCGATCCAGCTATAGTTTATAGTAATTGTACTGTAGGAAAATCAATCCGAGTCTTAAAATGAAACATAAATGTTTATGTACACTTTGCCTCTCTTGAGTCTCTTTAATTCAGTTACATATCATATTACAAATATCTTTAGAGGCTCCAGTCTGTAGAATAACCCACTTAATCACATCATCTGTATGTGTTATTGCCAATAAAAATCAGTGTGGCTATGGAACACACCTTCAGTGCCAACCTGCCATCTTATTTATATTAGTTTTCTACATAAACAAAAAAAAAGACAGTACAGAAGCAATACTCTACATGCCTATAAATCATCCAATAATCTGTATTAGTTTGTGATCAGCCACTCTCAAGAGAGCAAGTCAGCCTGATATACCTTCATGGAAATAATAATGCTCCGCAGAGAGCAGGATACTTACGAAGCAGGTTCTGCTGTACTGATTCAGAACGGTATACATTAGCAGTATTCTTTCTAAAGACGTTCTTCAGCAACTGTGCTCTCTCAGTTAAGCTAAAACAAAACACAACGACAGTTTTATCCAAGTTCAAACCAATAAAGGAGAAGCAAACCTCCCCCTCCCAGCTCCCCCCCCAGCCTACTAGCTACCTCGAGAATGCCCCTAACTTTTTACTCACCCCATGAGCCAGATTCAGGCGTCTGAGTTCACGGCAGCCATCGGTAATCTTCGTGTCTTCTTTCGGCTCTTCAGTGATTCCCCTGAGTTTTGGCACATGCGCCGTTGTCCGGAACCGGGAAATTGCTCCAACTGGGCATGCTCCGAAATGCCATTGAATTCGCGAAGATTACCGAAGAAAAGAAGATGGCTGCCATGAACTCCGAAGCCTGAATCTGCAGCAAGGGTTAAGTAAAAAGTTAGGCGCATTTGCTCGGGGTAGCAAGTAGGCTGGGGGGGGGGGAGAGGGGTCTACAGCAGGTAGGGGTTGGTTTTGAAAGTACGGGTTTAGTTCTTTAAGAACAGAACGTAAAGATGAAAAGACTATAAACAGTTTACTAAAATTATGTTTTTTTTTTTTTTTTTTAAATCAACCACATACAAATGCTCAAATGCCTCTTAAATAACCACAGCGGAACATACTAAATATGAATTAGAATATGTGCAAATATGCAACTTTTCATGATTTTTAATGGTTTCTGGCAGTTCCATAAGTCTAGCCCCCTGCTCTCCTGCTGATCTTTGACTATGTTGCTGAGCTGGCTGACTACTGTTACGTTGTATCAGCAGCCAGCTGTCCTTAGCCTGCATCCTCCAAACCCAACAATTCCCTGTACATGTGATTTCAATAAGGAACAGAACATGACACTGCAATGCATTGTGGGTGATGTAGTTCCTGCATACTGTCTATAAACTGAGGAGAAGTTGTTACAATTTGTAATATCAGTGTTTTAGTCCCTCCTTCCTTGTCAGGATTTCAAATGATGCAGAAAGAGAAGAATGGTTGCTGGCTTTCAGCATAGAAAATGGCATTTATTGATAGGTACCTATGATGGGTATATTAGGGGTTTCTGTGTTATGTGGGCCTCTTTATCAAGAGCTGGAATTCCCCTTTAACTAGACCATACTGTATATAGCCATACCTCCCAATGGCCCTGTTTTTAGAGGGACAGTCCCTCTTTTGACAGCTCAACCTGTCCAGTTTTCTCTGCACTGAACAGCCAGAAAAAGAAACAACATTTCTAACTTAATTGGCTATTGGCAGAGCGCTCAGAACTAGCAATTGAAGAAATAGAACAGCACTTCCAGAGAAGCTTCTTTAAATAAAAATGCCTTTATTGCACACCTTTGGGCATCACAGTGATCACAGTGACATTGTCCAAGGAATTTCTAGCAAATCATTTACTGGGGAGCAAAGCAATAGTTTAGCACTGCTTATATCTATAAAAGGAAATACTGTTATACTAAACAAACATGTTCTATTTGGTCTATCATGGCAAAATGATAGGCTAGACGAATGAGATATAATGGAAGAATAAAACACTCAAACTAAAGACTTTAAATGAATGCAATTGGAAATAAAGTGCATCTGAAAAACAGAATTTCTCAGTAATATTTTAAAAGCATGAAGATCCAAATTACAGAAAGATCTGTTATCTGGAAAACTCCAGGTCCGGAGCATTCTGGAGAACGGGTCCTGTACAGACATCAGTATTCTGCCAAATCTAACTGAAAATAATAAATTAAAAAATGATATAACCTCACCTTTTTCCATGGACAACAGCACCAGGGTCCTGTGCTTTGGCTTCAAGCTCATGAACTTCATCAACTAAGGTTTTAAAACATGTTCTTTTGACACTAAAATTGAATTACGAATAGAAATAAAAATGTATGTACACACAGCAAACCATCATTCAGTTTGTTTAACTAGTATTTATGTGGCATTTAAAAGAAACGGCTTTTTCACTGGGAATTACAGGGTACAAAACAGAAAGATATTATAAAGCTAGCTACTTATTTTTACTATTTTTTTTTTTTTTTTTTAGTTTAAAACATGCACCTTCACCAGTAAAGCCATGCTTAATTTTACTGACTGATAGATAGAAGTGGTAGTCTTTGTACTTACGCTTTGTACAAAACGTCCATCAGCAAGGATGTGATAGGGATGAAGATAAGACCCATCCAGAAAATGCCGGAGCTGAACATCATAACCGCCTAAAAAAAGAGGTGGACGGCAGTAACTTTAGTCATTCACTTTTATTCTGCAGCAACTACAGATTAAATATCTTCCCAATTTTTTTTTCTTCACAATTCACAAGGGATAGGTATGAAATGCCATCGGAAAGCTTACATGTGTATCGTTGGCTGGAATATAAATCCTTATTTTCATACTAACCAGTATTTACATTAGAAGTGTTGAAATACAAGTATTCTGTTTTATTTATTTTTTTACCAGTGATTAGCTTATGGTTGTGGTATTAAATGTATTTATACAGTTCATAGGGACATAAAAAAATATATAATTTTCTCTTCTATTTATGCTTTTTTAAATATCAACACTTTTGTATTTTAAAGCCGAGGGCTATTATTGAAACAAAAAATAAAAAAAGTTAAACGTAGTTATGTAATAGCTTGGCAAACTTCTCAATTGGAAATAATGCAAATTCAGTTAAATGAATATCCAAACTCTTACGGGGTTACTTATCCAAATCAGATAAGTAAATTCCAGTTTGGGGAAAAAAACTTGTGAAAATAATACAAAAATTTTAATTGAACAATTTTTTGGGATTTTCCGCCAGAAAAATCAGATTATTTAGTATTTTTGCCTGAAAAACATGAAATCTTCAGATTTTTGCAAGAAACCCAGCACAGATCAGGATATGTTCTGGACTTCTACCATTGACTTATATATGATCTCCTCCGTAGGTCTGAGAGGCTGGATTTTCAGATTCTGACTTTTTTCCATCCTCGGGGTATAATAAATTCTGAAAAATTTGTTTTTTTACACTAAATATTCAGATTTTAAAGTAAAAAAAATCTGACTAGCTTTGGACTTTAATAAATAACCCCCTTATTTTAATTTTAAAAAGTGAATATAAACAAATTTAAGGAAATGTTGATACTAACAGGAAATACAATTGCAAAAATGTGGATTTTTCTTTATGTTAAATTAAAACAGTGTTTTCAAGCTTAAGGCTTTTGGCACCTTTGCTTTGAATTACTGCGAGTTTAATGGAGCAGTAGCAATAATGCGGACCTTAGGATGTTAATGCTAACCATTGTAATGCTAATTATGAATGAAGGGACAACTGGAGTAACTATTCAGTCCATCTAGTCTTTGCAAATGAAGTTGAGTTGGGGGTTGGATAGAATTTTGTTTCTGCATCATATCTGAAAGCCTTCTTTTTCCAATTGCTGAGTTAATCCAAACCTAAAAGATTTCAACCTGACATTCGCATTTATGACAGAAGTCCTCTTTGTATGTTTTGGATCACGAAGGGGAAAAACTAAAATCCCACAGCAGCATTTCCAACCTTTCACTCTGTAGAAACCATTTTGGTTACTAACTTTTCACTTTTCTCCTCTACAGAGAAGCTGGTCAGCTGGGAAATGGCACACCAATCCCTCTCAGACAATGGCAGAAACAGGAGAAGCCTGTTGCAAAGATGGACGCTGTCTGCCCATGACTGAGGTTTGCAAATTGCTCCTAATGTGTGAGATTTGCAGTCCATGCCAAGTTTGTTCTTTATTATGAAACCCAATGGAATCTGCCACAAAAACGGAGCTCATGGGAATTCACAAGGGCTCAAAAAGTTCACTTGAAAAGCCTGGAATAATGAAGGGCTTACAGCCTCTAAGCAGGGGTATGGGGGGGGGGG
>CM044431.1:35827837-35849404 GCA_024363595.1 Xenopus borealis
CACACACACACACACACACACACACACACACACACACACGTTTTCATTACTCACATCCAGCAAAGATGCAAAGCCCTCTGCACTACAATTGCTTATCTCTTTTATTATTTATGGGTATTTACTCAGGGCTCTGAAACTCACTACCATAGTCCAGGATTGTTTAAAACGTGCTCATTGCTTAGTTTCAATCTGCCGCTATTTTATGAATCCCTTGGGAGAAATAGCAGAAAACAGATGGAGCTGGAGAAAACCTTGATGGCTTGCCCCATTTACTAGAATACTAGGCTCCCAGTAGTAACATGCTGAAACATTTTATAGCGTTATAACCAACTTTGATTCAGTAAAGCAAAAGAAAATAAAACAGCATGGATTACAGGAGCAGTAAATACATACATGCAACAGGATTCTAAAGCTTGATGGTGGCCACAGACATTACAATTCAGATCTTTCCAGGAAAGATCGTTTGTTTCAATACACACATGTTAGAGCCAAATCATCCGATATACAGGTAGAAACAATAGAATTCTATCTGTATTTGGCGATTCAGGACTAACAGTGGCTGATGTTTGGGTGCCATCAAAATTTTCTGACCAGCCGACCAATATACAAGTCTGCTGATATTGGTCGACTTATTTCCCACCATACAAAAATCAAATATTGTACGAAAATATGATAAAATGGGTGCGTCTATGGCCACCTTAAGGTTACACACACTCACAGTCACTCGAAATCCAGGCACTGAACTAGAGGTGACCAATTCTTTGGTGGCATATTTAAAGGGGAAGCTCCCCAACTACTAGAGAGTTGTGTGTGTGCGGATTCGTTTTTCCAATTTTGCTGTTGCTAAGGGACCCTGCCCGGTCTGCGGCGAACCAGCACCAGCAAAGCAGCGAGTAAACCACAGGTGTGCAGTGGATAAACTATATGAATCTTATGGTGACGACACACAAGACAAGCTTGCATAGTATATGACAGATACACATTTAAACAAGCATGGGAGGGATATAAAGTAGTTTTAAGAGAATTAAGATTCTAGTTTTAATAAACAATGGGCTAAACCACACACTGCATGCATTTTTACTGCAATCTTCTGTGATCATAGAGAAATAAATCTTTGATTTATACAAGTTTTATATGTATAAGGTGGAGTACACTCTGGTGCCATAAAAAACCCATAGAATGGCCCTGCTGTGAAATCAGCAGCAGCAAGTTTTAGAATTCATGCTCAGAATATTAAATATCATTATTGCATTGTATTGTGTAATGGCAACCTGTCAACTACTGCTTGCTATATTTGGGGGGGGGGGGGGGGGGGGAGTAAGCTTCAGCATAGGTGTGTTTTATTGATGCCAACACAAAAACAATTGTGTCTTTCTTTCATCATTGCAAAGATTTTAGCATCAAGTTAGAAATAGCCTGCAATGCCTTCACTTTCAGAAACAGGAGTGGAAATAATTTGGAAAGAGGTCCTTCTGTACTGATATTTATTTTTTTCTCCTTATTATCATTACTGTCCAGCATTTCCCAAGAAGATGACATGAAATACCATGGGCCACAGTTCTGTTGCCTCTCACAAGTAGATAAGTTGTTGCTACATGTATCTGTACATGTTACATTGTCCATGAACCTGTGGTAAAGACTAATTGCTCAATAAAAAAAATACAAATAACAGTAGCTACTATTAATCTCCACTGTGATATTATTTTAAGAATTTTTTTTCACCCATAAATATCACATCTGAAATGCTACAGTGGAGACTCAAACGGAGAATCCTGCTAAAGATCCATTTATTAAAGAAAAATCCATACCTCTCCTGACATGTCAGGTGCCAAGGGGATAGCAGGCCACAATGACGAATAGATTCCAAAGAAAACAATCCACAGTAGAATGCTTCCCCAGATAGCTATATGACTGAACTGTTGGAACAGAAATGCAAGATGAGGGCAAATACAACACTGCTCAGTAAATGAAATCTTTACATATAGCTTGATTACAGGTTTATTATTTTAGCATTTAGGAAACTAACAAATATTAACTTGTAATACTATGGAAATAAATCAATATTCTAACATACAAAGAAAATGCACATTAGTCTTCACCAAGTTCTATTACCGTACAAGTGAGTTAAACCGGCCACAGACGTAAAGATAAAGGTAAGAAGATTCGTATGACGTCCGGACTGTGTGGGGATCGTCCAGACATTTTTTGTACCACGGCAATTGGACAGGTTAGAAGATTTTTGTAGGTTAACGATAATATCTCTGAATGTATTGCCTATCTGATGATATCCATGGGTGACTGTCACTACTATTTGTTGGATATAACGATTGCTGTCAATGGTCAGAACATCTTCTGATTTGTTCATTTTACTACTTTATTAAATCTGAATGGTTAATTGTAGGCCGGGAGATTGCAACAGACAATCGGTCGTTGGACATAGGATAAAATCTGCACGTCTATGGCCAGCTTTAGTTCTCTCTCTTGTAGTCTGATTTATACAATCAGTGGAAACAAAACAAAAAAGCAAGACACCATCAAAAAAGTGATAAACATTTGGTCAACATTTTTATAAGCGGTCAAACATATCACAGTCCTACTTCTCTCCAGAAGGCTGCATTAATTTGTTGTGTTTTACTTTTCAGTTTGGTTTATTTGGTTTCATTTATTTATTAGCCTTACAAATCTTTTTTTTCCAATCCACAGTTGGCTGTGGTGGTGACTGTTAGGGTCACTGAAGCTAGCAACCAAAAAGAGAGGGACTTGCCAGGCTTCAGCTTCATTGTTACTTTTGATTTCTTATTGCTTATGTTTCTGAAAAATAATATAAATAAAAAATGTATATAATTTGTATAACGAGTCTTAGATTTCTATTCTCTATACCATTCTAAAAGTTAGATACTGTCATGGGAAAACATGTTTTTTTCAAAACGCATCAGTTAATAGTGCTGTTTCAGTAAACTTCTGCGCTGAAATCCATTTCTCAAAAGAGCAAACAGATTTTTTTATATTCAGTTTTGAAATCTGACAGGGGGCTAGACATTTTGTCAATTTCCCAGCTGCCCCTGGTGACTTGTGCCAGCACTTTAGGAGAGAACAGCTTTCTGGTAGGCTGTTGTTTTTCCTTGTCAATGTAACTCAACAGAACGCAGTGGGACATGGTTTTTTACTATTGAGTGCTGTTCTTAGATCTACCAGGCAGCTGTTATCTTGTGTTAGGGAGCTGCTATCTGGTTACCTTCCCATTGTTCTGTTGTTAGGCTGCTGGGGGGAAAAAGGGAGGGGGTTTTATCACTCCAACTTGCAGTACAGCAGTAAAGAGTGATTGAAGTTTATCAGAGCACAAGTCACATGACTTGGGGCAGCTGGGAAATTGACAATATGTCTAGCCCCATCAAAATGAAATATGAAAAAATCTGTTTGCTCTTTTGAGAAATGGATTTCAAAGCAGAATTCTGCTGGAGCAGCACTATTAACTGATGCATTTTGAAAAAAAACTTTTTTTCCCATGACAGTATCCCTTTAAGTGAAAAAAACCCTTTAACTTACTGTATATAAAGCTTGATAGGATGCTTAATGGCTAAAAATAAACTAAATTAAAAATAAAGTAACTAAGCATATTTCGCTAGGCCCCAAATGACTGTAGCAACCAAAGTTACGGTCTACATTGAAAGCCATCAGCTACTGTGCATCAGATATGTCCACTTTGGGCTACACATTGATATGTAGGGTTGCCATCTGGCCGGTATTTTACCGGCCTGGCCGGTATTTATGATGGTTAATCCCAATGTTATTAATAGGAAAAAAGGTAAATATATATAGGAAGGCCGATATTTTTTTGAAGAAAAGGTGGCAACCCTATTGATATGTAAAGCCATCACATCATCCCACATACCCCAGGGTAGTGTATATATACTATCTATTGGAAAGTCATAAACCTTTCTATCTCTATAATAAAAGTGGTTTTACGCACAAATGATTGGAAACTGTGTGGACCACAACTGCACTTGCAGATGAGTCCCAAATACGTTTCCTTTTGGATAACATACACAGTTTGCAGCAACATTAAGCTCCTTGTAAAGTAGCATTATATTGATGAGTAAAATTTAAAAACCGCTTAGTTGCACTGGAGAGGCAAAAAGCTACAAAGTTGCAGATTTGTCATCTGCAGTTCACCACAGAGTGAAGGGAGTGAGTATACCGCCTCGTAGATTTTCTTAAAAACACGGGAAACCTCTGACCCTCTGTCACTTAATTGGTACCACATAACTAAAATCCAATTTATTATATGAAACGGGTAATATAAATGGACTGCAAATTGTACTGTTTAGGAGAGTGGATGATTATGGCTTCCCCAATTTAAAAATTCCTAAATAAAAAAGTAAAAGGAAACATGCATAAGGTCATGAAAGGCACCAGGTTCAAATTCTTGATATCAGGAGGGAAAAAACCAGAGCATTTTAGAAGTAATTATTAAATTACACTGGGCTTGATCCTGTGTAGGGCAATATCCCAACTGCCTAATATAAAGGCCCCACTTATGGCAGCGGAATCTTCAGGGACATACAAACTGGCTTCTAATGACCATTTTGCAGATTTTAATACCGACTATTTTACGTATCCCACTTGAAATACCTTCATTTCAATTGTGGAACTTAGTAGAGTTTAAATGTAGAGATCACCCAAAATAACTGGCAAATGTTAAAATTGTACGTAATGTGAGAATTAGGCCTGGAAAACAAACCAGAACCCAAATGATGACAGCTAACAGCATACACTTCAGTGTCAGGAGGTGTATAAACTGAATGTACTGCCTGTAATCATAAGCTTTTTCCCAAGGTGTACTATTATATTCTACCAGCTGAATTAGACTATGGAGAAGAAAACTGTCAGCATTCAGAATGCATTTGTATCTATACAGATGACCATGGATTGGCATAATGACTGTGTGTGTGACTCAGTATCTAGACTTCAATCAGTGTTAACTAACTAACTGAACACTGACTGTATAACGTAATTGAATATAAAGCCCTCTCTATATATTTTGTTGCAATGTTGTCCTTTTCATATAATTTAATCACCAGCAACACTGCTCTTTAGTGTATCATAGTAAAAATAGCATGCTGCAGACACTAAATTAACAACAAGGCATATTAAAACAAAGGCACATACCCCAAGGGTTAAAAATCAACTGGGAACAGGTATCTGTTCTAATGTTTTCCAGGCAAAATATTTTATTTTCTGAAACTTAGGAAAACTTAGGGAAAATTCACAAAAGACAAAATCTGGAAACTGTGGAGATATAGGTTTGTGAACATGGCGGGAAATTCAACAAATGTATCTCTGCCTTTTTCTCTAAATATCACTTTTTTTTCCATTGATCTAAATACAGGTACGGGATCTGTTATTCGGAAACAAGTTATCCATAAAGTTCTGATATACGGAATGACCTTCTCCCATAGAATCCATTTTAGCCAAATAATCCAAATTTTTAAAAACAATTTCCTTTTTCTCTGTAGTAATGAAACAGTATCTTGTACTTGATCCAAACTAATATATAATTGATCCTTACTGGAAGCAAAACCAGCCTATTGTGTTTATTTAATGTTTACATGATTTTAAAGTAAACAGAAAGATCCATTATCCAGAAAGCTCCAGGTCCCGAGCATTTTGGATAATAGGTTTATCACTTTATCACCTTTATCACTTTTGTGGACTTCCCCCATAGTGTTGATAAACACTATTTAGAATAGATTTATAATGTATATTAACATTTTACTTTCAGTTATTAAAAAAAAAAAAGTGTTCAAATATGACAAATTCATTGGTAGATTTTACTTACCATTGTCCAGTGTGATGTTTCTAATCCAGCTTTCAAACATACAGTTATCACCACAAACTAGAAAATGAATACAATGCTGTTTAGGTTGGATACCGACAAAGAAGAAGCACCATCAAGCTTTGAAACCATGGGGGCAAATTCATGAAAGAGCAAATTTTCGCCACACTTCGCCAGGTGCTACCGCTACACTAATTCACTAGAATGCAAAGTTGCATGTTAGCAGCCGAACACTAGCAAAGTTTTGCTAGCGTTAATTCGTCAGTGTGAGCATTTCATAGTGAACTTTGGCTGATGTTTGTTTCTACCTAGCAAAACTTTCTCTTTATTAGATATGTTGGTGCAAATGCTTGAAGTGGCCACTTATTATTATGAATCTCCAAGGAAGCAAAATAAAGAGAAAAGAGATCCTCTAATGCCCTAGACCAGCTCGAAACTAAGTTAGCAATAGTCATTTTCACAAGAGAAATTGTCCTCTACGCCTGTTAGTAGATTGGCGATGCCCCTGTGGATGGGATTTCTGGCGTATTTTCACTTTGCCCTTAAATTAATCTGCCCCCAAGGGTTTATGTGTTTCCAGGTAATATACACTGTCAAACAAAATAATTAAACTGGTTATTTTATTAACAGAGGATAAATAAGAAGTGTTGCTGATACATACATATTATTGGGTCTATAAAGGATGCAAGCAGCTGATTTTAGATTGAGGATAAAAGGGAAATATTGTGACAAGTGAGGGGCGGCTGAAAAAAAACAGGACACCCCTAAAGGCATTAAGGTTAAACTTCTTCCAACCAGCCTTTTAACCTTCGCCTAAATGGCACCTAATGATTGGTGGAGATAATGCTTTGCTATGCTGAGTATATAACTTTAACTACCTTGCATAACGGAGTTCCTCCCTCCCTCTCATTGTGTTGAAGGGGTCTTTTAGCAGATGACCTAATAGCTATGCATTTAGACCATTTAGCAACAACTTAACGGAAAACTGCAATCAGGCTCAGATATTTCTTTTTTTTCTCTGCTCTCATTATGTTCCTATTCAAAGTGAATAAATTGAAACCACATTCCAGGCTCCACTCAACAGACACTGTGTGGGAAAATAATAGATGCAACTTCTTGCACAATACTTGAAAAACAAAACACCTCAAAATCCCTTTTCCCCTAAATTTAATTTCCATTGCAAATATTGTGTGCAATTTACTTTCTTAAGCTGGCCATAGACACAAAGATCCGTTGTACGATCAGACATCCCCATCTCCCGACCTGCGATCGGCAATACACACAGAGATATTATCGGCAGCCAATTTTTTAACCTGTCTGATCGACCAAACAACCGATCGGCATGGCACGACTAATGTCGGGACTCTCCACACATGATCCGAAAATCTTATGAATCCAGGATTCCTTGATCGGATCGTTGCGTCTATGGCCAGCTTTAGAGATGGAGCTCGAAGGGATTGAACTAGTAATCGCAGAGTCTTAAAATTGCAGATCCCCAAATAGAAGATATTTTGAACGTTTTTAAAATGCATTGCGAGAAAATATTTAGTGGCCAGAATTTACTGCCGAGTGTTTACTATCACCTGACCTTGTCATACAGTTCCTCTAATAGCTGTGAATAAGCAGATCTGCTACAGTAACTATGTGGGAGGCAAGTGAGTATTTTTGCCAAACCTCTGAACATCCTGCAACAAATTATCTTTCCATTTGGATTAAATTTAAATATTAAATAAAAGCTACCACCCACTTAAATAATTCTCCTTAAATACATCACATGGTTTAGCAAAAATAAATAAATAAATAAATTGAAAGTTAAAATATATCTAGATATATTTGGCTCAGGTGGATTCTAGTGCGAGGGGCACTATCTGCAAGGAGCTTGTTCCCCTGTGTTTATTGGGTGGGTTTCCTGTAGGTTCTCTGAATTTCTCCCATACAACACAAATATACAGGCAGGTTAATTGATACGGAGAAAATTCCCCCTCCTGTACCTGAATGTGATAGGGACCTTAGATCGCAAGCTCCAGAGGGGCATGGACTGATGTAAATAGCATGTCAGTTACTCATATAAGTTTACCTACAAGTAACTAGGACAACCATGCCTGGGACCCGTTATACCAACACAACGATACAATCAACCAGTCATCACTTGATAATTCTCCCTATACTGTGGGACCCGACTTGTGCTTTTATTGCTGTGGCCCTAGTTCTCAAAATACAATTTATCTTACTTTTAAAAAGTTCTACTAACGCAACACGCAATTTTGTTTTATAACTTACTGTGTAGACAATGTTTCCCAGCAAAAGGTAGTCAGAGGTTTTCCCATTTCCAAATACGGTATCTGTAGAGAAGGAAAAGAAAAGTACTAAAGGAATCTGACATGCATTTGGAGGTGAACTTCTGAACAGCCAGGTCTCAGAACAGGCAGGTTAGGCTGTATATATAGTGAATAAAGTACCCCCTCTTGTAACATATAAGGATATTATAAGTTACCGGGAGTCCCCTGACCATATAAATGAATATTTTGCAACAGGGGGTACTTAATTTATTATAATACACAAGTTTCAGTGAGTCATGTGACAGATAAGATATCACTAAGCTCAGATTATAACCATTGACATCACTAAGCATCGTTTCTAAGTATATAATTTACAGGATATACATTACTCTTGTGTATTATATAGTGAATAAAGTACCCCCTCTTGTAAAATATAAGGATATTATAAGTTACCAAGGAGTTTCATGACCTGTTTTTATACAGGTCATGGAACTCCGAGGTAACTTCTAATATCCTCATATTTTGCAACTGGGGGTACTTTATTTATTATAATACACAAGTTTCAGGGAGTCATGTGACAGAAATGACATCAGAACTCACCGTTTATAACGGATGACATCAGAACTCACCGTTTATAAGGATATAATTTTACAAGATATTTACGGCTTTTGTGTATTATAAGTAAATAACACACAGGAACACAAATAAGCTGAATATATTAAAGGTATGGGATCTATTATCCAGAATGCTTGTGATATTAATATTTTTCAAAAAAATTATTTGCCTGTCTCTTTCCAGCTTTCAAATGTGGGTTACTAATTCTGGGAGCCAAAATGAACAGCTCTGTGTGGTTACAATTTTGTTAATCTTTATGACTGACTATTTATATTCAGGCCATCACCTACTCTTATTCCAATCTTTTATTCACACCACTGCATGATTGTTAGAGTGTGTTCTACCCTAGCAACGAGAAAGCCACTGAACAAAAAGTTAAATAAAACACAGACTAAAGACTCTCTACATTACACTAACGTTCATTTAAAGTTGTACTAGCCCTTTAAGGAATTGTAACCCTGAGTGCTATAAGTGGGAGGAATAGATTTTTACTTATTTTTCTATATATTTCTACCGTGGCAAGCCACAGTACTGCAATACTACATATTTGGAAGATTGTTATTCTTATTTAGAGCCAAATGAAACAATTCCCACTTTTAACCGATAGAAAACTTCTGCTGGTATGAAAGAACTACAATTCAGAAAATGGTCTCTTACCGTGCTGGAGAGCTTTTAATGGAAACCAGAACAGGATAACACTGTGGAAAAGGCCATTCAAACAGTGAACCCAGAAGACCTGAGATAATAAAGAACTGAAAGTGAATAGCAAATAAGGTGCTTGGCCATTGAGCCATGTCCACTCTTTATCCCTGCTCATGAAGCACAGCCAGTCACAATATCAGTAAAACATGCAAGACACATTATGAGAATAATGAATACATTTAAAGCTATCTAAATCAAATGATAATGTATATATATTGCTGCAACATAGTCAGGGGATAATAAACCCTCTCCTTGTATATTTGGTGAGATAAGACAAGGCATAGCCTGAACATTGTATAAACAGTTCATTCTCTTCTTGAACTTAACTACATTTCTTTCAAGGTTAGAAGCTCTTCTGGATACTAGGTGATCCATCAATAAGCACAAAGCAATAAAAAAAATTATAATACACACAAAAAATAAAAATACTACATGCCAATTAATTTTAAATATATATTTTTTAAAATGGCACCGTACAAAGCTTACACAATATATCTGGTTACTCTAAAATATTTAAATTTTTTAAATTTTTGCCAACAATGGTATAATTGTAGGCACAGAGACCCCAGGACAAAATATGATCCAAAATCCCATGCCTACACATATCTTTTTCCTACCCCTTGTGTCTACTAATTTACCACAACTCCTGCACATAGAACTGAACACTAGCACATAGAAAAAAAACTAACTTTTAGGGGGTTATTTATCTAAGGTAAGAGTTTTTTTCAGTTTTTGCCCAGTGTTGAAAAATGAGCCCCATCATCTAAAAAACTGTCAAGGTCATTTGGAGTCATGGGCAGAGGTCCCTTGAACCATTTGAAATAGCCTCCATGATGTTCAGGGTTTTTTAGGTAGGTTTGCTCATCAACCTTATTAATTCAAGCAATTCAAGTTTTTTCCATATTAATTTAAATTTTGGGTTTTTTTTTTTACCCCAAATTCACTGATTCAAGTTTTTCCCCCGTTTTGAGTTTTTCTTTATTAAATTAGAAACCATTCTAGTTGTGATTTATTCATTATTGTGAGATTATTCATGGTATAAAAAACATCACAAACCTCTAAAACAACCCCAAGGCCCATGTAACATACTGCATGATTTTTTAGTAGTGCCATCAATATATAATAACAATTGCCTGATTTTCAACTCTACTGCTTTTTTTACCATTTTTTTTTTCTGTTCCAATGAAAAAGGTAAACTTGGGGTCCTAAAATATATTTAAAGCAACTACTGACAGTATATGCAGATTCACAGGGGCTCATGTATAAACTTTGCACAGTGCAGAATGATTCGAGTAGTTAACATATTTGCCATGAGTATGTTTATGTCTATAAAGTGGAAAATTACTTTCCTTCTCTTTTAATGTGCAAGTACAATGGTGGATTTTTATTTGCTCTGCGAATATTCATAAGATCTTTTTAAGTATGGCATAATTGCAAATATTTATGTGCACACTCTGAGTCAAGCCACATCTTTGATGGCAGATTGTCAGTTTTGACAGATTGTGATTTTAAATTACACTATATTCACACACAATGACCTCACACATTAGCTGCACTTAAGAATACTTAACAAAAGAGGAAAGATGGGCACAGCAGTGAAATATTTCAGTATTTAGGAAAAATGTGAGCTATACAAGCATTTGTGTATAAATATGAGCTGTGGAAATTTTATAAATGACCCCACAGATTTTCACATTTAACAAGAATGGTCTTATGATTTTCTGTTGCCTTTTAGCCTGCTTAGGAGACCGTAGCAAAGAAGTTATCAGCTGCAAGAGCAGGCGCCTTTTCTTAAACACTCAAAATGATCTGAAGCTCTCTGTACAATTATTTTTCTTAGGTTATATAGTATTCTGTCAGCTTCATGATGTGAAAATACGTTGACGTTGTAATAACCTCCCTGTTGTCCCCAAGCACTTTGTTGGCTAGAGCCTGTGTGTGCTGAATTTAGTGTGGGCTGAACGCTTACCCTTTATTAACCCCTTGCAGAACAAAGCTATCCGGCCTAGTTTATAGAAGTGGAAGCCACAGTGCTTCTATAGCAAAATCACAGGTGGGTGCAAGATAAATGAGATCTGCTCCTCACTATTCCTCAGCAATACTCATCACATCCTAATCCTATAACCCCTGTGGGGCCCTTTTAACCTTTCACCCGTCTTACCATTACAAGCATCTCAAATACCTCACACGATAAATGAAATGCAAATATTCCCTAACCAATTCATTTCACTTTAAAGTGAAACATGAATAATGATCTCGAAAAAGAGGGACGAATATGAAATCTCAAAACTTAATCCAGAAAAAACAACTTGAACATCGCCGAGTGGTTTGCTGGAGTTTTGATTAATTGCCGGTTTTCCCACTGGTCGGATTGTCTGACTTGAATCACGTGGACGTTAACGACTTTTTCTTCTTTCCTTTAACAAGTGTTGCTCCCTGCAAAACCTTTATAGCACGAATGCCAAAGTAAACACCATAATACCTTAATTTTTCATTGTTGCATTCACAAGCAGAATACAACGTACAAGGAAGCTTCAGTCTCCTGTAATTTTTGGAAACTTTTGTTATGACACAATGAGACTCGGCGTGAAATGTGTGCACACCATTGTAACGGACCAGAAAGTACAATTCTTTCATCAGGGGGAATTAAATTATTTACGTTCAGATCACGAGATGCAGGAAATTACAAGGTAACATTCTCCTTCTTGCCTCCTTTCTAAAAAGCCGGAGAGAGGATTTGTGTTCACGCTTTTATTCAGAGCTTCTGCAGCAGCTAAAACGACGAGCATGAAATTATTGTAATAAAATGCAATTAATTTAGCATGAGACTAAAGTATTTTTTCCCCCCCGTGTTGGGTATGATATGCATGTTAGAGGAGAAAAATTAGGGCGTCGCATATTCAAACTTCGTTCTCACACTTTTTCTTTAGTATTTATCCATAGCTTTTACAGGGACGCATAGCTCTATAATGCCTTGAGAGTCCTAACATAAATGATTACTGAAGAATCAGACAGGCATTTTTTTTCATGTGTGACTGTAACAGTTTCCATACTGCACGAAAATGGAGTGCTCGACCCAATCCCAAAAAATAACACTTGTCGGTGCAGGGTGCTAATCCGAAAGAGCCCTCCCTCGCTCGGGGGTCATTAGGGTAATTGCAAAAAATTTAGATGCACACCTTTAAATTGCAATGAGTGTGCAAAAGGTGATTTATTAAAGCCCAAATATACATCACAAAAGGGCAACGTTTGCAGGTGAAAGACAATCTGTGACTAATAGGACAACTGACGGCTCAGTCATTAAAGAACAAGTAAACGTTTTTTTTTTCTATCTCTAAATTTGCTCTAAACAGCCCCTCAAATTAATGTACCTTAGTCCCTGCTGCAAGTCTGCTCTGGTTTCTGTGTTATCAGCAGCTTGTTTCCCCTTCTTCCTGGTGCAGAGTGAAGCCCCGCCCCATAGCTTACTGAGCTGACCTTATATCTTGGACTAGTCCAGGAGATCATTTGCATACTATGACATAGCAGAGAGCAGTGTGTGTAGCGGCTTTTGCTTGGGGAAACTAGCTTACTAATGAAACACTGGCTCCCTCTTCCTCTCTATTGTGGAACAGCAGCAAATGGAATGCTCAGTAAACTAAGGGGCGGGGCTTCACTCTGCACCAGGAAGAAGGGAAACAAGCTGCTGATAACACAGAAACCAGAGCAGACTTGCAGCAGGGACTAAGGTACATTACTCTGGGGGGCTGTTTAGAGCAAATTTACAGAAAGAAAAACATTTACTTTTCCTTTAAAGGGCAAGTGAATGCATCTATGCCCTATCACAATATGATATCCTAAGCCTAAATTAGCAAGGTAAAAAAAAAAGAAAAATATAAATGTATAAAAAAAGTCTCACTCCTTCCTAAACCTGAAAGAAAGAAGTAATACAATTTAGAGAGTAGCTCCCCACCTTTGTATTGAAATCAAGTGCTTTCTGGGATGTCTTGTACAACTCCGGGTATTTCAGCATGTTTTCTTTGCGACACGATCGCTCAAATATCCCAAGAGTCAAAGGGGGCAGCGCCGTAAACATCTGAAAGACAAATGCATCCTTAGTAGAAAATAAACATTTTGAACTTTGCAGAATGACGCAAATACCTCACTGTACCTACCACGTTGTAAAGGCCGATGCACCATCTTTCAAAGAGAATCTGCCCAGAGAAACCATTCACAAAGGCAAACCAGATCTGTAAAATAAATTACCAGAATGAAATACAGTAGAACCCCCATTTTACGTTTTTCAGGGGACCAGAAGAAAAAGGTGTAAAAATCCAGGAAAACATAAAATCAGGGAAATGTATTATGTATAATATATAGGTGGGAACCACAAAACAACAATGTAAAATGAGGGAAAACTTAAAATCAGGTGATGTAAAATGGAGGTTGTAAAATATAAATTTCAGGATTCCAAAAAGTACAAGGCCTATTTTTCTACAAAGAATAATTTTCAATCCCAACCCCCCCCCCCCCATAAAATAGCTTTTTTTTGTGTAAAGATCATTCTGTGAACATCTGTGTTTATGCTTATACATATGAGTGGGTGCTCACATAATATTTACAACAGCTTAGCTAAATCGCCTCCAGCAGCCAGTTGGACAGCTCTCCTCTACATCACACTAAAAGTTAATTTATAGGAGAAGGAAATTATTTTTGCACTTGGGGGTGCCAAATATTAGCGGTCTTCCGGCTCCTTCTTTCTTTAAATTTACCGTGGCAGACACATGCGCTGTAGCCGACTTTTTAGTTAAAGTTTGGCTGTTCACTCTACTAAGCATGCGCAGCTGCGCAAAGAAAGAGAAAGATGGAAGAGGATCATTCCATGGTGCTTGGTAGAAGAACTCCGGACTGGTGCAGTATTCTGCTGATAGGAGCACCGGCCTGGGGTTTCAGGTAAGTATATACGACCACTTGGGGGTGCCTAACATTTGCCCAAGACTCCGTATTCAAGCAAACAATGCTAAAGGCTTTTTGGGGATATTGGTAGCCTTATCTATCCAACATCAGCTGTTGCCCCTGTCCACATTTATCATGCCAGCACCAGATGTTTGACACTAAAATGAACAGTACAGACGTACTGGAATCTTTCAGGCTTTTCACCACAAGCTGAAATACACTGGTGGAAAGCTAAGGTCTATCTTGAATTCAGTGGTGTCGGCAACATATTTGAATAGAATAAAGAGCAGATTTATCAGAATCCAAGAAACCTTGTTTTTTATCAAAAGTAAAAAAAAAAAAAAAAGTTTTCCTATTCTTATAAATTGGCTATTTCTCATATAAAAGTTCAGTAAGATCCCAATAGGTTTCTACTCAACACATTAACTTACCCAGAATTCTTGAGTAAGTCCACCGTTCAAATTCTTTCTTTAATACATTTCTGGCATGTACATTGGATAGAACGATCCCTGATAAACATTATCAAGTAGTGGGAGATTCCAACAGGCTTTACTGACCAAAGTCAGAAGTCTCGAGTAAGCCTACTATTAGAACTCTTTCATAAAATAAACCTATGAGCTTCCAAGATGTTGAGAAAATGCAGAGGAAAAAAAAACCCACAGAAATTGATAAAGAACAAGTGATAAATAAGTTGGGCTGTGAATGAGTCAAGAAAGACTTGGCTCCCTAAAGTTGTAACTTATAAACTCCAGGGATCCTGGTTGTACAGTATTTCAAAAGCACCACTTAGGTCCATTTCTTACACTTGATGATCATTAAGTACCAGCTGCTCAAGCCATTCTTATTATGTATGGCTACAGCACTGTATTACATTCCAACTAAGCAATGATCAGCCCTATTTGCATTAGGAATATTTTGGATCAAACACAAAATCAGTACTACATGTATAAAGAGGGAGCACACAATTGCCAGGAAATGAGATGTATAATTATGAAACAACAGTTTCAAAAAGAGTGGGGTCACCATGGAAATAACAGTATATTCCCTACAATAAGATGTAAGAAATATAGTAAATTATACTTACACAGTACCTACTTGATCTACCACTTGTTCAAAATGGATAGCTGGATGGGGGGTGGGAGGTGACATCACTGGGGCGTGGCCATGATGCTATGTGGCAATGGCATCATGGGGGGGAACTATGACATAGTGACTGCCGACTGGCTGATTGCAGCAGCAATCTAAGTAAGTCCTGCCTGTTTTTTTTTTTTTAATCGGGAGACCCAGGCAGGCATGGCCGGGTTAAAACCCAAACAGGTGGCAACCCTATTCAAAACCCAGGATCAGGCTAGCGTTATAAAGAAGGAAGTATAATAAAGAGGACAATATTTTAAAAAAATTTAATTTAGTCCACAAGAAACTTACGTTAGTAAACAAGGGTGGTGTTAAAAAGGGGTTTATTCCTAATGATAATCATCAATATACTGTACCCTATTATATGCACCCATTAAAGCAGTAAAAAAAAAAAAAAGAATGCAGCATTTAGGATACTGGTAAATGCAACCAAAGCAGGTGGAGGGTCACAAGTTAAGCATCCCTATGTTTGGAAGTCCTATAAATGAACACTGTCCAACATGGGTTGAAGCAGGTGTTTGAATTTTACATACAGTACTTGCTAGTCTATGTAATAAAGCTGTTTAAACCAAACGCATTTCTTCAAATTCCAACTTTTATTGAATCTGGCCATCTAGTATGACAGATTTATAGCACACCAATGGACTACGCTGTGTAGCTCTCCAAAAAAAAAAAAAAGGAAATATACAAGCAAATCCAGAAACTTTGATCACATTTAAGGCAAGGCTTGCAGGTTTCCTCTGACCAGTTTTTATGATAAATTCTGCCTTTTATTATGTTCTGTGCAGATATGTTTTTATTGAGAAACATCAAGAACACGATTCCAGTATCGTCAGATGTGCAATATTTCAACTAGGGTGAAAAACAGGGGTCATATGACTATTCAGAGTTGAAAGAATGAAAGAATAGGAGAAAAATATCCCCCCTTGAAGTGCATGACACACAGCACAAATGAATTTTAGAAACAATGTCCCAGCGTTGTGGCCACTAAATGCTTCATTTCACCACATTACAGAAGCATGAACTGCTACAAATTCAGCATTTATCAATATATACCCAAGTTGGGTTCTGCTAAATCAACTCCCAAAACATTGGTGTCTCAATAGGGAACAAGGAAAGGAACAAAACAACTGCATGCTCTGTAATCTGCAGATTATATGCTGCTCTGTGCTGCTTCTCTTCCATTTCAATATTGGGAAAATGAAAAGGTGGCAAGTTTTCATGGGAAAAGTCCAAGGGCTAGCAACCATGACAAAAATGCTGCAAAACCATGGGCCAATGTGGTTGACTGGAGATTATAGCTAACCCTGATCAATGTCTAAATCAACACAGGCCATATTCCTATAAATCACAGCAGCTGGGCTGTGATGAGAGAAAAAATAACATAGCATCTTCAAAGTTAGACAATGATACAATATATCACATCTGAATCCTTGGGCCTCTCCCAACATATCTTCAATTTGCTTCCATTATATTAATTCACTTAAAGGAAAAAATATATATAAACACTAACTTCCAGATATAAATAGATTTTTTTTTTACACAACCCGACTTGATTTCAAAGATGAAAAGGAAACTGTGATAATCTGTCTCGGACTTGTATGACCCTTTTCCCAATCCCCCTAAAGCTTACAGTCATACAATTCCTCCTTTACTTTATTCCATAGTGAAGTGCTGGATTCTGGGACTTGAAGTCCTTCTGCTTTCTATAGAGGGCGGTGCACAGGTTCTCTGGAAAGCAGAGGACTTCAAGTCTTAAGGTGGTCATACACGGTGCCAAATGAGTGAATCTTTCCTCCGTCAGGCCCAACTTGGGTGGGCAATATGGTGGTAATAGAATTGTTTGGCCCAAGGGCAAAGTACAACAAATGGGATATGAAAAAAATTGGAGTGCGGACTGCATCAATGGTCCTCAATGTGACAGAAAAATAAAGCCTGCCCAATCAACATCTCCCCATGATTTTTGGGCTGATATACACAGGCAGATAAGCTGCTGGAGCAGTCTAAAGGACCCAAAATGGAAATGGTCAGAGGCAGGCTAAAATCAACGTTTCGGTCACATATTCAGACCTTTATCAAGATTATTCTAAAGATTATCTTGATAAATGTCTGTATAAGTAATCAAAACTGTTATTTTTCACAATAAAATGATTTTTTTCAATTTTTAAACAAGTCCTGTGAGTGCTGAGTTATTGCTGTGGATGTTCATACTGAACTAGCACCTGGCGCCCAGGCAGTTTGTGGATTTTTTAAGCAAGTACAGAGTTATTCTTTTCTCATGCAAGATTTATATGTTATGTATAATGCCTAAGAAAAAGACAATTATCGCTGAGGTATCTGGGCAGGGAAACTGAATATACATTGCTATCCAGCCTAAAAGGCAAACCTAGTTATACATTACTTTCCACTTCTAAAGCACCAGGGAGGCATGGTAGTAAAAACCTCAAAGCCTCTTGCCTGGTGCAGCATTTCTGCATATTAAACAGCAGCTTACAAATAGTCAATAACTCCCTGGCCCTTGCTCCCACGCCTGATCAGGACAAAAGTGAAAAGGGATTTGAAGCGGGCAGTTGTCTTTTCTCGACGCATTCTTTGATACTCTTTCTGCCTTTTCACTTATAAGAATGGTGTTTGCGAACATCTGCAAAACTTGTTTTCCTTGGCAAAAAAAGGGCCTATCTAGGAAGTCATCAAAACGCCACAGAATTACACTAAATCTGTTTTCTTTGCTGCTTAAAAGAAGACGGCGAAGAATAGTTGACAACAGACAGCAAAAGAGGATCATTTGTTTAATGCCTGTAAATTTGAGCTCTAACGACACACAGGCTGGCCGAAAGTGAATCGTCTACGGAATATTAATTACCCGTTGAAATTAGTGCATTTCCATCAGGAAAAAAACAAGGTTGATTTATTAGAACAAAAGAATGTTAACGCTTGATATATTCTGGGTTCATCTATGCGAGATATCTATTTCACCTGGTTAATTTTGTAAGCACATGTAGAACAGATAGATTGTTGCTGAATGTAGTATTCACTTCCTGAAGACGGCCCGCGTTATGGAGCCGAAAAATTGATATATAAATCCACTTTTTGCAGTTTTGCACCTATTAAAGTCCTCGGAGTGCGGTTTTTGGTAAAGTATGGATTGACAATAATTTAACAAGCAGCCAGGCTGTTGACTGTTGGGTATATATATATAATTGTCCCGAAAAAGGTCCCCAGGTGGGACCGAAACGTTGGTTCATAATGCACTTTCATTATTTTGTGAAATAAATCGCATCCTTTATTGAATTGGTGTGTGCTGATACTCCATCATATATATATATATATTTTCCTAATGTCTGGCAAATACTTTAACGGAAATTAACTATTCAAATAAAGCAGCAATGTAAATGCAAGTTGTGATAGTGCTAAAACTGATCACTTACCTCAATAATATAGAGCACAATATTCTTATAAAAACAGTACAATATGCACTTTGCTACTCGATTATAATTCCAAGCACCGTGGACCAGCAGTAAGTTCTTTAAATACTTAAACTGCAAAAAAAAAAAACAGGACAATGCAAGTAAATACACAAATATAATAATAGATAGCAGGATATGCAGCTGTATCTTGCCATAAGTACCTGTGCTATAGAGTAGTCAGAGGAATTGGCAGCTTGTAGCCCTTCATTTCCACTTATACCAACACCAACATGAGCTGTCTGGATCATACTGACATCATTTGCGCCATCGCCAATAGCAAGGGTGATAACTTTCACTTGTTTTTTTACCATCTCAACCACTTCAGATTTCTGAAGAGGGGATACCCTATATTTTGGTAAGCAGAAGGGCATAAAGGCACATGTTATGGAACATGCTCAGTGAAATTAACGGATGAAGCAGAAACATTACATTTGCATTTTGTTCTCAGTACAGGTGTACAGGTGATTACTAATATTTCCACAAATCTGTTCATAACTCCAGGGAACTTCACAAAAAACCATGTCTTGTGCCTGCAGGCAATTTGGCTGTGTGCATTATTTCTAGCTTTCAGCTATATTTATATTTAGGGCAGCAAAGCTGGTAAAAATATGGAAATCTCAGCTATGAGGAAAGACTGGCCAATTGGGGATGTTCACGCTGAAGAAGAGTGTGCTAGCTTGATATTTTGTTTCCACGCTGAAGAAGAGGCACTTAAGGGGTGATATGATACTATGTATAAATATATAAAGGGATCATATAATAGCCTCTATAATGCTTTATTTACCAGTATGTCCTTTCAGCTGACAAGAGGACACCCATTCCGATTAGAAGAAAGGAAGTTCTGCCTAAATATTCAGAAGGAGTTTTTTTAGGGCCAGGCACATGAGGCTACTGGGGGAGGTTAGTCGCCTGGCGACAAAACGCTTCTTCTTCAAGTTAATAATCTCCCCGAACTGCCTTACTGCCGGCGGGATGGCACTCACGAGGAGACTTGGAAGTGATCCGAGTGCCTTCCTGACAAGGCAGTTTGGGGAGATTAGTCGCCCAATGAAGTAGCGATTTGTTGCTGGGCGACTAATCTCACCCAGTAGCCTCGTGTGCTGTGGCCCATACAGTGAGAGCTGTGAAGATGTGGAATTCTGGCCCTGAATCAGTTGTACTGGCTGATACATTAGATAGCTTTAAAGGAATAGTTCAGTGTAAAAATGAAAACTGGATAAAAAATGTTTCCAATTAGTTAGTCAGGGAAAAATGCAAACTAGAGTGGCTAGATGTCTAATATAATAGCCAGAATCCAACTTCCTGCTTTTCAGCTCTTTAACTTTGAGTTAGTCAGCGACTTGAAGGGGGGCCACATGTAGGATTGCCAACCAGATGGTATTTTACCAGCCTAGCCGGTAAAATACCTGCAAGAGCCGGAGCCATAATTACAAATTTACCGGCAATGTAGTTGCCGGTAATTTGTAATAGCCTTACAAAAAGCCCTCGGCCCTTCACTTACCTGTTCCCCGACGCTGTGGTGGCTCCGCCCCTTAAGCGGCACAGCCCCGTCCCTTTTGTGGGTCTTCCCCATGACTCCGCCCCTTTGAGTAACCCCACCCCTTTTTCAGATTTCAGATTCAGATTCAAAAGCAACAGTTATGGTCTATGTGGCCCTCCCTCAAGTCACTGATTGGTTACTGCCTGGTCACCAGGGTAACCAGTCCAAGAGAGCTGAAAATGCAGGAAGTTGCATTCTGGCTATTATATTAGACATCCAGCAACTCCAGCCTTAATACATTACATTTTTGGCTAACTAACTATATTAAAAACATTTTTTTTTGAACTGCCTATCTATTTACCCAGTTTTTATTGTTATACTGAACAATTCCTTTAAGAACAGGATGATTTTGTTTTCAATAGAGCTGCACAGTGATCTGGTGGAGGAACATTTGAATATACTGTATTTGTACATTGCATGATAATGTCCTGTAACATTCTGGGACATATCTTGGGTGTGCAGATGAAGAGACAAATCTGAAAGGCTAAAGCACAGTTCTGACATTAATTACTTATGGCAAAACATCTGCCTCACATTCATCAACTGAATCTGTTAATTCTGGAAACAGAATATCTTTGGGGATTTTCATTTCCAAATGCGGTTTCATACTTTGCAGGAGGCGAGTTTCAGTTATATGCACTATTCCAGCTTTAACCATATGGCGAAAATTAACATTTGCATAGAATAAAGCAGTGAACCTAGAAGCACTAGGTTTTACTGACCTTACTGTATTAGGCATTACTGCCAAAAGCATGCTAAAAGTTACTTTTTTAGATATAAAACTATGTACCCTGAAGAATGTGTTCTTAGATTGACCAACAGAGTACTGGGATTAAACAACAGAATTACAACTGGAAATTTTAAAAAAAGTTCTCAATATTACTCTTATAATGGAAAGCATGATTAGTCATGGCTTAGCGTAAGCCTGATGTACTGTATAACCAGTACTCATAAAGGGATGTGTAAATTCTAAAGTAAAGCCATATCACAGGGGCAACTTGTATTAAAGGACAAGGAAAGTGTAAAATAGAATAGGGCTAGAAATGCTGTATTTTGTAT
>CM044431.1:35852287-35910834 GCA_024363595.1 Xenopus borealis
GGCACTTCCGCATTCAGGCTGTTCGGCACTTCCGCATTCAGGCTGTTCGGGGCTTCAGAAGGGTGGCACAGCTTCGGCTCTTTCAAGGGGGGCCTGGCTCTTTCGAAATGTGCAGCACTGCCGGGCTCCGTACACTTGTACCCCCCCTGATGGTGGCACTGCATATAGGCCATATGGGGGCACTTCTAGTGGTGATTGTTAATCAGTGTGAGGAAGCAGAGGAATTGAAGGGACACTGGCATCCCTTGGAATTGGAACAAAGTGCTGCTCTATTTCAGCATGAGGTAAAGAGGTAGTGTCTATCCTCAAACAGCTGGAGACACAAATATGCCTTTTACCTTAAGCTTTTGCAGCAAATTGCTATGGGAATGTTCGTCATCCCTCAGTTCTGGGCTTGCTGCCACACAGCATACATTTCCTTGACAGTTTGAACAGCTGTGGGTGACATTTTGAGGGTTACGTATCAAGTGGTGCTAAGGCATAGTAAGTGCTATTCCACTGGTGCATGTAGCATGTTAATGCTGGGGAAGTTTTTTTTAAACATTTTAGACTAACGTGACAGTAGGGGGCAGATTTACTAAATTCACATATATTCACATGAGGGATTCGAATACCCGATCAAATTTCAAAAATATTCAAATTCGAATTTAGAATATGCAAATTAGGCAAATTCGACCAAATTCGACCATCCTAATTTAATTTTATTCGAATATTCGAAAATTCGATGGTCGAATACTTCCCCTTTAAATTCGATCACCTACTTCGCCAGATTAAACCTACCGAAATGGGGATCATTCCCCAAGATCGAATTTGAAAAATTCTATCGATTGCTAAAAATCGTTCGAATATTCAATCGATCGAATTTTCCTTATTCGATCATTCGATTGATCAAATTGCGCTAAAAAAATTCCAATTCGATATTCAAATTAAATTTTTTTTAAATTCCCCACTATTCCCTGGTCAAATTTCGAATTTTTTTTCATTCGAAATTCAACCCTTAGTAAATCTGCCCCTAAGTGTTTGCTTGCTATACTTTTTTTAATGAAAATTTATTTTTTCTACGTGCTATGTTGTCAAGATCCTTTTTTACCTATGTTAGAATGAGAATGTTTTGCGCGGTATAAAATTTGGTGTTTGAAGTCCATCTAAACAGCAAAGTATAATTTTTTCCACAAGCGTAAAAATTGAAGAAAAATACATAAAGCATTCAACAGCAACGTCAAATCATTTCTCAAGTTTCACAAGCCATATTTCTAGGCTTTTAAAGATGTGGTTAGAAAAAATAGACAAAGTAACCATCTCAAAGGGAATCCCAGTTGAAAGGAAAAGAAATTCTCCCTTCAAAGCTATACAAGTAGTGATGGGCGAATGTATTCGCCAGGGGCGAATTCCCGCGATTCGCGAAACGCCAGCGAAATTTCGTCTGGCGAAAATTCGCAGAAAAAATTAGTCGCCCGTCGTTTTTGATGCGACCCGCCGAAAACGACGCGACGCATGCCGAAAACGTCGCGAGGCGTCGAAGTTGACGCACGTCAAAAGCGTACCGCGACTCGTTCCGCGAATTTTTCGACGATTCGCTAATTTCTCTGGGAATTCGCTAATTTTTTGGCGAAGCTAAACTGGGGAGATTCGCCCATCACTATATACAAGGAGACAAGGTCCAAGGTAGTACATTACAAACAGGAGTAACCGTATTACATTACAAACAGGAGTAACCTTTCAATGTTTGTGTTGTACCCATTTACAGTACAGTTATAGACACGTGTGTACTGCAACATTGGAGTTTCATTGATATTATGCATCAAGATACAGACTTGCAGCAGAAGTATGCTGTATGTTTTATATACTCCAGCACATACTGTTACAGGTATGGGAGCCATTATCTGGAAACCCATTATCCAGAAAGCTCTGAATTACGGAAAGGCATTCTCCCATAGACTCCATTATAATTAAATAATACAATTTTTAAAAAATTTCCCTTTTCTCTGTAATAATAAAACTGTACCTTGAATTGATCCCAATAATTGATCCTTATTGGAAGCAAAGCCAGCTTATTGGGTTTATTTGATGTTTACACGATTTTCTAGTAGACTTAAAGGAACACTAACACCAAAAACTGAAAGTGTCAAAGGAATGCCAATTGTTTCCTGGTGCTCTGCGCTGGTAAAATTGGTGTGTTTGCTTCAGAAACACTATTATAGTTTATATAAAGTAGCTTCTATGTAGCCATGCCAGGCAGCCATTCAAGCACAGGATACACAGTAGATAACATATATGTTCTGAAGAATCCCATTGTACAGAGCTTATCTGTTATCGGCTGTGTACCCTGTGCCTTTTCTCCTTTTTCAGATTTGAATGGCTGCTGCCATGGCTACACAGCAGCTTGTTTATATCAACTATTGTAAAGTTTCTGAAGCAAACATGTTAGTTTTAACAGTGCAGCACATTATATATTCATTACTTTAAAATACATTCATTTTCTAGTGTTACTGTTCCTTTAAAGATCCAAATTACCAAAAGACCCAGAAAACTCCAGGTCCCAAGCATTCTGGATAGCAGGTCCCATACCTGTATTTGTATGCTGAACCTTTAAGTTGTTTCGTTATGTCCTGTAAATAAAATAAATAATTTCTAGCCACGATTGTATTTAGGGCTTAGTTCTCCTTTAATACATTTTCTGTATTTTAAGAACTATTTAGCTGATGCACTGCAATTCTGATAACTGGCACACCGCCATGTGCAAAATCTCTAGAAGGGATAGATAACAGTATCCTTGCTCTGGGCCCATAATAAATGCATCTGGAATTAATTATGCACCAGAAACCGTCACCTCTGCCCCTGGTGCACAGAATAGACCCACTAGTGTCAGCCTGCTGCTATTATATTACACAGGAGGTGGGAAAGTACATGGGTCACAGGAATATATGCCTATACAAATACACTCTTCAACTTTTTTTTAAGACTCATAATTCCTGTAGAAATATTTATTCATGATTTGCTAACCTAAAATAAAGACGTGTGTGATTCATGCATAGTAAAAAAATAAATGATGATAAGCTGCTTCTTAAGAAAAGTGAAAGCAAAACCTGATTTTTTTCTAAAGTAGTGCAATAGGGGTAGGCATTTCCTGTAAGTGCACACTTCTAATATAAATAATGGCAAAATTATTATTTTTGTCCCCCCCCCACCCCCGAATATTCAAGTTAAAACCCGGTTTCAACTTTTTATGCTTTCATTTTCTTCAGAGGAAATTGTATGATCTCAAAGCAACACTGCCACCTACTGGTTCATTTTCATATAAGTGTCGGGTATATATATAAAAAAAAAAGAAGTATAAGTTCATCTGGGATGCAGAGTTTAATTATTTTCTTCATTTATTTTTAAGTTTATGAAGTAGCCCCTCTTTCTTTAATTGTTTTTGCCACCATCTACAAATAAGTTAACCATTTGTACTCGTGTTTCAGCTCAGAAAAAAAGGATTTTAGAACTTTAGATGGGGTTTGTATGCACAAATTACAGGAAATGCTGCGGATGCGGAACAATCAATGCTAGGGGCTTCACATGGATCAATCACTGTAACCTTTATACAGTAGTAGGCTAGATTAGGGATGTACCGAATCCACTATTTTGGATTTGGCCGAACCCCTGAATCCTCTGCAAAAGATTTGCTGAATACCGAACCAAAGCCTAATTTGTATATGCAAATTAAGTGTGGGAAGGGGAAAACTATTTTTACTTCCTTGTTTTGTAACAAAAAGTCAAGCAATTTCCCTCCCCGCCCCTAATTTGTATATGCAAATTAGGATTCTGTTAGGCCAGGAAGAAGGATTCGGCCGAATCCAAATCCTGCAGAAAAAGCCAGAATCCTGAACCGAATCCTGGATTCGGTGCATCCCTAGCCTAGATTGAAAAGTTCTTGGAAATAAATGACTGTACCTATATTAATAGCAGTTTCCTGCTTATCTCCTGTTAGAATCCAGATCCTGATATCCGCCTTGACTAATGTCTCTATTGTTTCTGGCACACTGTCTTGTAGCTTGTCCTCAATGGCTGTGGCTCCAAGTAAATGTAGATTCTAGGTAAGAACAAATTCATGATTAAGAATCTAAAAACATGCTCTATAAACCGGCATCTTGCCTTTGTGCAATAAAAACAGACATTAATTTCACCTTATGTAATTCTTTGTCCCTAGCAATACATGCAACACAATACAATACATGCAATACATGCAACCAAAAGTAAAACTATACTGAGTTAGGCATCAAGCACTCTGCTCCAATTCCCTACTAGCCTTGAAGTGGATAACCAATTCACTAGTTAACCATACCCTAGTTCTGATAATACAGGTAGCTAATTTGCAACTGTATTTTTGCCATAAATGCCTTATTTAGCATTAGCGTCAACCCAAAAATGTTTAAAATATGGCCTGACCTGGTGATGAACAAAACCTACCTCAACCTTGTATCTCATTACAGCATATTAGCACACGGTAGAATCTTTGATTAACAAATTAAAAGTATACCTTGTATAACACATGGGACATGGGATTTTGGATCTTCCTACCTTAATTTACTAGAAAATCCTGTAAACATTAAATAAAAGCAATAGGTTTTGCCTTCAATAAGGATTAATTATATCTTAGTTTGGATCAAGTACAAACTACTGTTTTATTAGTACAGGGGAAAAGGAAATTGTTTGGATCTTACTAGAAAATCATGTAAACATTAAAGGGAAACTGTCATGGGAAAAAGATGTTTTTTTTTAAAAAAATGCATCAGTTAATAGTGCTGCTCCAGCAGAATTCTGCACTGAAATCCATTGCTCAAAAGAGCAAATGGGTTTTTTTATATTCAGTTTTGAAATCTGACATGGGGCTAGTCATTTTGTCAATTTCCCAGCTGCCCCGGTCATGTGACTTGTGCCAGCACTTTAGGAGGGAACTGCTTTCTGGCAGGCTGTTGTTTTTCCTTCTCAATGTAACTGAATAGTACGCAGTGGGACATGGGTTTTTACTATTGAGTGCTGTTCTTAGATCTACCAGGCAGCTGTTATCTTGTGTTAGGGAGATGTTATCTTGTGTTAGGGAGCTGTTATCTGGTTACCTTCTCATTGTTCTGTTAGGCTGTTGGAGGGGAAAGGGAGGAGGTGATATCACTCCAACTTACAGTAAAGAGTGATTGAAGTTTATCACAGCACAAGTCACATGACTTGGTGCAGCTGGGAAATTGAAAATATATCCAGCCCCATATCAGATTTCAAAATATAAAAAAAGTTTGCTCTTTTGAGAAATGGAATTCAATGCAGAATTGTGCTGGAGCAGCACTATTAACTGATGCATTTTGAATGTTTTTTTCCCCATGACCGGATCCCTTTAAATAAACCCAATAGGCTGGTTTTGCTTCCAATAAGGATTAATTATACATTGGAATCAAGTACAAGGTACTGTTTTATTATTACAGAGAAAAATAAATTAATAATTTTAAAAAATTTGGATTATTTGCATTATTTGGATAAAACAGAGCCAACGGAAATGGCCATCCCATAATGCAGAGCTTTCTGGATAACGGGTTTCTGGATAACCGATCCCATACCTGTACATTGAGCTATATAAGCTATAAAATACCTTGCAATGTATATATAGACTTTCAACATTTGAAAAGACTTTTTTGTGCAGTTCATAAAAATCATGTAGAAGAGATTTTCCTTATTTTTCCTGGCATTGATGACTCAGGGAAAAAAAGCCCTAAGGAAAAGCCCTTTTCCATTTCAGATAGTAAAAAATAGAACAGATGTAGGATCCGTTATTCGGAAACCTGTTATCCGGAAAGCTCAGAATCATGGAAATGTTGGCTCCCATTGACCCCATTAATCCAATTTAAAAAAAAAGATTTCCTTTTTCTCTGTAACAATAACATAGTACTTTGGACCTGATCCAAGTGAATATATAATTAAGACTTATTAGAAGCAAAACCAGCCTATTGGGTTCATTTAATGTTTATATGATTTTCTAGTAGACTTAGGTATTTCTGTAATTTGAACATTAAACCTTGTTATCTGGAAAACCCCAGGTCCCAAGCATTCTGGATAACGGATCTCATACCTGTACTTTGTACATGATCCAAACTAAGATATTGAAAACTCTGAATAAGTTGACTCAAGGGAAAAAAACGTTACATAGCTAATTAAAGTAATGCATACAGCATGGCAGAGACCTCTGGTGGTCAAACAGAGGCAATACAACACATTAAAACATTTTTTTATTTAGTCATTAAAATCATAAAAGGTTATGCCAAATAGAGCCTGATGCGTTTCATGCCTCTCAGCACTTAGTCATAGGCCATCCATAGGCAAAACTAAGATATAATTCATTCTTATTGGAGGCAAAACCAACCTGTTGGGTTTATTTAATGTTTATATGATTTTCTAGTAGACTTAAGGTATGAAGATCCAAATTACAGAAAGGTCCTTTATTTGAAAGCCCCAGTCCTCAGCATTCTGGATCGAGAGACTTAAATAGTAGAACTCGATGGACGTGTGTCTTTTTTCAAGCTAACTTACTATGTTAATCCTTTTTGTGATTTTTCATAAACATACACATGCATAATCATGAAATAGCGCTAAATGTGGTCCAAGGGTCAGATTCACTTAAAAGAACAGTTCAGTGTAAAAATAAAAACTGGGTAAATAAATAGAGGCACAGTTATGACCCATGTGCCTCAAGTCACTGGGGATTATTTATAAACACTGGGCAAATCTGCACTCGGGCAGTAACCCATGGCAACCAGATGACTGCTTTCAGAGTTCAACCTACAGCCAGCTGAAAAAAGCTAATCATTGGTTGCTATGGGTTACTGCCCAAGTGCAGATTTGCCCAGAGTTTTTAATGAGGCCCACTGATTGGTTACTGCCTGGTAATAAATCAGTGGAAACAAAGAAAGCTGCAAAGCAGGAAATAGTGTTCTGTTCTTTAAGGGTAGGGACAGACAGGGAGATTCCGGGAGATTCTGTCACCTGGCGTTTTTAGCAGGCGACAGAATCTCCCCGTCTGTCCCTACCCTAAGACATCCAGTCACTCCAGCCTTTATATATTACATTTTTGGCTAACTAACTATTACTATTTATTTACCCTGTTTTTAAACTGAACAATTCCTTGAACTGTTATTTTCTAGCAGGTGACCGCTTTATAGCTGAAGTTAAAGCTTCTTGTAGAGACTTCTTCTAGCATGCCAGTACTGATTTTATAGCTTGGAGATAATGCAGGGATAATCCTTGACCCACGCAGCACCATCTTACCACTGTTTGTATTGGCCAAAAAGAAATGGAGCAATAAATGACTTGAATTCAAAGCCAGAAATAAAGCACACAAAGGCAGGGTTCTGCACTCAAGTTTTGTAAAGGATTTTCCTTTTCATCAGGTGCTGCGTGTGAATAATGCATACAACAGGAGATATGGCAATGACTTCATTTCATATGTTTGCAGAATCTGGTATTAGCTACTGCTCGCTTTTGAGTGAGAATTGAGTCTGTACCATAAAACTGATTCCAAGCCTGCCAGTAATACAGCTGCAGAGCACCTGTTAAATGAAAGCTCTATTAGGTGTAAAGATGGGAGTACATCACTGCCACCAATGGAGACTGGAAAAACAAGCAACACGTACATACGTCAGCCACATCTGCACTAGTCATACCAAAGCTACATACAAAGACATCACGCTAGACTTGGTGGAAATGAATGTAAATGACATGTCAGTGCACTGCAGAAGTACTAATGCTCTGTTTGAATTTGCCAGTATAGCAGTGTTGTATACATATACTGTATGCAATATAATGTCAAGATTAGACCTCTTTGTGAACTACAAGTCTCTGCTTCAAATGATCTTGCTTCTACAGCAAGTAGATACACATATGGAATAAAATGGATGTATCTCCTTAAATTCGGGTCCTGACACAAAGCAGATGCTGATCTGGGTCTCACCCTGCTACACAGAGGTTCTTCTTTTTCAGTTATTCCAAGGTGACCTTCTCCCAGTGGAGCACCACCCACCTTCCCTCCTTCTACATGTTTCTCTATGAATTATTTCCCTACTGATATATTACAAATATCACATTAAAGAGAATGTAAAGGCAAAAAATAAAATCCCATTTTTACTTTAATGAAAAAGAAATCTATCGCCGATATACTTCAATTAAAAAATGTCTACCGTTTTTATAAGAAACCTGACTGTATGCAGTGAAATTCTCCCTTCATTTAATGGTGGGGATAGGAATTCAAACAGCAGGGGGGAGCCCCCCCACTTTACTTCCCAGAACTCCAGCAGCTTTGTCTGTTTCCCTGTAAAACAGCCAGTGACCGGGTAGAGATTTGTATCCACAGACCCAGTGCAGTCTGTATATTCTGATTATTAATCAGTCTTGCTGTATTGGTTTCTATGGCAGATATTGTTTGACTTGTGACGATCCCTAAGCTTAACCCTCCCAACTGAAGCCCAGACCACACTGAGCATGTGCGAGTCTTGATATTGCAGACATGTGTAACAAAGTTACAAGATGACAGCCCCCTGTGGACAACTTTGAAAGCATAAATCATTTGTTTGATTAGACTTGTGGTGCAGTAAGTTCATGTTTATGTTTAGTATACAAAATACAGCATTTCTAACATTACTCTATTTTAGACTTTAGTTTGCCTTTTAGACATATACACACAAACAAGCTGAGATGGCAGCAAGGGATTTCTTACTTTTTCTATGAGTTCATAGCATTCCTCAAGTTTCAGTGCTCTGTTCTGTACAGACGTGGAAGCTCTATGATAGACATCCAGCCATTCTTCATAAGCACTGTCTGGAATACTAGCTACAGCAAAGCACAAGGTCCGTAAACCTAAATGGAAATAAACAGTGATAGGAATAATTATGGTTTATAGGTGCAGGATTTCTCCTTTTTATCTTGAGTATGCAGGACTTTATTAAAAGATGGGACAGGTATAATTGTGTAATACCCACTACTATAAGTTTTGGGGTATGAAAGGCAAGGCCCCAAGCATCACAGCAGATTATATAAATGATTGTTAAAATGTATGTCAGTGATGTCCACTCTTACATTCTCAAGTTGTGGTTGGTCAAGCATTCCACCAACAGCCTTCACAATGCGTATGCTTGAAGCCGAACTTTAACAAGGAAGGCTGGACCTTCCTGTTTGTAGCATGTCTGCAAAGTACTAAACACTCAGAGCTATATAAGCAACATATATATATATATATATATATACACACACATATATATATATATATATATATATATATATACACACATACACCAGTAATGGGCATCTGCCAGCCCTCTAGGTGTTAAACTGCACCTTCCTCCATGCCAGTCATTGGGATTCGAGGAGGAGCTGGATGGAGATCAACAACACTGCACAGCTGCACACATGGTTGGCCTTGGGCAGAATATGTCATCTGAGCATGTAAATATTTATTCACACTGCTTAAATTTTTACTTTACCCCTTTTTGTTTTTATGCCTTTAAAGCACCACATACAGTAGTGCTGTATATAAATATGATACAGTGTATACATCTATACTTTGATTTGCACTGACCTCTGGTGGCTGGTTTTTGGTACTGCAGTTTTCCACCATAAACCAATGATGACAAAGTCAAGACTATTACAAGTTATAGAGTGCTTTAGAGTGCTTTATAATATTACTTTGAAAAGGAGACTAATAAACTTTGATTGTGCCTTGAAAGGTGTGGGTTTATAATAATAATATATTATTTGCTTTCATGAATATATATTTGCTTTCATGAACTAATATATATATATATATATATATATATATATATATATATATATATGTTTTCTAGCATATTAAGTCTAAGTCTTTGCATGACCTCTCAATCATTACACAGACTGCACTGGAAGAAGTTGTATTGCCGACTGACACTGCTAGTGAGGCTAATTATTGTGCTGTGACTGGGGAAGGGAGAAAAAGTTCGAGAATGCGAAATTAGCACTGAGGAGTTTTGCTAAATCTCACAGAAACATTCCTGTTCATAAAAGTGAAATTATCTCCCAGTAGGGTTTTAAAGCAACATCACACATTCCTGTTCAAGCCTGGAATTTGTCAGTATCACTTCAAAAAACAAACATAATTACATTAAATATTTAAATAGTGTGAGTTTGCTGAATTAAACCTTTCAGCTGTAGGTGTTTTAACATGCCTGAAGTTGTAAAACTACGAGAAAAACTGGAATTATCTCTGTACTATAAGGCTGATATAATGTGAGGAAGTGCATGAAAACAAACAAAAGCCGTTTCAAACTCACCTTCTGTCGCAAACTGTTCCAAATGTTTTAATGTAATTTCTTTGTACTTTGATGTTTCAGCCAGACGGTCATAAATAACTGTATCCTAGATCAGATGAGAAAAACTGATGAAAATCCAGGGAGCACGTTTTATTATACTGCAATACATTTCCCATCTCAGCAAGGATAGTAAAGCTGAAATACAAATAATTGTTAGCTCAAAGTATTGATGTATATTGACAGGGATTAACCAAAGCACAAGCAAACCATAGTGGTGCAGTGATAAACATTGCTGCCTTGCACAGCTGCAACTACCCATCTTCAGAGAGAGAAACTGTCTGGGGTTGTTGCACAAATTAATACATGCAGTGTACGCATGATTTAAGAATTCAGTACATATGTTATTGTGAAGATGATGAACTTGAAGATGTCTCCAATTCCGTTAGTTGCACGCCTATTGAGCTGGTAATTATATTGGAGTTAATCATGGCAGTTGCATCTGAAAGTGCAATTTGTATGCTGCATTTGTAGGGCATAAATCTCCTTATATGTTCTCATATTTATTTTGCAGGTTAAAGGGGTTGTTCACATTCAAACATGTTTTCCAGTTCGATTGTTTTCAATTAGTTCACCAGAAATAAAGACTTTTTCCTCTTCCTTTCAATGTGTGACCGTTTCTCTAATATTGAAGTGCAAAGTTTAGTATTTCACCTTATTCCTTTCCAAAGCAGCTCGGGGGGGGTCGCCAACTCTGTTTCATTTGATTTAATTGATACATTTCTTATCTTTACATTTAATCAATACATTTCTTCTTTGTCCCTGCTGAGCAGAATCCCAGAGTTCCATTAAAGGGGCAGCTGTTAGAATTGCTACAATAGTTGCAAATACTCCAGAGATGCTGCTGAGAAATGTATCAACTAAATGTAGCAAAATTGTAACAGTCTGAATGCAACCAAGCTTCAGTACAGTACTTCAGTACAGTATATCTTTTCTTTTTTAGCGACATACCTGATTTTACCCTTTTATAGGAGGCCCCAATGTCCATAGTGTAATGCAATCCCTCCCTTACCTAGCTGCATTGTGCAATTATGGATTTGGAGAAAGTAAGTCCCTTTGCTTTCTACAGTTGGAGTTGCACAGATTCTCTGGTAAGCAAAGGAACTTCAAGTCTCAGAATTCGTCAAAGGTATGCAGGGCACTTTGGAATAAAAGTTAAATCTGTTAATATCTGTTATTGTGTTACAAAAATAAAGGCCAATAATAAGTATTTTGTTAATGTTACCCACTATCAGATACAACATATTCCGTTCAGTTGGTAGCAATACAACAATCCCCTACAAATGCTTAAAAAAGACTGAAAAAATAAAGTGTATGCAGAATAGCAACAATACATAAATAACTTACAGCCCCTTTGCAATACAGCCTCAGTTTTCCTGCTGAATTTCGAACAATGACAGACATTCTCTTCCGATTACTGCACAAAAGAAATAAAAATGTTTATTTCTCTTTCAAAAACAAATTCATCATATTAATGCAAAGATGCTCCTGCTTGTAAGATCTTGGAAACTAGAAGAGTTTTGCTGTGCCTAAGCAGTAAAGGGAAGGATGTGGGGTTTAAACAATTATGGGATAATGGAAGACATGTGCAATGAAGAAAGGCTGAGGGTTGGTATACAGGACAATACTAAGGAAATTTACATTAAAGGCCATGTAAAGGCAAAAAAAAAATCAAATTTTTACTTTCTTTAATGAAAAAGAAATCTATCTCCAATATACAGTTGTGCTCATAAGTTTACATACCCTGGCATAAATTTATGATTTCTTAACCATTTTTCAGAGAATATGAATGATAACACTAAAACTTTTCTTTCACTCATGGTTAGTGGTTGGCTGAAGCCATTTATTGTCAAACAACGGTGTTTAGTCTTTTTAAATCATAATCACTACACAAACTACCCAAATGACCCTGATCAAAGGTTTACATACCCTGGTGATTTGGCCTGATAACATGCACACAACTTGTCACAAAAGGGTTAGAATGGCTATTAAAGGTAACCGTCTTCACCTGTGATCTGTTTGCTTGTAATTAGTGGGTGTGTATAAAAGGTCAATGACTTTCAGGACTCCTGACAGACCCTTGCATCTTTCAAGTGCTGCACTGATGTTTTTTGGATTTTAAGTCATGGGGAAAGCAAAAACAATTGTCAAAGGATCTGCGGGAAAAGGAAGTTGAACTTTATAAAACAGGAAAGTGATATAATAAAATACAAAAAAGAAAGGTTGTGGGTAGTGGCGAAAAAAAAATTTGCGAAACTAGTCGCACGTCAATCGCGTCGTTTCCGACGTGTCGCTTCATTTTCGGCGCGCATCATTTTTTGCTGCCGTTTCGCGAATTTATTCGCCAGCGGCGACTCGCGGGAGTTCGCGGCGAATTCGCCCCTGGCGATTCAATTCACTAGTTGTGGGAGCACTCCATAGCTAAATAAAAATGTACTAAATACAATGGAACCAAATCTGGGGTCTAGGTTGTCTCTGCTCTTTGAAAGCTAATGGCGGGGGAGGACTAAGCCCGGTGGATGAAACCAATGCCCAGGTCGGGAGACCTTTATTTCAGGTAATGCTCTCATGCCGGGAGGCTATAGCATTTGATATTATAGCACAACTCCAACTCCCGTGTCTCCGGCGCTACTTGAAGAAGAATCATCACAGTATATAGTTGCAAATCCTACGGCTTTATTGTGTCTCACACATAGTTATAACAATGGGTAAAGCAGCTTTACCCACTGTTATAACTATGTGTGAGACACAATAAAGCCGTAGGATTTGCAACTATATACTGTGATGATTCTTCTTCAAGTAGCGCCGGAGACACGGGAGTTGGAGTTGTGCTATAAGTAACCGGCGTGTAGCAGCCGGTACCGTGCGTAGGCAGCAACAGAGGAGACACACAGGAAACGGGTGAGCTCGGCTGCAGACCGCTTTGATACTTTTATATTGCATTTGATATTATGACCAGAGGTAAATAGTTAGGGACCGCCATATGGGGTTTACCTTGACGTGGTGTGGTGGCTTATCAATCTTATGATCATAATTTTGTAACTAAAAAACCCCTGTCTTTGTACACATGCAACTGCATAGATTACTTATATGACAGGGGACCAGGGAATGTGCATTGATCAATCTCTCCTCTTTTTCCCCTTTGGATATAATAAAATATCAAAGGAATTGAGAATGCCAATCAGCAATGTTCAAACTCTAAAAAAAGTGGAAAATTAGGGGTTCTGCTGAAACCAAACCAAATAAAACTAAAATTGCAGCCACAACTGCCAGAAAAATTGTTCATGATGCAAGGAAACACCCACAAATAACTTCAGGTGAAATACAGGACTCTCCGTTTAAATGTGATGAGGCTGTTTCAAGATGCACAATAAGGAGGCACTTGAAGAAAGATGGGTTGCATGGTCGAGTTGCTGGAAGAAAGCCATTACTACGCAAATGCCACAAAGTATCCCACTTACAATATGCCAAACAGCACAGAGACAAGCCTCAAATCTTCTGGCACAGAGTCATTTGGAGTGATGAGACTAAAATTGAACTTTTTAGCCACAACCATAAACGTTACATTTGAAGAGGAGTCAACAAGGCCTATGATGAAAGGTACACCCTTCCTACTGTGAAACATGGTGGTGGATCGCTGATGTTTTGGGGATGTGTGAGATACAAAGGCACAGGAAATTTGGTCAGAATTGATGGCAAAATGAATGCAATAAGTTACCAAAAAATACTGGAGGAAAATTCGTACTCATCAGCCCGGAAGCTGCGCATGGGACGTACTTGGTCATTCCAACATGACAATGATGCAAAACACAAGGCCAAGTCAACCTGTGATTGGCTATAGCAAAATAAAGTGAAGGTTCTGGAGTGGCCATCTCAGTCTCCTCAATATCATTGAGCCACTCTGGGGAGACCTCAAACGTGCAGTTCATGCAAGACAGCCCAAGAATTTATGGGAACTGGAGACATTTTGCCAGGAAGAAGACATTTTACCATCTGAGAAGATAAAGGGCCTCATCCACAACTACCACAAAAGACTTCAAACATGGTATTAAAGTGGACCCGTCACCCCAAAAAATATATTCAAAATCCTATTTTATCACATTAGTCAAGAAAAATGAACATTAATTACACTATATAAATTATTTTAATATTGTTTTCTTCAGTCTGGGAATTCATAATTAAAGCAAGCAGGCAGGAGCCATTTTGTGGACACTGTTATTAAGACAAGCCTTGCATCATCTCAGAATCTTGTTTGTGCACCAGAATGGGAGACCCGATGTCTATCCCCATGTCCTGGCTACACAATTAAATGGTTAAGAGAACTGGGGGAATGTGTGGGGAGCAGTGACATGTAGGAAGTGCTGAATGGAAAGTGAAAGTACTTATCTGCCCCGCCTCTATACCTAAGGCATAGAGGAGTGGCAGACAATATTTGACAGCTGAGATTTTTAAATGAACTTTAAAACAGCTATGAATGCTTTAATAAAAAAATTAAAATTGGATTTCATGTTTAATTTGAAAAGGACTTTTATTATACAGATTTGTGTGTCTGGGTGACAGGTCCACTTTAAGAACTGGGGTATGTAAATTTTTGATCAGGGTCATTTGAGTAGTTTGTGTAGTGATTATGATTCAAAAAGAGTAAACACAGTTGTTTGATAATAAATGGCTTCAGCCAACTACTAACCATGAGTGAAAAAAGTTTTTGTGTTATCATTTATATTCTCTGAAAAATGGTTAAGAAATCATAAACGGTGCCATGGTATGTAAACTTATGAGCACAACTGTATGCAGTAAACAAAAACTGTAGTACCCTGTTAGCCAGTAACAAAAATAACAATTAAAAAAAACAAAGAAATACAAATATATTGTAGAAGTAATACCTATATTGGCTAACAAAAAGAATACATTGCAAGCTTTCCGAGCACCAAGGACCCTTTCGTCAGGCAAAATACAAATGAGGGCTAGAAGGACACAGCATGTGATACACCATAGGGGCAACACTTATCCAGTCAAAATCACAGTCTTCAGGACATGCAGGTTTTAATTTTAAAAGGGAACTTTAAAATTGAACGGGAAAGGAAGATTTAAGAATTCCAATGTATGGAGTTAGTCAATTCATTAAAGGGCACCTATCGTCAAAAACAGTTACCCCCAACCAAATGTGCGGGCTGATAGAGCCCGCATTCCGGTTGGGGGGTACTGGTGTTTTTTATTTAAAAAATGCCCCCTGTCAGCGCTAGCGCGCTCGCACTGGGAGGGAGCTCCCGGTATGAGCCGCCATGACAGTCTCGGCGCATGCGCATTAAGAAAAGCGGCCTCAATACTGACCGCTTTTCTTAATGCAAATGCGCCCCTCGCCTGCGTGACGTCACGCACGCGCAAATGTGCATGCGCCAAGACTGTCATGGCGAGCGCGCTAGTGCTTGCGAGGGGCATTTTTTAAAGAAAAAAAAAACACCAGTACCCCCAACCGGAATTATTTGCCCGCACATTTGGTTGGGGGTAACTATTTTTGACAATAGGTGCCCTTTAAGACAGGGCCTTACTTTAGGGTCAGGTGTCCTAACACACTATGTGACCTGACTAAATCCAGACTCCTGGATTATTTACAACCCACCCTAATTCATTGGGGGGAATTCACAAAAGTGTCGGTAAAATAAATAACCCAGAAGTGGCGGTCGACAAATTTGTAAAATGTCTTACAAACGGCAAATTCACAAAGGCAGATGTTACCATCTCTGAATGTCTCGTAAGTCTGACAATTTTCTAAAATGTCGTATATCTTTTCATCGTACAGACGACATTTTACACAACTTTTTAAAGACATTTTAAAGACATTTTAAAAGACAATTTGACCGACATTTTCATTTTGGAGAGCCTAATGTGTCGGAAAAATTGTCTGCAAAAAAAAATGAGTTTACGAGTAATTCATAAAAATGTCGGGGAAAGTGGTGCAGAAAAAACCACGCCCACTTTTCACTACACTTTTTCAAAAGTGTTGTATATGTCGGAAAATTGTCGGGGAAATGCTCTGTGAATTTGTTGTCTGTTGCTACGACATTTTAAAGACATTTTAAAGACATTTTTTCCTTCCCGACACTTTTGTGAATTCCCCCCATTGTGTCATCTCTATCTACCTGAAACTTCCTAATGTATTGCCCATAAATACCTTTCACTGATCTAATAGTATATATACTGTGCCTTTCTAGCCCTCATTTGTATTTTGCCTGACGAAGGGTCCTTGGTGCTCCGAAAGCTTGCAATGTATTCTTATTGTTAGCCAATATAGGTATCACTTCTACAATATTGTTTTGACTATATGCAGTGAAATTCTCCCTTCATTTACTGCTGTGGAGCTCTCATATCTCATTTTAAAGACATTTTATTTATATTCGCTTGTAATTATTTGTTTTAACTGGTATGAGATATATTGACTTACCTTGTAAATTCCAGAACATGCAGCAGCTCAAATCGCTCTTCCTGACCAAGCTATAAAACACAATTTATTTTATTAAAGTTTGTATGCCCAAAACATGAATAGCAAAATCAGTAGAACCCTAATTTTAAGTTTTCCCTCATTTTACATAATTGTTTTGTGGTCCCACCTATATATTATTCATAATACATTTCCCTGATTTTACATTCTCCTGGATTTTACATCTAGGTCCCACTGAAATCTGCTCAAAACCGCACAAGGAGGAGACTACATATCTAAATAAGCTTATTAGAATGTAGACATCCCAGTCCCAATTGAGAATTCTATAGATTAAAGCATTTTATAGGGTTGCCAGTGGAGGAATCAAAATGCTGTTTTTTGGGCTTACTTGTTACATTAAAAGAAAACTTAAATTTCACTAAAGATGTAGGGTAGAAATATTGGTACATTATATGTTGGGCTTTTATACCAGCCCAAGTCAACCAAAACCCTATAGCAGTAAAGATCTGCGTCTCCAAAAATGTCCCAGAGAACAGTGTGTCTAGTTCCTTGCCTCCAGCAACCCCCGAAAGCTATTCCAACAGCACTAGCGAGAAGCTTAAACAAACAAAAACATATTCACTGAACTGAATGTTCCCTTGAACTGCCTGACTCTCAAATATCACACAAGAGAAACAAGCATGATATACTGAAAATGATAGGTGTCTGACAAAACAATTCGCAACACAGAGTCATGGCAGACTTTTTAAATGTAAAACATTTTCCTTCAAATCCCCCAAAGTTCTCAAGTCCCCCAAAGTGGACACAGATATCACACCTTGCACCTATCTGAATACAAGCTTCTAATGCAATCATTCGAGATGACAGATATTCCCATTTAGGTAATTCCCTCACACGGTCACATCTGAAGTCATTGTCATGAAGAACCTGATTCAGACACTAGAACAAAGTTGTCACCTATAGAGTACAGGCACTACAAAAACTGAAATTCACAGACTGTGATGCTACTTATAGAAAAAAGTAATCTTGGACTCGGATATTCCTAAAGAAGTTCAACTATTGCATTTCAACTTTGTCGTTTCATGGTCAGACTTCTGCATACCTACTCCATGATCCCTTTACCAAAGCCAGAAACCCTGTTCACCTTAGAAAAACTAAGTTCACCTTAAAAAAATAAGAACAATGTAAATATCCTGGATAAACCATGGAAATAGAAACAATGCTTAGGTGGACTTTTCAACACTGACAAGCAAGAGAGGCCTTTAGTTTTTTACGCTTTGGTATGAGGTTCTTTGAGATTTGAGTATTACATGCCTTGCAACCTCTTTAATATTTTTAAACCTTTTTGAGCCTGGTAAGCATCAATCACTGTTTTTTCGAGCTCCTCAAAAACCTCCTTTGTTTGAGCCATGACACAGCTACTTTTGTAAAAGTGAAAACCCAGTAAAGTATGAAAGAGAAGAAACAGCCTAACTTGAGGAAGCAAATGCTTTTGGCAGGCCTTGAAACTGGCAACAGGCACATCATTTATAAGTCTATTTTATGATTAGAACTTGAGAGATATCTGACATATGGTGTAATGTACCCTGCACAGAAAACACCTGAAGCCATAGAGGAATTCAGTAAACACCATGCACAATACTGTACTACTATATGTGCAGTTCTGTTGCTATGTGAGTTTAGCAAATACATGGGGATGTGACACACACACACACACACAGTGCCAAAACACTTACTGATTCTATTATGACAGAATTTGGCGTCCGAGCGGTAAATACAAAACGCAATTGGCTTGCTGCTCTGACCAGAGCAGCTTCATCTGTAACAAAAGGAGCAGCAACATAAATGTTAGTCTTATGCAGAACTACTTTGCAAACCATATTTGTCAAAATTAAATAAGCAAGAAATAGGAAAACTTGTTAAACACTGATAAACAGTAGCCTGCATAAAGTAGCACGGTTAGCGGGATCGATAAAATCCTCCGAAAATGAAATAAAATTTCATTATCGATTATTATTACTGGACCAGAAACATTGAGTATCAGATGACTGACACACAAAAAAAAAAAAAAAAGACTGGACAGAAATGTAAAACATCAGGAACAGTTAAGCATTCCATTTTAATGCCCATCATTTCTTGCATATTTAAAATTAAGGTAATGAGTATCTTATATAGACCAGCAATCAGGGCCATGGTATTTCATTGAGGCTGAATTGAAAATTTAGCAATTGGTCTTTATTTATTTTTTAGGGTTTACCATTTATTTAGCATTTTGTTTAGCAGTTCTCCAGTTGGGTATTTTAGAAGCTACCTGGTAGCTAGAAAAAAAAAATGAATGAAAACTAACTGCAAAGTTGCTAGGAACTAGGAATTCTATAACATACTAAACGTTAACTTACAGGTAGCCAACCTATTAACAAAAATAAAATAATATTCTGCAAGTTTCAAAAAAAGGCAAGCCCTCTGTATATGAATGGGAAATAAGGTAATGATGTCTGAAGCACCCAATACATTCCGTTAATCTAGAACATCATCAGTCCAGTCAGGATATATAAAAAACAGCCCTTTTATGAGAAAATAAAATGTGATACTTTCACTAAAACCACCTCAATTTATACTTTCTATAATGTGAGTGACGATGCTCTTAAAAACAATTACATGTTTCACCACATTAATCTACCATCCATTTTGATCACTGGATCACTGATTTGTACAGGTATGGGATCCGTTATCTGGAAACTCTTTTTTCAGAAAGCTAAGAATTACAGAATGGTTGTCTGCCTTAGACTTCATTTTATCCAAATAATCCAAACGATTTCCTTTTTCTCTGTAATAATAAAAAAGTACCTTATACAGTATGGGACTTATTATCCAGAATGCCTGGGGCTTTCCAGATAATAGATCTTTCTGTAATTTGGATCATCATACCTTAAGTATACTACAAAATCATGTAAACATGAAATACACCCAATAGGCTGGTTCTGCTTCCAATAAAGAATACTTGTATATTAGTTTTATACAAGTACAAGGTACCGTCTTAATATTACAAAGAAAAAGGAAATAATAAAAAAAAAAAAATTATGGAGTCTATGAGAGACGGTTTTTCTGTAATTCAGAGCTTTGTGGATAATGGGTTTCCTTATAACGGATCACATAGCTACTTGATCCAAACCAAGATATAATAAATCCTTAGTGGAAGCTAAACCATCCTATAGGGTTTATTTAAAGTTTGCATGAATTTTCAGTAAACTTAATGTATGGAGATATAAAAGGTATGAAGATACAAATTAAGGAAAGATCCATTATCCAGAAAACCCCAAGTCCCATTCTGGATAACATCCCATAGCTGTAATACATTTAATTTCTACCCTCCACTTGTCAACATCGACTAGTACCTAAAAAACTAGTTATGTTGGGACAGGTGGAGGCTCTTCTGCTGCACCAGTCCATCTATGCCAGTAAATAGGTACATCCAAATCTGGTCCACTGTGGTGATAGTGTTCTGAGAAGACTGAATAGGAAGTCATGGCAGACTTCGGTATTCGGCGAAAATTCTGCAATTTTCAGCAGGACCCGGATTTGGCTGAATCCTTGTGCCTGGCTGAACCGAATCCTTAAATTAATATGACTTTTTGTCACAAAACAAGAAAGCTGCGCGCTTTGTGCACAGCTCTCTTTTACCCTCCCCCCTCACCAATTTGCATATTAATTAGGGTTTGGGGATTCTGTTCATTATTAGGCCGACTATTTCCCAAAGGATTGTTTCCAAAAAAGTGGATTTGGTGCAACACTACAGAATAGTAGGGCTTGTTTATGACTGCAATCACAGTTGCATTTCACCTATCGACACAGAGGAACCAAGAAACCACCTCCAGACCAGGTGCTAGCTCCAGGGTTCCATCTTGTGCACAACACCAATAGGTGCATTTGGGCGCAAAAAGTATGGCTCTTAATTAGGTCTTTATGGAATGATCACCTGATATCTCTATTATTACTTTTTAAAAGCTACCTTTAAACAGAATCACCGTTTCAAAACCAATAGACCTATGATATTGTAATTTAAAAATGAATTTCAGATCGCCAAAGTCTTACCAGGAGAAGATGCCTGATAAATGATCTGATCTCCATCACGCTCCGGAACAGCAGTATGACATATCGCCATCATAGTAAGAAACTCACATATCACTGGTGCAGTTGGCTAAAAAGAAAATGCAATTATTTCAAAGTGTTTACTTTTACAATCTATAGCTCACTGAAAGTCACAGTATGATTATGAACGGAGAGTTTATGGACTTATGAGTGAATCAAGAGCTGGGTCTCCTACAATGAACAACCTTAAGATATTATTGTAGTGTGAATTTATGTAAAATAGTTGGCTAAATGCAATGTAAATCTATTGTGTTTTAAATATATTCTTGGTGGTTACAAGGCATAAGGCTTCTCGAAACACAGTTTTAAATGAACTGTTAAGTGTTAAAATAAAAACTAGGTAAATAGATAGGCTATGCAAAGTAAAAATGTTAGTTAGCCAATACAAACAGCGGCAAGATGGTGTTGCATGGGTCAAGGATTATCCCTGCATTATCCCCTTGCCATAAAACCAGCATTCTAGAAGAAGTCTCTACAAGAGGCTTTAACACAGTAGAAATAATAGCAAACTTCAGATATAAAGCTGTCATCTGCTAGAAAAGAACACTTCAAGGAAAAGTAGGAACAGTTCAGTGTAAAAATAAAAACTGGTTAAATAGATAGGCAGTGCAAAATAAAAAATATTTCAAATATAGTTAGTTAGGCAAAAATGTAATGTATGAAGGCTGGAGTGACTGGATGTCTCACATAATAGCCAGAACACTACTTCCTGCTTTGCAGCTCTCTTGGTTTCAATAATTGGTTACTAAAAGTGTTTATTTTTACACTAAACGGTTCCTTTAAAGAACAGGCACCGAGACATTTTGCACTGATCTCAGTTTGTTAACAATTTCTGTCAAGGTTCTATTCAGACTTGACCACACTACCATTCTGTCAGCTATTAACTTATTGATTAAATGGTACTTATTATTATTTAGCTTATTTGCTAGCTGCCGATGAAAGTTCTTAGAAGCATTTCTGCTGTCCCACTGGCTTGTTTTATTACAATCAGATTGTTATTGCAAAACATCAGATGACATGTCCCTGTGTACCCAATTTAATTTGTAATAGTCACACAATGTTGTCTTATGTTTGGACTAACAACTGTATTCTTCTGTAGCACAAGCTATCCTTAGGGCATTTAATATTTACAGATGTCACAAGGAAGCCATTAAATAGATCCTAAACACCCAGATGTCAAAAGGAAAAACCAGATATTTATAAATATATTCTCGCATTGTGTCAGTATTCTGGTTTACCTTACTAAAAGGCCATCTATGCCAAAAACAGATGCATTGTTATTTATCATTTATTTATATAGTGCAAGTTATGCAGCCATTGCGTAGCTTACTATCAAAGTTCCTTATCACATGCACACAAACTCGCTAGTGTCGGTTTCATTAGAAGCCAATAACCCTACCTGCATATGTTGATGACAGATAGACGTTTATTGTACTGTTACTCAACCTATAACAGCTTTTTGAACACAAAAGGTAAAAAGACAGAAATGATGTGGATGACAGATCTCAGAGAGAAAAGTCTTCATATGTTTTGCTTCCCTATCTAACTCCTCTTAAAGGAATTGTAAAGTATAAAAATAAAAACTAGGTAAATAGATAGGCTGTGCAAAATAAAAAAACGTTTTCAATATAGTTATTTATCCAGTAAAGTCTGGTTATTTAAAATAATAGCCAGAACACTACGTCCTGCTTTGCAGCTCTCTTGGTTTCCACAGACTAATTTGACATCTTATCTGCCCGTGTATGGGGTCTTCTGAAGGGTCTTCCTGATTGATATCGGACCACAATATCGATTGGGAAGGTTTGATTTTAACCCACCCAAGCCCATTGCCCTCATCGTAATGAGATTATTGGGATTACCCCCGATATAGCCCCCTTAGTGGCATATCATGGAAAGATCCACTCGTTTGGCGATATCGCCAACCGTGCAGATCTTATAGTGTATGGCCAGCTTTAGAGAACTGAAAAGCAGGAAGTAGTGTTCTGTGCTGTTAGACATCCAGTCACTCCAGCCTTTATACATTACATATCCAATAACTGTATTGAACACATTTTTTGTTTTTTTTGCACAGCCTTTCTATTTACCAGTTTTTATTTTTTACACTGAGCTGTTCTTTTAAAAAAAACCTATGTTTTGAAGTGCATTATCAGAATTACCAAAATCGTAAAAGTCAACTAGAAGACTAATAATAATGGCTTTGTGGTGAAAAACAAGATTATCCATAAATATTATGAAAAGTCTACGTTGTTTGAAAATATTAAAATGTTATTTTATCTAATTCAAAATGAACAATATAAGGTAAATTACATGATTGTTTTCCAAATTTTCGAGCAAAGATGGATCAAGGAAGCCACAGCCTTCTTCACTATGTGAATAATGCCTAAAACACAAAAGAAAGGGTTTAATGCTGAAAACAATACACAACCATTTGTAAAGCATATTGATACACCATTGACTTGCCTAAAACATTAAGGGGCAGATTTACAAAACTCGTGTGACGAACTAGAAATTCGATCGAATTTGCAATATTCGATTGGTAGAATATGCTAATTAGGTAAATTTGAACATCGAATTTGCAAATTTGGTCAAATCGATCTAATAAAAATCTATTCGACTATTCAATTAGTCGAATTTCTAATTACTTCCCCTTTAAAAAATTATTAGATTACATACTTCGCCAGGTTCAACCTGGTGAAGTGCTTTGAGGGAATTTTGATCGAATGGATAAAATCGACGGTTTTATCGATCAATCGAATATTTGCTATTCGATCGTTCGACCAACTGAATAGTGGTAAAATCTTTCGAATTTGATATACGAATTTGAAGGATTTTACTTCCCTTCTATTCATATGGTCGAATTGGAATTTTTTTAAATTCAAAATTCCACCAATGATAAATCTGCCCCTAAGTCTGGGGGCAGGTCACAAGAAAGGATTTTTCCTGCTTGTAGCTACTTTCAGTTCTGTGTTTAGAAGGACCAAAATTAGCCAATTTTTCTTACAGAGACAAATTGCCATGACCTATGCCATACCCTTTAAAGCCCAGTAAGTTTACCTGAGTGATAACAATACAGTGCCTATAAAAAGTGCTTACCCCTTGGAAGTTTTCATGTTTTGTTGTCGTAATTATGGAATTACACTTGATTTAATTTTTCAACACTGACCAAACAGAAATTAATTATTTTATGTTTTTTAAACTGAAAGCTTTTTTGGGCACAACCCTCTCTATTTATTGTATATTTTATTGCTGTTTTTTGTATGTAATGTACATTTACTCTATAGCTGGGCAGAAATGAGTGAATACTTAAAATAGGCCCACAATGTATAAACCTGGGTAACTATAGGACTAATCTAACTGCTGGCTTCAGCATTTCTCAATTGGGGGGTTGCCTGTTACCTTTATATTCGCCTTAGGCAACTCATTTACAGTCTATCACTGCAATGTGGTAATAGCAATAAGGGGCATACAGACTCCTGTGGCTTTTGACCCGAGAAGATAGCAGTGAAAATGCCCCTTGTTCTATTGCATAAGGACCCATGGTAGTCTACTGTATATAGCAAGTGAGGCTGCAATGCAAATAGTGGTAGAAATTCAAATGCAGTGAAATGCAGAACATTAAAAGAACGAGGTCAACTGTGCATAATTAATAAAGGACTTTCAGCAGAGGAAATGAAGAAACCCGATATGTATTTACATGTAAAGATCACATTAGTCTGCACTTTAGCTTTGCAGAGGTTTTGGGGGCAGCTCAAGAATATGGGCTATTTAAGGCTCCAATGAGCACAATTAACTGAAGCTGCTTTGTTCAGACAAAAGATAAAAGGTGGCTGAACAGTGTAGAGCAAATGTAAGATGTAAAGATAATGGCACACAGGGTGCTTTGAAATCCCATTAAGTAGCCTAAAAAAAAAAAACTACTCACACTGCCTGGCAAAGAAAAGTCTACAGGTGCTAATCAAGCAGTAGTTGCCTGTAAAAGATGACTGCTGCATTTCTAGGCAACTACAGGAAAACCTCAATTGTACAGTACCTAGCCTGAATTTCCCAGATTTGTCACTGTTTTCTGAGGTCCAATATATAATGCATAATACATTTTGCAGATGTAACGTTTTCCTGGATTTAACATCATCTATTCTGGTCCCTTGAAAAATGTAAAATAGGGGTTCTACTGTATCAGCATATGTGTCATCGGGAAAGTTATATGCATACTGGGGCCATCTACACCATTTTACTAACTGCAATGAAAATCAAGACTTCTGCTTCAAAGAAAAGATTTGTGGTGGTCTTTTAAATGTTACATATAGAGTGTCTTGGGAACATCTGTTGCAAATAACGTGCCCCCCCACCCAAGACCACCAGTAAAAATGGCCAACTTTAGTGCCATGAATACAAATGGTGATGAAACACACCAGCACTGTGCAATATGTTGGCACTCTAAAAATACTGTACATGTTAATAATAATATTAGTAAGGACTGGTGATGTGCAGACCATGCTGAAATCAGCAGGTCAGGAAGTACTGGGCAAAGCACATCTTTAGCAGGTGGCCACACCCAGCCCATGATGTTCCCTTACCCCAATTTCCTAGCTTATTTACATGCTCGTGCATCACCCTCTGCTGATGTCAGAGATGGGCAGACTAAGAACAGGTATATTAATAATGATGGCTCATTGGGTCAGGTGTGGGGCAGGAAAGGGTGGGTTAGCCTTCCTCACTATTAAAGTGGACCTGTCACCCAGACACAAAAATCTGTATAATAAAAGTACTTTTCAAATTAAACATGACATCCAATTTCTATTTTTTATTAAAGCATTCATAGCAGTTGTAAGCTCATTTTAAAATATCAGCTGTCAATCAAATATTGTCTGTCCCTCCTCTATGCCAATGCCATAGAGGCGGGGCAGATAATTACTTTCACTTTCCATTTAGCACTTCCTAGATGTCACTGTTCGCCACACATTGCCACATTCTCTTCACTGTTTAATTGTGAAGCCAGGACACGGGGATGGATATTGGGCCCCCCATTCTGGTGCACAAACAAGATTCTGAGATGATACAAGGCTTGCCTTGATAAGTGTCCACAAAATGGCTCCTGCCTGCTTGCTATAATTATGAATTCCCAGACTGAAGGAAACAAGAATCAAATAATTTATATAGTGTAAATAAAGTTCATTTAGCTTGACTAATGTGATAAAATAGTATTTTGAATATTTATTTTTGGTGACGGGTCCCCTTTAAAGACTAAAATTGGTATTATCAGTGCAGGATTTACAGAGTTAACGGTATAACAATGTTTATCACAGATAACTAGAATAGTTATCTTCCTTGTAGAGAGGCAGAAACCGAGCCAATAACAGAAGGCAACAAGCTATAAGCTGCAAAGCAGTAATTAAAACCATAGAATAGCTCTGCCTTAAGCACATGGCTTTATTCATCTAGCACTCATAGCTGATGTTGGACTTGGGGTTTGACTGTGATCAACATAGATCATAAACCTGAGAACCACAGTTGCATACACTATTTTAGGTGATGGGCATGAATATGTGCTACATAGTTTGTTTTCTGAAGGTGGCCATATGCAGGCCAATAAAAGCTGCTGACAGACCGAGTTGGCAGCTTATTGGCCCGTATATAGGACCCTCCGACGGGCTTCCCCAATCGATATGTGGCTGAGAGTCGGCCAGATGTCAATTGGGCAGTGATAAAAATCCTGTTGGATTGCGGACAACATCTGTTAGTTGACGCGCTCCTGCAATCTGACCACCTGTATTCCTTTCATTATGATCCGATCGTTGGGCCCTAGGGCCCACAATCAGATCAGCACATTAACTCAAGGTGGGCATATAGGGGAGAGATCTGCTCGTTTGGCGATGTCGCAGATCTCTCTGTGTATGGCCACCTTAAGGATCAGTGAAAGCAGAATGTGGGGACTACAGACAAATTAAAAGATCCATATGAAAACCCTTCTAAACTGGCACAAATGGTGCTTACCAACCATCGTCTGAATACCTGTCCTCTTCTGGCTCTGGACAATGGCTATAAGCAAAGAAAAGGGAAAGCAGAAAAGTACAAGATACTGTGAGCAAGAGAAAGAAAAATTAAGAAAGTAGAAATAAGGCAGTGCAAAGCATAACTGAAAACTTCCACGTTTAGATATCTTGAGGAGAACATTATTTTAATGCTTTAGGACAGAGACTTGAAGATTCATTGAGATTTAGTCGCCCGGCTAGAATCGAAATCGACGTCCGGATGGCACTCGGAGCTCTTCCTCACAAGGAAACTTTGGGTGACTTCGGAAAACTAAGTGGTCAGAGTACCATCCCTTCGGAGATTAATATTCTAGCAGGCGGGAAGGCTTTTCAGGAAGATTAGTTGCCCTAAGAAGAGGCGATTTGCCGCCGGACTACTAAATCTCCCCAAATCTTCGAGTGTGTCTCTGCCCTTACAGCAATGGGGCCAGATAACTGCAGAGGGACATATATGAATTAGGAAGAGTAGATGGACTTTAAGAATTTTAAGGATTGCAGTGTGACACAAGTCGCTCACACTTTGTGTTATCAGGACAAACAGCAGTAGCAATGTGAAACAAGTCAGTACGTGTGAAAAACACAAACAGAGGTGCAAAAATTTGAGAGGCTATATGCACCAAATAATCAAGAAATTGCAAAAGCAGGCATACTTGAGGATTCGGTTATTTAAAATAAAAACGACCATAAGAAGTGGCACAATTTGCAATTGCAAAAATCTAATCCAATCATACATTGTTGTATAAATACACTATGGGGCAGATTTATTAACTTCACATGAAGGATTCTATGTTCAATCGAATTTTCAAAAAGATTCCAATTCGAATTTTCAAATGTTTTTGAAGACCACTTCGACCAGTGAATTTTGTAAATTTGATCGAATCGAATGATTCAAATTATTCGAATAAAAATCTATTCGAATATGCGACTATTCGACAGTCGAAGTACTTCCACCTTTAAATTTTTATTCGCCTGCCTAGTTCGCCAGATCAAAGCTACCGAATTGGGTTTCATTATTTTTGATCGAATAAAAAAAAAATCGATCGAATGGTTAAAATCGTTCAAACTGTTCAATTTGAACGATTTTATCAATCAATCTAATTTTTTGTTTTTGATCGTTCGACCTATGCGGTAAAATCCAATAGTCTAAGGATTTTACTTTCCAGACTATTCCCAGTTATTCTCATAGTCGAATTGCCCCATTATATGTCCAAAAGTATATGGATATCCTTTGCAATGAATGAAATTGACTCTTTAAAGGAGAACTAAACCCTAAAAATTAATATGGCTAAAAATGACACTTTATATACTGAATTTATTGCACCAGCGTAAACGTTCAGCTTGTCAATAGCAGCAATGATCCAGGACTTCAAGCTTGTCACAGGGGGTCACAATCTTGGAAAGTGTCTGTGACACTCACATGCTCAGTGGGCTCTGAGCAGCTGTTGAGAAGCTAAGCTTAGGGGTCGCCAGAAATTATCAAGCAGAAAATGAAGTTTGTCTGTAATATAAGCTGATGCTACAGGGCTGATTATTAAATTCTGATGCTAATTGCACTGATTTTTGTACTGTCATGTTGTAATTATCTGTATTTATTACTAATCAGCATTATATTGTGACATTTCTATTCCATGTGTTCTGAATATTGTGAATTGTTCCCTAAGCTCAGTAAGTGACAGCAGCACAGAGCATGTGAATCAGTGAATCAGCAGAAAAGAAGATGGGGAGCTACTGGGGCATCTACTGGGGAGACACAGATCTTTACTGCTAAGGGCTAGGGCAGACGGGGAGATTCGGGGGCATTTTGTCGCCTGGCGACTTGTAGCCGCGACTTGTAGCCCCCGAACCTCCCCGAATAGCCAGGTCCTGAGGCGCACCGGCGTTACTTGAAAACGCCGGCGCCTATTCACACGCAGCGGCGCGTTTTTTGAAATCGCTCCAAATTGCCTCGCGAGTCAATTTGGAGCGATTTCAAAAATCGCGCCGCTGCGTGTGAATAGGCGCCGGCGTTTTCAAGTAACGCCGGTGCGCCTCAGGACCTGGCTATTCGGGGAGGTTCGGGGGCTACAAGTCGCGGCTACAAGTCGCCAGGCGACAAAATGCCCCCGAATCTCCCCGTCTGGCCTTAGCCTAAAGGGCTGTGGTTGCCTTGGGCTGGTACAGAAGTCCAAAACATGTACAACATTTCAAGCTACTTCTTTAGTGAAGCTTTAGTTCTCCTTTAAGGCACATTTAATATTGCCGACACAAATACAACTACATCACACAATATCAACCTTGCCAATTCTGGACTTAGTGGGAAGGTCCTTTCCTGCAAACGCAGGATAATAACCCTGTGCACAAAGTATTGGTTTGCAGAGATGGCAGTGGAAGAAACCGACTGGAATGCACAGACCCTTACCTCAACCAAACTGAATACTGGTAAACATCAGTGCCCAAACTCTTATGTAGGAATGAAGGCAAATCCCATCACCAGAGTTCTAACATCTAGTTAAAAGTCTCCACCCAAAGAGGATAAAAACTTTTTTACATCCCAAAAACAGTATCCTATACTAATATAAGAATAAGATGTTGGGCAGATTGGGTTCCACATATAATCTTTGTGGCATACTGTGAGGCAATTACTTACTGATAGGAATGGGGCTGGTATTAAGCATTTATTAGCAATGTAATATCCTAAAGTTTTCGCACTCCCGCAGGCCCAGATTTGTGGAAAGGCCACCTAGGCCTGGGGCGGCAGGATTTTAGGGGGCGGCATGTTGCCCAACCACATCCACATTTGTTCAGAAACACTGGGGATGCACAGGAGATATGACAGTTTTTTAAATTTGCCGTGCACCAATCCCCATTACTCTGGTCCAGATGACAGAAAATTGACCGAATATAGGGTAGGGGACGGGGGCAATGAACACCAGTGGGCCTAGGGGCGTCCACTATATAAATCCGGCCCTGCACTCCGGCAGCAACTTTTAATCACTCCAATACACGCTAAGCACCAGAGCATCCCAGTCTGACCATTTCCCACCATCTGATGTATTTGCTCCACCTCTATGATGCTACTCCTGGTCTCCCTCCCACGATTATAAAAAAAGATAAAACAAAAAAACCAAACTGTGATAACCCTACATACCATACATCAGGTTAGGGATAATTGAGGTCAGAAAAGTGGGATTTCTGCATGTTTTTCTACAATCAATTTTTAAATTCCAACCTGCCTCCATGATTTTGAGTGCTTTCCAGCAAGCTAAAAAACCATGTATGCTATAAGCCTAAGGCTTGCATGACCCATAGCTCTAATCAAGTACAATACCTAAAGTAAAATCTAAACTCCTATTTTCTTAAAAAGGGCACTACTACATAAACACAACTTTCTTGCAGTGTTTAAATGAACTGGAAATGCAGTACAGAGCTAGAAGCTGCCAGTCTGCAGCCACATCAGTAAGTTTTACCAGAGACATGGTACGAACAAATCAAAAGAGAGGTTGCTTCTAATGTTACAACGATCCAAGGAACCCGTGACCCGAATAACGAGGGATATGGTTTTCATAAGGAATAAAAAAAGGGCCTGTACATTATCTTGTCTTTTGAAACGTACACATGCCTTGAAAAGGATAGTTTACTCTTCACTTAACTTTTACTATGACACAAAGTGGTATTCAATGACAATTTTGGGGAGTTTTTGAAGGATTTCACTTGTTGTTCAGCAGTTTTTGAGTTCGGAGGAAGGGAAGAAGTAAAGGGCAGATAAGCAACATGATGAAGATGAGGTAAAACTACACTGACCCAATAAAAGAAATATAACCCTAAACATCATATAAACTACTCAGATGTAACAAAAAGAGTAAGGAAGTATGCTTGCTAAAGATTCATGATGACAATGATTACAAAAACAAAGTGACTTGCTCAAAATATCACTCTGTGCTTGGATTTTGTTTTCTTTAGTTTTACTGTACATTTTGCACTTACATACTCTTAAGGCTAGTGGGCTCAGTTGGAGCTCTTAGCTCAATACTGAATAGGTCTGAATAAAAGCAGAGTCTACTGCACACATTATACTTACCCATAGGCATTTCCTGCTATAGTGCACTTCTTAAATTGCATAACATTGCAAGTCAAGGTCCCAGTTTTGTCAGAAAATATGTACTTTACCTAATAAAAAAAATTGCAGTTAATTTTAAGATTCAAAAGGCATTGCATTTGCCTTTTAAGGATGCTATTCCCCCAAATGTTGGGGCCAGTCTACACAAATTGGCCCAAGGCAGAGGGTGGGGATACAGTTCAGGTACATGTTATTTACTGCACTGTATACTTAACAACATTTAATATATATATATATATATATATATATATATATATATACACACACATATATATTATGTACACTTGCAATGAGTTGGGGTTTACAGGGATTGCACCATTTATGTACCACAAATAATAGTTTGAACCACAAAAGCTCAAACTGTTGAAGACAGTGTTTGAAGATATCACAGTGCTCCACGTTACAAAATAAATTTCTTAGATTAGGGCCAGACAATGCAATATATTGAGGATTCTTTTCAGGCAGAGAATCCACTGCTCTACTGTGCCCCTAGCCTTTTAAATGTGGGCAGATTTCGGTGCAAAGTGCAAAGGAATGCATTTCGTAGCTGATATCAACTGCGCCAGATGTAGTGGACTTGCAGCAGATTATCTGCCTCCAGAAAAATGTAGGCAGAGATCCACCATCATCTGGCCCTTGCCTAGAAAACACCAGGTGCCATGCATTTCAGATATCTCAATCTTTTTTTGTAAAAACTAATGTGATATCTGATAGGGCATTTCCTTGATATGTATCATCTTAGTCTACACTGAACACAATAGACAAGATGGGGCTTGGTTTATAAGACAAATGGATCCACTAAAAGCAAGTTTGGATGCCGCTACTTGCTAGTACAACTACAGCTCTAAGCAAACAACAGCAAGTTTTATTAACCAATGTACGTGTATGTTAGAAAATGTAATTACAAAGGTTCCATGAGTGACACTGGTTCCCTATCATTGGTTTTGTGAATTTGTTTTCTATATACAATTAAATACATTTGAATGTATCATAAATTTTTATGTGAGGGTCAAATTCTTCAGATTTTGGCTTAAACGAATTCTATGTAAGTAGCAAAGGAAAGGTTATGCTTTAGGAAGGCTTTCACTGCATAAGGGCAGAGATACACGGTCAGATTCTGGGAGATTAGTCGCCCGGCGACAAATTTCATCTTCTTGGGGGCGACTAACCACCCGAACTGCCTTCCCGCCGGCTAGAATGTAGCCCGAAGTTTCCTCACAGGGCAACATTGGAAAACGAAGTGCTCCGAGTGCCCTCCCATCGACAATTTACATTCTAGCCGGCGGGAAGGCAGTTTGGGGAGATTAGTCGCCCCGAAGAAGAGTAAATTTGTAGCGGGGTGACTAATCTTCCCGAAACTGACCATGTGTCTCTGCCCTTAACTGCTTTGTGGAAAGGCTCATTTTAGCTGTCCTCACCCTGACCCCTCTGGTTCCTCCATTAAACAAATTATAAAAATACAAGGACATACAATGGAATATGTAGTTTATAACAATGTAATTGCCAAAAGCTGCCTCTGCTGCTACTGGATTAGAGCAACACTCACCTGCCCTAGCTCTTCATTAAGATTTGAAGTTCGGGCCATAGCAGCTGTATCTGTAGGCTCATACAGCATATCTACATCCTGAAGGGGGAAAAAAGCATGATACAATCTTAGTTCAAGTCCTGTCCAGAATAGCATATAGGCACTGTGCAAGTCTGCTATCTTTGGTGGTCACAGAGTATTGCTACACTCTGGCATATATTAAAAAAAAAAAAAACAAGACACAATGTGGATCTGCTTACCCAGTTTATGAAATATGCCTGGATAAATTTCACCACCTCCAAAGTAACTAGCAAACTGATGGGTATAAGGTTGTTGAAGAGAATGATAAATGTTAAAAAATTCAGTCCAAAGTTGCTAGCTCCTCCATCTGTTCAGGGTCATGAAACAAAGGAGAAAGTCAGACATGCTTCCACTGACAGAAGACCGATTTGCTTCTCATAGATAAATTACACTTGCCGGAAATACAAAAGAAACTGTATCATGGCTTCAGTGAACACAGTTGAATAGTTAGGTCACATAAAATAAGGTTTTAGAATACGTACTTAACACACACACAGCTTCACCTCTCAATGTTTTCCCATCAGCCCTATTTTTAACTAAGGGGTTTACTTTTTGGGATATTGTTTAACAACCCAGGATTTTTCAGAGTATCTGACAACCAAGTGCAGATCACAATATCTTCAAATGGTAAGGGGACATTTGCCATTGACTTCTACATGACCTCGGCAGGTTTGAGATGGCAGATTCTGACTTTTTAACGGCTTTGACTTTCCAGATATTGAAAAAAACCAAGTTATCACAGTAGATACTCTGTTAAATAATCATCACAATTCAAAACTAGAAGTCTCATTTCGAAGTCTATTACTTTTGGGCTGATCCCACAGCAAATAAACTGCAACTGCCAGCATTTCAGTTGCTGTTTAATTGAGGAAGAAACATGAAATTGCCCATCCCTGTTTAAGCCTAATACAAAGCACAGTTATAGATCATAAAAAAGGTTTCTTACAGTTCAAACTTAGGTACCAGTCCTTATCACCATGCCTCGAATTCCATATAGAGGAGCCAATGGAGCAGACTAAAGATATCGCGATTAGTGTGCCAAACAGAAGCAGTATCTGGATGTTGGTTATCCGTTCCACGTTTGACAGTTTCAGAGGAGGCCTTGTGGAATTCTGAAGGAAGCCAAGAATTGTATTATTTCCTATTTACTCCAAATATAGGTAGAATAATGTTTACCAGTTTCACAGTGGAATACATATAGGAATATACTGGTGTTTCAGTGCATTATTTTTTTATATCATATTGTGTACAGAAACCTTATTGATCACAATGAAAATATCACATTTATTACATATTTCCATAAATGACTTGCTTGTACATTACATACAAAATTCAAACCAGGTTGCTTTGAGCCACAGTCCAGTGATTTTGCAACAGATAATATATTTCTTCACAATTTAAAAATATATTGAAATAAAATCTATATGTTTGCAAGCTTTCAGAAAAGCAATCTAAACTAACTGGAGGTGAGATGTGTCCCTCTAAAGCAGTGGTTCTCAACCTTCCTAATGCTGCGACCCTTTAATACAGTTCCTCATGTTGGGGTTGACCCCCAACCATAAAATATTAAAATATTTTCGTTGCCAGCCCAGAGCGGATTGTTAGGAAATTACAGGAGATAGCTTGGCTGCATAAAGGTTTGTTTTCTGTGCGTAGTGCAGCAAAATATTTTTGCCACACCCCAATTACCATGTTAATTTTACAAATTTTAAATGGGCAGGGAGAGCTGTATGGCAGTCCCTACTAAGGGGATATAGAAAGTTGTAGTGCAACTGGCTTCCCTACACAGGTTACTGAACTACAACTCCCAACACCCGGATAGCTACAACCTTGCCCCAGGGCTAGTGGGGATAGAGATGAACCTGCTCCTGGAACCCCTTAAGGGACCCCTATGAAAGGGTCGTTCGACCCCCAAAGGGGTCCCGACCCCCAGGTTGAGAACCACTGCTCTAAAGTTATGTAAAAACTTTTCACCCTGCTCCCTAAGATCTTTTAAGACTATTTTAGGAGAAATAATGTTCTAAAATATAATCTGTCCAAAAAAAAGAAACAGAATAATGTAAAGTTCTTACAAAATGTATGTAATGCGTGATGCATTTCAGTTGCAGAAGAGAAGCACTATAATCCTCGCTAACTGGTGTGATTTTTAACTGCCCAGGAACATATTCATGGTTATCAAAGAATGATACAAGTTGTATATCAAACAGATACCCGAGGGAGAAATTTTGAAAGGACAGAGGGATAAAGGAATAATACTGTATGTGCCATTTAATTTCTCTTGCCCCATAATAAGAACAGGTAGACGATTCTATCTTCACATTTGTTCTGAAAACAAGACAATATTACCAAGATCATTGCAAGACTGCAAAGTAGTGTGTTGTCATCATCTTAGGGAGTGACAGCAGTAAATGTACTTTTATTCTCACAAAGTATAAAAAAAAGTCAAAGCCATGTCATAGGAAAATGAAACACCACAAGCTTTAAAAGACCAGCTCAACAGGTGTTTAGGTGAAAAGTGTAATAAAGACGTTCAAATGTCAGGAAATAATCATTTAAGGCCGTTAGAATATACATTAAAGAGACACTTATACCCTAGTGAGGGTCAGTGAGCATATCATTCTTGGGATCAAGTTTGAGCTAGAGGATAATATATCATTTAAGTGCCAGAATTAATATGAAGGTGCAAGAGAGTAGGGATTTTAAAGGGGCATTTTACACAAACAAGTTATTTTTTGAGATAATATACCACAAATGTTAAAATTTAATGAAACAAAGAAATACAATGCAATACATGTGACTGTACCTGCATGAGCTTAGTATCATGGCCAGTATAGACAACAATTCCATGCACCCACTGAGTGTTTCTCAACTGAGCCCCTCGCAACAGAATATGATCTGGACCAAGAGGAACAAGCCTGCACAAAAAAGAATTATGAAGAACCATTTTAAACATATATTTAAAAGAGAAGAAAAGTTATTAAAGCAGTTTATTGCCAATAGATTAGCTAAAATAGTGCAAGTTATAAGACTATATTTATTCTGCAGAATTCTTTACCATTACACAGCTCTAGAAGATCTGTTTGTTTAGGATACAGCTGCCATATTAGCTTGGTGCGACATCACTTCCTGTCTGATGCTCACTCATAGCTCTGGGCTCAGATTACAGCAGGGAGAGAGAGCTTTCTGATAAAGCTTATTTAATTTCAGCCTTTCCTTCTCCTTTAATAACTACATGCATGTGACTTGGCTCTGTTTGACCTGTACAGTGATTTTCAGAAGATCACTGGCTGTGGAATAAAATGTTTCTTTGGCTTCTCTAATGAGTTCATTAACACTAATATATACGTTGGCTGTCAACAGGGCTGTATTTAGGTGCAGCACTTCCCTAATCAGTGGACTTCAGCCCGCTCCCTTACCCAGGCCATTGGTGTTGTGCTGTGCAAGCAATAATCACAGAGGAACAAGGTATTCTTGACCACTCCTCAGTTTTGCAGCCAGATTTTTCCACTGGTTTTTTTCTTGAACTTTACCATTTCTACACCAAAACGTCTTCTGAATTATACTATGGAGCTAAAGCAGATTATGCCCTTTCTTTACTTTAAAGGGATACTGTCATGGGAAAATTTCTAAAACGCATAAGTCAATAGTGCTGCTCCAGAAGAATTGTGCACTAAAATCTGTTTCTCAAAAGAGCAAACAGATTTTTTTATATTTCATTTTGAAATTGGACACGGGTCTAGACATATTGTCAGTTTCCCAGCTGCCCCTAGTCATGTGGCTGATGCTCTGCTAAACTTCAGTCACTCTTTACTGAGGTACTGTAAGTTGGAGTGATATCACCCCCTTCCTTTTCCTCCACCCAGCAACCTAACAACAGAACAACGGAAGGTAACCAGAGAGCAGCTCTCTAACACAAGATAACAGCTACCTGGTAGATCTAAGCACAGCACTCAATAGTAAAATCCAGGTCCCATTGTGACACATTCAGATACATTGAGTAGGAGAAACAATAGGCTGCCAGAGTAGTTCCATCCTAAAGTACTGGCTCTTTCTTAAAACACATGGCCAGGCAAAATGACCTGAGATGGCTGCCTACCCACACCAATATTACAACCAAAAAAAATGCACTTGCTGGTTCAAGAATTAAATTTTATATCGTAGAGTGAATTATCTGCAGTGTAAACAGTGTAATTTAGAAATGAAAACTACACCATAAAAATCACAACAGAATCCCTTTAACATCTTCCTTCCTGAACAGGACAGGAATGTGAACAGGAACACACCTTTTCTAATTGCTCTACAACAAACAGAAAATCAGGGTAGACAAGCAATTGTCTCTCTCTCTAGGTATTAAAAATTATACAGTGGTATAAAATTAATAATTTCCTGACAACACAGCTTCTTCCCATGACAAAATTAACAATGGCCAAGATGTTTCTTTTAAAGGAATTGTTCAGTATAAAAATAAAAACTTGGTAAATAGATAGGCAGTGCAAAATAAAACATGTTTCTAATATAGTTAGCCAAAAATCTAATGTATAAAGGCTGGAGTGACTGGATGTCTAACATAATAGCTAGACCCTACTTCCTGCTTTGCAGCTCTCTTGGTTTACACTGACTGGTTAACCTAGTGAACAGGCAGTAACCAATCAGTGACTTGAGGGGGGCCACACAAGCCATAACTGTTGCTTTTGAATGTGAGCTGAATGCTGAGGATCAATTGCAAACTCACTGAACAGTTATGTCCCATGTGGCCCCCCTTCAAGTCGCTGACTAACTCAAAGTTAAAGAGCTGAAAAGCAGGAAGTTGGATTCTGGCTATTATATTAGACATCCAGTGACTTCAGCCTTTATACATTACATTTTTGACTTACTATATTAGAAATGTTTTTTTTATTTTGCACAACCTGTCTACTTATCCAGCTTTTATTTTTACACTGAACTGTTCCTTTAATTGCTACCGAAAGCAATGGCCTGTTAGATGTTGATAGGCACAACAGGTAATACCAAGACTAGCTAATGTACATCTTATGTTCAGGGTTTCAAAGGAGATAGAGGAAAACTCTTCAGTTATTTATGTTTGCCCTACATTTGTATGGCCTGCCAAGTATCAGTGTGACACAAGGAATAAAACAAAACACTCAGAGCAGAGTACTTGACAGTAGTTCAAAGCAAGTGAATGTTTTTTATCTGATCAGGGAATGGGAAAGACACTATAACTGTTCTAAGAACAAAAAGTGTAGATGCTAAAAAATAAGAATAGAAAACTGCTTCTATACATAGGACAGTGAAAGATATTTAGTAGCATCTTATTATATGGCTATTGTTGTCTGATAAAAAGAAGACGTGTTGCATCTCAGAAGCAATTTTTATGTCTGTTGTGCAAAAGGACAGGCTAAATACATAGCCCCCACCAAGCTAAATAACTCCTCTGTTGTTATCCTTGCATAGTTTGATGCATTGCCTGATAAAGGATGGCCCAGTTTATTCAGTAGTCTATTCCACTTTAGGGATAATGCAAATGGCAGCAAGAAGAAGCTCACAAATGAATCTGTGATCTGGGTTCTTCGTGTATTCTCCTAGTTGTAAAATGATGGAAAGTGAAAAATGCAGTGAAAAGTAAGCAAGCCTAGTGTCTTTTTTCTGTACAGCTAATGTCATTTTTCTGCATTATGGTATCATCTTAAATATGCACAAGCACAAGTATCCCATTTTCTCACCTGAAATCCCCCTTGTTCTGGTTTAAAGGTTTGTATTGAGTATTCTGACCAATTCACCTTTGTTCATTAACACAACATGTGGCTTGTGCTGCTGAGGCCATGTTTCTAATTAATTAAAAATTCTAACAATTATTTGCAGTACACAATTGATTCTCTGTGGGAATGTGTTCATATTCGAGGCGACTAATCTCCCTGAATGGCTTACTGGTATCTCGCACCAGCTAGCACTAAAGTCGCCTGCGCCTATTCACACGTGGTGACGCATTTTTCAAAGTCGCTCAAAATAGCTTTACATTTTTGCTAAAGCACAATGCAAGTGCTAATACATACTGTATAGATTCACAGATGTGTGGTTACCTACTTTCTTTGCAGGCAATTCGACACAAGCGCAAATATGCATGAGTAACACCTTTCCCTGTTAAAGGGAGTTGCCATTTATAATGTCATTTAGCAAAATTGCTTAAAATCCAGTCATTCTGATATCTACGTTTCCCCTTTGGTATACGAGCACAGGAAACCTACCAGTTTTCTGGCAGAACATTCCAGATTCTAAAACGGTACGGTAAGAGAATACAAACACTAAGGGGCAGATTTATCAAGGGTCGAATTCAAGGGTTAATTCGATATTCGAATTCGAAGGGTTTTAGCACAATTCGATCAAATTAAAAAAATTTGATCGATAAAATAATTCGAATCGAACAATTCGAACTATTTTAACCGACCAAATTTTTTTTATTTGCTCTAAAAATGCTGGAAAAACCCTATTGGAGCTTCCCATAGGGTTATACAGCAATTCGGTAGGTTTAATCTGGCGAACTAGGGATTCAAATTTAAATGGCTTTGAATGGTCGAATAGATTTTTATTCGAAATATTCGAATCATTCGATTCGATCGAATTTTTAAAATTTGATGGTCGGTGTGGCCAGAAAAACTATTCATAAATTTGAATTTATTTTTAAAATTCTAATCATTCACACCAATTTAGTAAATCTGCCCCTATTATTAGTTCTCTTATAGAAGTAGTGAGGAAACACAACCTAACACGTTTCTTTGATTTACAGGACAGGTAGACCATTAAATGCATAGTAGCACCTTTCATGATCAGTTTTAAACAAGTATTTTCTTATTTATTTTAGAATGGAAATGTTCATTGTTGGACTTTTTACCAGAGACGTTATCTATAGGACATTGGTGATTATGGAGTGGGCATACTGTATCCTAGTGAGTTTGAAAACGTAATTGTTTTTTCCATGCGGAACTGGACGCTGTATTTTGATTGGACTATCAAGTTGATTAGACATTTGGTTTGAGTGTGGCAGTGGGTTTTATAGATGTACACTGAACAGTTGTTATTTACACTTGAGAAAGGGTCCATGTGATTTAAAACACGATGTGTAATTAAATAGTAGCAGTGCAGTTCTGCAGTCTTTATGACTTCCTTCGTTTCTTCTAATTTGTACGTGAAAACCCTAAAAGGTATGAGTTTTACAAGAACACTGGTTGCAAAGTGCATTAAAAACAATTGATAATTGTGAGTATTGTGAAATGTAACATGTTTAAGTGACCATAGCTATGCTATAAAATGAAATCTATGCTATAGCACCGGGAATGGTGAGGGGTAGATGAGATTGGGATTCTAAAATTGTTACAAACCCATGGCCATCCAATTTCATGTTTCCATTGAAATCATATAAATGTCGGTTAGGACTTTCACATTCAATTTTTCCAGACAGGCTCATCAGTGTATCTATATCCTTCATATCTGCAGTCACTGACAAACCCTGCAACAAAATAAAAGGATACAATGAATACTATTGAACATGCTGGGGCATTAAATAATGGCTATTTATTTTCACAAAGATAAATAAATGCTGTGTCACAGGTTAAATGGTGGATAACAAAAACTCTGTAGGACATAATGGTGTTATCTGCAGTATAAGATGAGCCTTTTCTTCTTTGAATGGCTGCTCCCATTGTCACACAGCAGATTATTTATATAAACAAAAGTTGTGTTTCTGAAGCAAACAACAGTTTTACCAGTGCAGGGCAACTCTGCATTATATATATATATATATATATATATATATATATATATATATATATTTTTTTTTTTTTTTGGTAACTTATATTTTATTAATTTTCACAATAAAATACAAATATTTCCATTGATGCCAGTTGTCTGTATTTGTTTACATTCTTATAATACTGGCCGTTGCTTTTTAGCAATATGTATAAAAACATTGAGAAGGGGAGGTAAGATGATACAATCAATTTCACAAAAGTATGTTGGCACATCATTTTCCATGAATCCTGAGTTTCAGCATCCCCATTTGTTAGAAAGTAATCCCAATTACCCCATGTGCCTTATAATGCATTTGTAAAGTATTACTTATTCGGGCATCTCAACATTTAAGGGTTCTTTAAGAACCCTTGTCATTAAGTTATCAATTTCTGACCAAAAATGTGTCAGTTTTGGGTAGGCCCATAGTGTATGGTGTAGTGTACCTTTTAATTGGCAGCCTCTACAGCACATAGGGCTGCTTTGGGGAAACATTTTAGAGAGTCTGTCTGGGGAGAAGTACCACTTCATCATGGTTTTGAAAACACTTTCCTTCTGTTGTGTACATACTGTTATTCTACGTGCATTGTCCCACATTCTCCCCCACTGGGAGTGGGTCAATTTCTTTCCCCATGAGTTTTGCCAGTATTGCATGTAAGCGTGTTTGGGGAATGGGTCTTCCGGTAAAGCATTCAATAAGTTATATAATTGTGAGATAAGACCCTTGTATGGAAAATTACTTTCTAATATTTTCTCAAATGGGGATAACTGTATCCAAACTTGCTGCCCATATTTTGCTATAATATGGTTTTTAATCTGGAGGTATTTCAGTCATTTCCCCGTACTCCATTTGCATTTTTTTTTAATATCTGCATTATATTTTTATTACGTTAAACATTTTTTGATGTTAAGGTTCCTTTAACCAACTTATGGAGTTTTGCTCCTTACAGTCTGAGCTTGTACATTTTGTAAGACACATAGGCAAGCATTGTACCCAATGGGCCACTCCTAGGAAGGCCATTCAGAGTTGTGGTCCTTGCAGCTTGAAAACTGGCCTTGTACTTTATGCAAGGCACATGAGCAAGCATCAATGGAATGCCACTGGCACTCCCTAGCAGTCAATCCAGATGTGTGGCATGCCAAACAAGTTAGAGAACTATCAAAGCCTTATCAAAGAAAAAAAAAAAGTGTCCATAAACATTTTTTTATCACAATAACATAACATTTGCAACAAGCAAAAACATATTTTTGACAGAAGAAATCGCATGTGCTTACCTGGCGTATTTTAAGATTTGTTTCTCCATCTAGATTGGAGGTTTCAATGTAGCACATTGCTTGAGGTTCACTAACGTATGAGAAAAAAAGTGTTATTTTCTTTAATAAATGGTATGTTCAAAAACAATATAGCATTGATCATAAGACAAGAAACATATACAGGCATGGGACCTGTTATCCAGAATGCACAGAACATGGGGTTTTACGTATAATGTATATTTCCATAATATGGATCTTCGTACCTTAAACTAGAATATCATGTAAACATTAAATAAATCCAATATTCTGGATTTGCTTCCAATATGGATTAATTCAATCTTAAAGTGGCCATACATGGGCTGATAAAAGCTGCCGACAGACCAAGTCCTCCAATGGGCTGGCTGAAAGCCGGGCAGATGTCGATCGAGTGGGACTAAAAATCCCATCAGATAGCGGCCGCATCTGTTCGTTGTTATGGTCCCGCGATCCGACCACCCGTATGGCTACCATACTATTATGATCCGATCGTTGGGCCCTAGGGCCCACGATCCGATCATCCCGATATCGCACACCTCAATGTGGGCATATCGGGGAGAGATAGGCTCGTTTGGCGACATCGCCAAACAAGGGTATCTCTACATGTATGGCCACCTAGAACAAGGTGCTTTTTTAATACAGATAAAAAGGAAATCATTTTAAAAAATTTGCATTATTTGGCCAAAATGTAGTCTATAGGAGATGGTCTTTCCATAATTCTGAGCTTTCTGGATAATGGATCCTGCAGCTCAGAAAAAAGTAATATTCAAGGTGATGTGTAAATATAAATCAGACAGTTTGCAAAGAAACAATGACATAACAAGCAGAGTGCAAACACACAAAGACAACAAAAAAAAAACCCCTAGAAGTCATAAAAGTGATCCTAGTAGGCAGTTGAATTCAGCCCAGCAGCAGATCTGTAGTGCAAACGCTGAACATGCAGTTACTAGTGTAAGAAACTGAAATTACAACATCCGTGGGCATGCTACAGATTGAGAGTAGTTTCTGGGCTTGTGCAAGGGATCCTCTTTAAGGCAAATAAACTTTTTATGCTGTTTTCAGCGGATGGTACTTGCTTGACTACAGAGATAATATTTACGTGATTGGTAATGTTCTGCTATTTTGGCTGTATTATTATATCTATATCTGTATATTATCTACCAGCTTCATGCACACAGAGGACTTCTCCATGATTTTACTCACACCCACATTAACACACATTAACACACATTAACACACATTCATTATAGCAAATAGCATGACTTGTTACAAAACAAGGAAGTAAAAAATGTTCCCACGTCTAATTTGCATATGTAAATTAGGAGTCAGATTTTTTTTTTTTTTTTTTAAATAAGAGGATCCCGTTTGCACATGTCCTGCACAACCAGTTTTCTGACCTTGATGACAGACTGATGAGATCAGCTGGGAGATGCTCCCCATTGGTCACTTTCACTATTTCCCCTACAGACACCTATATATCCCATTGTGAAAAATGATCAGGGACAAAAAAAATTGAGACCATAAGGAAAACAGAAAGACACATAAATGTAGAGGTTAAGTACAAAGGTAAAAAAACACAGCTTAATAAGGCACTAACTGCAATTTTCAAGATCTATTTTTAATCAGGTCATACGAATGTCACTATAGGATGCTAAGGATTATATCAGATTTAGAAGAGGCATATATACAGGTATCTTAATTTGCCAGGTATTATACTCCAATAATAAGTGCTGAAGATAATGGCATGGGGTTTCAAAGCACGAGAACTAAATGCATTATTGTTATGCATTTTTAATTGGGTGGCAATTTACTATAAAATGATGCTGACAAGGCCTCCAGTCGAAAACCTGATGGTAAAATAGATAGTGAAAATGCACATTACTGTGTGAGTGGACTTAATATCTTCCAAGGAAATAGCGATGAGCTTTGGTTTTCAATGGAATAACAGCTGGAAGACCAGATATGGGCTTCTTAGATGTTAAGTACTACTGCCATCCTCCTGAACTCTAGATGCTTTTACTATTTCTCTCAGCCCCCCACAGTTATTAGCACTCGGTGGGATTCTGGGAGTTTTAGCTAAACAGCATCAAGAAGAATGCAGATGTCCCTAAGAGGAACATCTAAACAATCTGGGCGATACTTGTGAATTGTGCTGCAAATATTGCACAGCATTATGTTTGGGTCAAACATTAACTTTTTATTTGGCTTAAAGGAGAAGGAAAGGGATTTTACACTTGGGGTGTGACTATTTTTACCTACCTGATACCCCAGGCCGGTGCTCCTATTAGCCAAAAACTGCACCAGTCCAGGTTTCTTCTAGCGAGCACCACGCAGAGATCGACTTCCTGCTTCCTCGTCTTCTCAGGGCTGCCCATGCGCAGTAGAGTGGACAGCTGAACTTTAACAAAAAAGTCGCCTATTTTGCTCTATGTAAACAGATTGTCCACTGGAGAGCAAATAGTTAAAAGTTTTCTTCTTTTATTAGAGATGCATAGCACTACATGTTTAAAGCCATTCAGGCCCTGCACCGGATGAAGTGTAGTGCTATGCATCTCTAATAAAAGAAGAAAACTTTTAACTATTTGCTCTCCAGTGGACAATCTGTTTACAGGTTACATTTGAGTAGCGCTGGCGAAGCTACTGCATTGTTTGAGGAGCGTAAAACTTTCATATAAAAGCTGGTATCCAGGGAAATTTCTTAATTGGCTATTTTGCTCTACTGCACATGCGATTTCCCTGGAAAATTTGAAATCAAAGCAGAAGGAAGTTATTTCTCCATGGTGCTGGCTTGAAGAACCCCGGACCAAAGAGGTTTTCGGCTGATAGGAGCACCGGCCCAGGGTATCAGGTAGGTAAAAAAAGTCACTTGGGGGTGTTTAACTTTAGTACCCCCAAGTGTAAAATCCCTTTCCTTCTCCTTTAAAACATGTATACATCACACAGCTCCACCTTTATTTCCTTAGGACAAATACTATGACAGTACAGGTCTTCATATGCCATTCTTCCAGCTGCTGTTGAACATCTAGTATCCTATAATTTCACCAAAAGTTGTAGAATGGCAAGTTGGAGGCCTCTGCACTACAGGGTAGAGAAACCAGACTAAAGAGCTTGCAGCGATAGGCATCTCTACCTTGATGAGAGAAGTATAATGTCAGCAGGTATATATTCTGTGCCACTTATTTTAACTATATCTCCAACCTCTGTCTGCAAGAAAACTGGGAACTGGTTAATCATCTGCAAATAGAAACCTTTAAATATGCATACATTCCAACATACATCACTATAATGCCAATGTTTATGCTGCACTGCATTTCATGGCAAACATGCATATATTGGGAAAACTGCTAAAACATGCGATACCCCTTGTGTTTCATTCTGTAGGTTGATGGAGGCAAAACTATTCTCATTACTTCATTTACAATGTCACAAAATGTATTTTGACAGAAAACCCAGCTTTTTCATTCGGATTACCAATATTATGGGGGTCATTTATTAAGGATCAAGTTGTGTTTTAGATTAAAATTCGATTCGATTCAAAAGTCACATTTTTGGGTTACAAAAGAAATTCAGATTTTTTGAGATTTAATTATTCCCTGTGGAAATCACTTGAATCCGAAAAAACACCATCTAAAACCGGTCGAGGCCGTGTAGAAGTCAGCGGCAGAGGTCCCTTGAACCATCTGAAGATGTTAATAGCCTTCATGATATCCAAGTTTTTTTATGAGGATTTTGCCCAAAACTTGATCAATATGGCCGATTCAAGTTGTTTCCCAGCAAAAAACTTGATTAATTTGAGTTTTTAGGTTGTTACCCGCAAACTCACTGAATCGTGTTTTTTCCATTAGAAACCATTTGAGTTCATTTGACGTATAAAGAAACTAGCGTTCAACCTTTAAATAACCCCCTATATCTTGCTGATGACTCATGAAGGGTGCTGAAAAGTGTTCAAATTATCATTATTATACCAGTATTGGTGCTTTTCAGCCACAAAATGCTTTAAGGCAAATCGATGCTATCATGGGAAATATTTTTTTTTCAAAATGCATCAGTTAATATGCACCAGCAAAATCCTGCACTGAAATCATTTCTCAAAAGCGCAACAGATTTTTTTATAGTTAATTTTGAAATCTGACATGGGACCAGACATGTTGTCAGTTTCCCAGGAGCTCCAAGTCATGTGACTTGTGCTCTGATAAACTTCAATCACTCTTTACTGCTGTACTGCAAGTTGGAGTGATATCACCCCCTCCCTTCCCCTGAGCAGCCTAACAACAGAACAATGGGAAGGTAAAGAGATAACAGCTCCCTAACACAAGATAACAGCTGCCTGGTAGATCTAAGAACAACACTCCATAGCGAAAACCAGGTCCCACTGTGTTACATTCAGTTACACTGAGGTGGAACAGCAGCCTGCCAGAAAGCATCTCCATCCTAAAGTGCTGGCCTTATTCTGAAAGCACATGACCAGGCAAAATTACATGAGATGGCTGCCTACACACCAATATTACAACAACAAAAAATATATATACTTGCTGGTTCAAGAATGAAATTTTATTTTGTAGAGTGAATTATTTTCAGTGTAAACATGCATAAATAAAAATACATCATAAAAATCATGACAGAATCCCTTTAATTTTAAAAGACTTGCAACACCAGTACTAGTGCTTTTAATACATAAGCACAGAAAAAAGAAGTTTGCAGGGTAGAGTGCTCTCAAAGTTTTGCATCTGACAAGCTTGAGTCAGACTGTGTACTAAATTTGTAAGGGCTAAGTTATGTGCCACATTAGCCTAATAAATACAGCTCATGTGGCACACAATGCTAGAAACACTAGTAAACTGTACATATGGAGCAGTTCTTGCACTGCCTCATTCTACACTCCTGGGAGAAGAGAGATTAAGGAGGGTCTTTATCCTATTTTTTAATTAAAAAATGTCAACTTAACTGCCGGTCTATGAATTTAACTCATTTATCAATTAGCTTGAAAAAGTCGGGGTGCGAAAAGTCGCAACAAAAAAGCATGCAACTATTCGAATCGTACAATCTTTTCGAGTTCTCACCCGGAAACATCATTATCCAGTGCAGATCACAATGTCAAGAAATAAAAAACAACTTTAGGGACGTCTGCCATTGACTTCTACATGTCATAAATAGGCCCCTAAATATTAAAACTGCAGACAGAGTGATACACAGGAAGTCACACAAAGGCAACCTTACCATTAGAATTTTTGCAAAAGCATGCCAATTAAAGGAAAACTATACACCCCCCCCGAACAATGTAGGTCTCTATAAAAATATACTGCATAAAACAGCTCATACGTAAAACCCTGCTTCATGTAAATAAGCCATTTTCATAACAATATACTTTCTGTGTAGTACGTGCCATTGGGTAATCCTAAATAGATATTTGACATTTTAAAAAATAAGGGCTGCCCCATGGGATCCTAGGATTAATGGTGCACGCAAACCATAAATGTTAGGTCACATGAGCCAATTAACAGACAGTCATGTATTTTGCTTCCATAATTCTTCCTGTTACAGTTAGAGCTGCAGTATTTCTGGTCAGTTGATCTCTGAGGCAGCACACAGACCATCGCAAAATGGTGGTTCAAGGCAAAAGATGTAAGAGGGCAATTTTTACTTATAATATGCCAGTTTGGTAAGATTCTTTAATGTGCCACTTAATTTGATATAAAGAAACTTGTGTTTTGGTCCTACTAGATAGAAACAATGTCTGGCAGCTTGTAGGTATGTCATATATACCAGTGGTAGAGGCTGTGTTATAATGGTTGTAAAAGCATTTAAAATAAGTGGTAGAACAGAAGGAATTCACGCTATGCAAGGCTGCCTATCTGCACTTATTAGAGGCATGTAGAAGAATAAGGGAAGAAGGCCTGGGGAGGTTATCAGTTAGAAAATGCAACATCACATGGGAACTGAAATCACCTGCTGCACAGAAATCATTGTGAAATTGTTGCCCATGTGACAGGCTGCATGTGATTCCTTTTTATTACTTTTGCTCTTAACCCGTAAAACCTGTAAATATGCAACCTGATATGACCACAAACAGTATCTTGCTCTCACTCTATTTGCGATGGCAAAAGTGTATTCTGATTCCTTAATGAACCTCTGTTTAGCAACTGCAAACATGCTTCATTTGTCCAGTCGAACACTGTATGCACCAATCTCCTGACACAAGTAGCCCAAAAGCAATACATTCGTATGCCACAATGCCAATAGCCACACGGATTATCTGCCTTTCTGTGGCAAGACTTCTTAGTCTACCAGTGGTGTATTCTATAAGTAAACAACTCATTTTGCCTTAGGTGGCCAGATTCTCATTAATAGTAGGAAGTGTGACCTGTGATCATGGCTAATACACAGAGATTGCAACCCTTTCCCTTCCAAGCATGAAGACTCTGCATTGTTGGCTAGGGTGAAAATATGGCAATGATATACTGCATTAGATTCACTGCTTTTAGAAGAGCACTGAAAATGGTTGCAGATAAGAGTGAAGTTGCATGCTTCGGTGGACTCAACGGACCAAGTATTAGGTTCAACCTGAATAAATATCTGACACATCCAATAGAATGTCTAAGTTACTAACAACATTCCTTGGGGGTTGCTTAATTAATTTAAAACAGAAGGAAAGGCTTGCTGCACTTGGGGGTGACCTAAGAAGCCCAGACCACACTGAGCATGTGTATGTAGTCTAGTCTTGCAAAGATGTATAACAAAGTTACAAGATGACAGCCCCCTGTGGCCAACTTTGAAAGCATAAATCATTTGTTTGATTAGGCTTGTGGTGCAGTAAGTTCATGTTTATGTTTAGTATACAAAATACAGCATTTCTACCCTTATTCTATTTTAGATTTTCCTTGCCCTTTAAAGAATTTTACCAAACTGGTATATATATTTAAGTAAATATTGCCCTTTTACATCTCTTGCGTTGAACCACCATTTCATGATGGTCTGTGTGCTGCCTCAGAGATCACCTGACCAGAATTATTTCAACTCTAACAGGAAGAAGTGTGGAAGCAAAAGACACAACTCTCTCTGTTAATTGGCTCATGTGACCTAACTTTATAGTTTGTTTGGTATGTTTGTGAGCACCGTTGAATCATACAATCCCAGGAGGCTGTCCTTATTTTTTAAAATAGCAATTTTCTATTTATGATTACCCAGTGGCACATGCTACTAAAAAATATATTATTATGAAAATGGTTTATTTACATGAAGCAGGGTTTTACATATGAGTTGTTTTATGCAATATCTTTTTATAGAGACCTACATTGACTAGGGGGTATAGTTTTCCTTTAAGTGGATAATATAATGTATCTGATTATGTTGCCTTTATGTTGTTACTTTGTATTAATTGTTTGTTTTTTTCAATCGCTTGTAGATGGCGATGTATAAATAAGTATAAATATGTGCAACCATAAGTAGTTCAGTAACTTGATAAAAGGCCATGCAGGCCTGAAACGTTGTTTGTTTGGGATCTCAGCCAATAATGCAATAAAGGCTTTTTATGATTTCACAAGATTTGGATGGTGCTGTGACTTCGTTACCAATCTTCCAATCTGCAAAGAACCATTCAGATTAAAATAAAGTAATAAAGAGAACAAAGCGTATGATGTTCGGGCCATTATTTGACAGACGGCAATCGCACGAAATATGTCCGACAAATACTAGTGACAGTTACCCATTGATATCATCAGAGTACATGCCGAGCTATTACGATAACCAATATAAATGTTTTTAATCTGTCTGATCGACTGAATGACCGATCGCCTTGGCATATAAAATATTGGGATAATCCACACGGTCTGAAAATCATACGAAATGACGATTAGTATTATTATTATCAAGTATTTTTAGAGCACTGACATATTGCACTGTGATGAAAAATTGTGTTTCCGCCCGGGACCTTTGCGTCTATGGCCAGCTTAAAGCACTCTGCTCACATCTGGTTAAATTAGGAACTTCACAGAGCATTTTGAGTGAAGATTCTTTATCTGTGGTGCTTGCTAAAATATAACCCAGGCCGGGAAGGGAGGGTGGGTGTGGTACCAATCTGCATTTAAAAAGAAACGGGTGGTGTGAGATGGAAGAGGGAAGGTCAGATGATGGAGGTGGCCTTGGGTTGTGTTTTTTCCCCTTTAAAGTCCTGGAGGATTTATAAGTATGGTCCAGCATTCTACTGTGAATACTGGTGTGACGGCATATCAAGAAAGACTAAAGATGTAATGAAGACAAAGAGTAGCTTAATTGTATATATCTTTCATGAGAGATATTTACTCTCAATAAAGTTCAGTTCAGCAGAATATTGTCGGTTCTAAGGGATAAACAAGAATGTTTTGTTCAGGTGACACTGCTTAGTTTCAATGTAACCTGCAATTAAAAGGGCGGGCTGAACCTTTGCGTTTTGCCAGCTGAGCCTTATGAAAGTCCTCTTCACTTTTTATACAAAGCAAATATGGGAAGAGATTTTAGGAGGCTTATCTAGGGCAGTGTTGACTTTATGGAGAACGAGGGAGGGCACGTTTTGGCCAGAGGGCCAACTATGTTAAGTTTCAGGTGAAGGACCACTCTATTTACAGCCTCATCCACAGCAAGCACTCTTCGTGTTTGTTTAGAAAGTAGATAGATGTGTTTTTCCTTATGTCTGTCTCTGCTGCTGCCCTCATCTGACCCCCTTTGTCCTTCTTTCATCACTTATCAATTTTGTAATCTCAATTGCTTCTCTATTACTTTTCTATTAATTTTTCCCTCCTTTAATCTTAACATTCTCACTATTCTCTTCCTTTTCTCCTACTATCAGCTTCTGATCTACAATCGTTCCTGTTCCCCTAACCTTTCAGGCTCCTTGTTTCTTTTATTCCCTCAGAACCAGTCTCTTACGATCCCTTCATTTCATGCTCTCACCAACTTTTTCTATCTTCCCATCGATCACGATCCCCATTTACACTGTTCTTTACTTCTTTCCTTAAGCTCCAATTCTATCTTTCCTTTTCACTTTATTTATTTATTCTGTGTTGCATCTTCTCTATGTTTATCTCCCCAACCAGTTTACCTTAACGAGTCCCACTGCACTCCTTTTACCCTGCCTTAATTATAGAGATGTATAAGGAAGCAAGCACCACAGAATATGTATGCCATGGTGGCAGAAAATTACCTACTCACAAAGAGAGTACAATTACTTTAGGATTGTGGGGATGTGAGCTGCAGGCCAAAATTGATGCACCTAAGCTACTACCAGCAGCTACTTGTTACGGCTGCAACATATAGTATAGTGATAATTGGCTTTGCTAAGACACTACGCTTCAATTATGATGCCTTATTGGAGAATTTAAACGCTCATTTTTGGTATCTAAGCAGTGCCATGTGTATGTCATGAGACAAGTAAATACCCTCTGATTTCAGAAGGCTTCACTTTGCATGTCTTCACCCTTAAAATGGTTATTCCTTTAAATAAACTTTTAGTATGATGTAGAAGGTGATTTTCTGAGACAATTTGCACTTGGCTTTTTTTTATTTTATAATTTGTGGTTTTTGAGTTATTTTGCTTCTTTATTTAGCAGTTCTATCAGTATACTGGAGAGCGAAACAAGCATGAAAATAAATCCTAGAGGTTCCCAATAAGGGCTGTAATTGTTTTATTCTGTGGTCTGGCAGACTACAGGTGGGTCGGTTTGACATTACACTAGGCCTCCAAAACTTGCCTCTTATTAGAAATCCAAAAAAGGCACCTGCTTTGTTGCCAGTGGGAGCAACATAGGGCTTGTTGCTCACAAGCCTCTGGTTGGGGATCACTAATTTACTTCATAGCAATAGATGCCCTTATTTATATATAATGCTGAAGGTAACCTTGCATGGGGGAAAGTGTAGTGTATCCTGTGCAGCACAGAGTATGTATTGTATGCAGAAAAATAATTCTAGTCTATACATTATATTTATAGATTAAAATTTAAAGATAGACCAAGAATGATAAGAAAATAATGATATACATTTGTTGCCTGTTCTCTAAACAGAAGCCAACAGAAAAGGAATCCAAGCATGCAAAGAAACAGACAAATAGTTAATTGTCATTAAGATCAATTATTGCCACTTAGTGAACTTAGAAAAACACATTAAAGATTTAGAACATGCTTCCATTAACATAACTGAATTACTATTAGTTTCCCTTTCTCAGTTCATCTCCAAGCACTCCCATTATGAGAAACAAACATCAAGGAATTCAAGTATGCCACTGATAGAACCACGTGTGCCTTAGAGAAATTTTTCAGGATACAAATAAAAACTGGGTAAATAGAATGGCTGTGCAAAATATACAATGTTTTCAATATAGTTAGCCAAAAATCTAATGTACAAAGGCTGGAGTGACTGGACACCTAACATAATAGCCAGAACACTACTTCCTACTTTTCAGCTCTTTTGGTTGAATGGTTACCAGGCAGTAACCAATCGGTGACTTGAGAGGTGACCACATGGATCATAACTGTTTGCTTTTGACTCTGAGCTGCATGCTAAGGATCAATTGCAAACTCACTGAACAGTTCTGTCCCATGTGGCCCCCCTTAAAGGAGAACTCAACCATAGATTTAAAAAACCCTACCCCCACCAAGACCCCCTCACTTTTCCCCCAGCCTTAGTGATGCCCCTGGCAATGCCCCTAAGTCCATACTTACCCCTCCATGCAGATTCAGGCATCGGACTTCACAGGCGCCATCTTCAGCTGCTTCGGTAATTTTCAGAATAAGACTGGTGCTTTGGCAAGGAAGAGGAAGATTGCCCCTGCTGTGCATGCACCAAAAACACTGGTCTCATTCCAAAGCAACTGAAGATGGTGCCCGTCCAATGACTGAATCTGAGGGGAAAGTATGGCATTTGCCCGGAAAGAGGGAGGGGGTCTTGGTGGGGATGTGGGGTAGGGTTTTTTTAAATGTAGGGTTGAATTCTCCTTTAAAAGTCACTAACAGAGTTAAATGGGCAAATTCACTAAAGCGTGAATCTTCGAATGCTAGCGCTAATTCGCTAGTGTGACATAATTTCGCAACTTCGCCAATTTACTAACAGTACCACTGGCGAAAATTTGCTAGTGAAGTAGATAGACTAGAGCAACTTCGCACCCTTACACCAGGCAAAGTTGTGCACTGACAAAGGGACGTAACTACGCTAATTCACTATGATGCCCATTTTAATGAACGTTACATCTTTCACTAGACTACTTCACCAGGTCAGACCTGCCGAAGTTCAATACAACAGATAGGTGTTTGGGAAAAAAAACTTGATATTTTTCTAAGTCCCAAAAAAAAGCTGGTGTCTTTTTTTTTAGGGTGATAGTCTGAAAAATAGTGACATATTTTGAGGGGTTACCCTCCTTCCCCCCTACATTTCCTAACATATGGCAACTCAACTATACAGTGGAAACATGTTTAGGGCAATAGGACAACTTTATTTTATTTATTAACGGTTTCCTGGGCTTGTGTAGTGTAATGTAGTGGCTACAACATACTGTATTGTATAACTTTATTTGTAAAGCGCTGTTAAGGAGCCGCAGCTCTGTGCAGTGCATAAAAGTACAATATATATATATAAAAGTATACATGGGGGAGACAAATCACATAAATATGTACAGAATCATAGGACAAAGAGCTTAAGTGTTATGTGGTAAGAGACATAGTGGGAAGGCAGTCCCTGTCCCGTAGAGCTTACAGTCTAAGTGGATGGCAGGCCAACAAACAGGCACAAATTGGAGATGAAAAAGTGCACATGGTAAGGCATAGTCAGTAGGCACAAACTAGGCTAATATTTTAGTGCTCTAAAAGTTAGGCTTTTAATTTTTCCTTGAAAAAATTGAGAGGATTCCTTACAGAGGAATTCAGGGATGGAATTCAAGAGGTAAGGAGCAGCAAGATAAAAGGGTTTGAGACGAGAGGTGGCATGGTGGTGTGATGAGAAGTTGGTTCTGAGAAGAGCGGAGAAGATGACCAGGAATGTATAGCGAGACAAGAGAAGAAATGTAATGAGGAGCAGAGGAGTGAAGGGCTTTGAATGTTAGTAGAAGGATCTTATATGCTATCCTTTGCTTAACAGACAATCACGCTAAGGATTTTAGGTGGGGTTGAGTAGATTGGAGGGGAGAGAGATGGGAGTCAGGAAGACCAGTTAGGAGGAGACTGCAATAGTCTAAACAGGATAAAAAGAGGGCATGAATTAGTGTTTTGGCGGTTGTTTGTGAAAGAAACGGGCGTATCTTGGCTATATTAATATGATTGGAGAGGGACTGGTCAAAGATGACCCCTAAGCAGCATGCCGAGTTAACCGGGTTAATGGTCATGCCATCAATAGTTATGGTGAAAGGAATAGAAGGGCTCGGTTTGGGTGGAAAGACCATGAGCTCAGTCTTGGCCAAGTTGAGCTTGAGATGGCATTGGTTCATCCAGGAAGAGATAGCTACTAGACAGTCTGCTATCTGGGTTTGAACGTCAGTAGTTAGTGAGGGGGTGTCCAAATATATCTGAATGTCATCGGCATTCAGATGATATTTAAGGCCAAACAAAGAGATAATATCTCCTAAAGAAAGAGTGTATAAGGAGAACAACAAAGGACCAAGTACAGAACCCTGAGGCACCCAGTAACTGAAGTAACTGAAGGAGCGGTCAGAAAGGTAGGAATAGAACCAGGCTGCAGCATACCAATTGAATGAAGAACTTGCATTAGAACAGAATGGTTAACAGTATCAAAAGCAGAAGATAAGTCCAGGAGAATGAGAATACAGTAATGCTATACTTCTATTACACTTTTAAAGTAGACATCGCTAGCGTAAATGCACTTTGCCTGAGTGCAAATTCTTACTGGAGGAGACTGGCTTTTGCAACATTGTTTAAAGTGGACCTGTCACCCAGACACAAAAATCTGTATAATAAAAGTCATTTTCAAATTAAACATGATTTAAAAATATTAGCTGTCAATCAAATATTACCTGCCCCTCCTCTATGCCCGTGGCATAGAGGCGGGGCAGACAATTACTTTCACTTTCCATTCAGCACTTCTTAGATGTCACTGCTCTCCACACTTTCCCCCATTCTCTACACTGTTTAATTGTGTTGCCAGGGCATGGGGATGAACATTGGGTCCATTGGTTTCTGGTGCACAAACAAGATTTTGAGATGATGCAAGTCTTGCCTTAATAACAAAATGGCTCCTGCCTGCTTGTTATAATTTTGAATTCCCAGACTGAAGGAAATAAGAATCAAATAATTTATATAGTGTAAATAAAGTTCATTTTTCTTGACGAATGTGATAAAATAGGATTTTGAATATTTCTTTTGGGTGAGAGGTCCCCTTTAAAATGTAACAACCAGGAATTATGCAAATGCTGTTTTCATTAGCAATTACATTTGCAAATAACTTTTAAAGCACCAACAATTTTTAATACATTAATTTTAGAAAGTTGCTTATAACTGTCTTTTTTTTTATTAGGCAAAAAGTCATTTTGGATTGACATGTGCTTTCGGGAAATACTGTACATAGGGCAATCACGGACAACAGAATAAACTTTCATTAATGATATTTGTCAAGAATAGTATCAACATCCTTTTATTTATATAGCTTGAACAAATACTGTAGCAGAGATTATGTGCTTTTAATCCCTGTCCCAGTGGAGTTTACAGTCTAAAGCTGGCCATAGATGCAATGATCCGATTCGTACGATTTTCTTCTGTGGATAATCGGTTGTTCAGTCGATCGGACAGGTTAGAAGATGTCTGTCAGCTGCCAATCATATCTCTGTGTGTATTGCCGATCTGACGATTCAGTGGGAGACTGTCACCAGATTTGTTGGACAGAAACTTTGGTATGATTGCTGTCAGGGGCTGAACATTGGCTGATCTGTTCTTTTTACTGCATTATTTGATCTGAAGGTAAGTGGCAGTGTCTATGGCCAGTTTGAGGCTGCTATAACATTCAAACACACTGGGGCAAATTCATTAAATCGTGAAGCGTCTAACGCTAGCGATAATTAACCAGCGTGACGTCAATTCGCAACTACGCAAATTTACTAAGTAAGTTAGACACTGGTGAACATTCGCTAGGGATAGATAGACTAGCGCACGTTCGCCTGCCATAAGGGGGCCGCTGATGAAGTGACGTAACTACGTTAATTCACGAAGATGAACATTTTATTGAACGTTCCCTCTTACACTAGACTTTACTTCGCCAGGTCAGACCTTGGCGAAGCTCAATACAATAGATAGGAGTATGAAAATTTTTATTTAATTTTTTCTAAGTCCCAAAAAAAAAACCACTGGCTTCTTTTACCTTTTGTAGGGTGATAGTCTGAAAAATTGTGAAAATTTTTTGAGGGTTAACCTCCTTCCACCCCTACATTTCCTAACATATGGCAACTCAACTATATAGGTAGCACATGTTTAGGGCAATAGGACAACTTTATTTTATTTATTAAGGGTTTCCAGGGCTTGTATAGTGTAATGTAGAGGCTGTAACATATGCTTTTATTATACGTTTAACTTCGCCCTGTATGCAAATTAGGCATCACTAGTGTAATGTGCTTTGCCTGGTGAAGTAACGGTATCGAAACTTCGCTAACATTTGCCGCCCTGAGCGCAGATTCACATTTTAGTGAATTTGTGGCGGGCTGGCAAAGACTCGCCTGGCGAAGTGCAGCGAACACCGGCTAAGCTGTCGCTAGCGCATTTTCGCGCTTTAGTGAATTTGCCCCACGTTTTGCTCTATTAATGTGTTTACATAGCACAGTATTTTTTTTGTGACAAAATATGGTATTTTAGGACGTGATAAAAACTATGGATACAGGTATGGGATCTGTGACTATCATAGTGAGGCATACCTTAAAGGGGTTGTTCACCTTTAAATGAAATTTAAGTAAGATGTAGAGAGCGATATCCTAATTTTCAATTGGATTTATTTTTTTATTATTTGTGGTTTTTGAGTTATTTAGCTTTTATTTAGCAGCTCTCCAGTTTGAGATGTCATCAATCTGATTTTTAGGGTCCAAATTACCCTAACAACCATGCATTGATTTGAATAAGGGACTGGGATTTGAACAAGAGAGGACCTGAATAGAAAGATGAGTAATAAAAAGTAGTGGTGTAAGCCCAATTTGGCTTAAATAGACAAATACCAACTAGCATAGAGCATGGGCTACACTGGACCCTCTTTCACCAGGATGGACTTTTGCTAAGTGGAAAGAGCACATGCTGATGTTGTTGAACTACAACTCACTACTGCCAAAGGTGTAAAAGAATAGAGGTTCTTTACAAAACAATAGAACAAGCTTTATCCAGTTATAAAGCACCACATGGGTATACTACTCACACATAAGGTAGTCAAACACATGTCAGGTACATCAAAGGTGTAGCAGACACAGCACAGAAAGGCACCACTGAAGGAATAGCACGGGGAGCTCAAAGGATCACCTGCCAGGTTGTCACTGTCACAGGGATAGAACAATAACCCCATTCCCTTTTCAATACTGTGGTCCCTTCACTACAGGCAAGCAGGGCCTGGGGAGAGCTATCCCCTTCTATCCTCCTTGGTGGAGCTTGAAGCTGCTGTTACCAGCTGAAGCTTACTAACAAGCTCTTTCTGCACAGAGCCTCCTCACCTTTTCTACTGGTTTTTATTATGATGTCTGTAACTCCATATTTATTGTGATGTATGTAACTCCATATGTTCTATGTATGTAATTCATGTGATTTAGTTGTATAATCACATTTACTTTAGAGCGCTATGAAATATGCTGGTGCTATAGAAATACATGTTATTATTATTATTATTATTAATAATAATAATAACTCATGCTCTATATAGAATACTTTAACAGTGGCTATACTAGCTTCACCTCGTTCATGGGGTCCCTGTACCACAACTTCACTAAAAGGGGTTGTCCCTTTAGGGTCTCACACTTCTGGGGCCTCATTTATTTCAGACTCAATGGAACTTCCACCAACATCAACTGCTGCAGGCCAAAAAGGAAGGACCTCCCCTGCAAAGCACTTTTTGATATGTTTATCAACCTACAGGCCAACGGGATGGGTATGTAAACAAAGTACCAATATGTTACATGGGGTTTAATCAAACAACAGGGAAAGGAGCCATAATGGCCATTATACTTATAGGTCCCTACAGTAGCAACAACAATACGTTTGTAGCCTTACAGAGCATTCATTTTTAGATGGGGTCAGTGACCCCCCCCCCCATCTGAAAGCTGAAAAGCATCTAAAGAAGAAGGCAAATAATTCAAAAACTATTAAAAAAATTTAAAATAATGAAGACCAACTGAAAAGTTGCTTAGAATTAGCCATTATATAACATACTAAAAGTTAACCCAAAGGTGAACCACCCCATTAACTAGGATAACCATTTCAAGAGAATATAAAATTGTTGTTCATGTTATATTTTTTTTGTAACTTACATTTTATTTGTTTTTTAAGGTTTTATACAGTGCGATTGCAATATATTATTACAAGACCGGCATCACAGGTTGCAATAGTTTCGCAATGAAACAAACCATTGTATTACATGTGTACATAGTAAAACTGATAGCAATAAAACATTAAAAAAGAAATGACAAGAAACTAAAAAAAAGGAGACAACAGTTCCCATGTAACTCAATTATTATTATCAATTATTATTTCACATATCCGATGGTTTCAAGCCCTACCCAGTTGTATCAGAGGGGTCTGCCTCTTAGGAAGAGGATTTGGATTGGGATATGCAATAGTCCCATTTAGACCATACTATCTCATGTTGAGGTATT
>CM044431.1:35911105-35925685 GCA_024363595.1 Xenopus borealis
TATATATATATTATAGTATTCACCACACACCTATAAACAAATGCATTTAAGGAATACTAAGATATAATTCTTAAAACCCTACTGGGTTTAATATTTAAAGGATTTTTTAACATACTTTTTTAACAATATGGTGATCCAGATCAAGGATAAACCCCCACAGAATACTTGGGACCTGGGGTTTTCTGAATAACGGGTTTATCAGTGGATCACCATAATGTAGAAAAGGACAACAATTTTATATTCTCTTGAAACGGTTACCCTAGTTAAGTTATGTCATACGATGATATTCACTTTATGAATGGTCACTTTTATCTATAGAAAAAGCTCATCTCAGCACCTTTTTAGCCAATCTTATTTCTGAATTCTGTGTCCAGATATCTATAGCACCCATCTATCTGTAATTATATACAACAGAATCCTTCAGCCTGACCTTTTTCTTACTTGTCAACCAGTAAGTGCATCCTACATAACAATGCATTTGTTTAATATACATTTTACTTTTGACGTTTTCTTATCAGCAGATAGTTTAGGGAGTGCTGAGCTTTCCTAAACAATATGTTTAAGAACCATTTACGGTAAATATAGAATGTTTGCCAGAAAAAAATTATTAAAAAAAACAAATACCTGTTTTACTTAATGTTACGTATTAAAGAAATCAATATTTTCATACTGCACCCCGAGATGCTTGAAAATTGCCAGCTCTGACAAGGAATGCTATTATACAATCAAGTTTCAGAAGCACCACCATGGTTTGAAGCCAAGTAAGCACTTGTCATTCACAAAGCTGCTTGCTATGAAGTATTTACAGATTAATAGCTATAGGCTCCAGTGGAGGAAAAGCTATTTTCAGATACAAAAGAACATATATTTCTGATTTCTATTTCTTTGCTCTTTATCTCTCGAGGATCCTATGTCTTCATACAGGTATGGGACCTGTTATCCAGAATGCTCGGGACCTGTTATCCAGAATACTCAGGACCTGTTTTCCAGAATACTCGGGACCTGGGGTTTTCGGTATAACGGATCATTCAGAAATATGGATCAACATAACTTAGGTCTACTAGAAAATCATGTAAATATTAAATAACCCTGGTTTTGTTTCCAATAAGGATCCATTGTATCTTAGTTGGGATCAAGTACAAGGCACTGTTTTATCATTACAAAGAAAAAGGAAATCATTTTTAAAAAATTGGATTATTTGTATACAACGGAGTCTATGGCAGACAGCCATCCATAATTCAGATAATGGGTTTCCGCATAATGAATCCCACACCTGTATAATGCCATTTTTAGACTTTCCTTGCTCTATCATATCTACACCTTGCCTCATTTCTACATCACCTGCTCCATGAAGTGCCTCTATTCTTTTCCCATACTATTCTCATATATTCAGGTATTGTTACAGTCTCTGGATATGAAAAAAATCTGAATAAAAAATATTTTGTTAATATTATTTTTAGGATTTTGTTTGTTTTTCATGTTCCCATTGTATATATGGCGGATTTTTGTAACTTAACTAAAGCCAGAGAGCCCAAAGGATATAGACAACTGATTTTACATTTTGAGTCAAAGTGCAATGAGGCACCAAAATCATTTATTTGAGCTGAAACCCAAAATGCCTCCTTGCAAAAAAAAAAAAAAATACTTTCAAGGGCCACTAAACCTTCATGTTTTATGTTTATGTTTTATTTTTATCTGACTTATCTTAATGAAAGTATAGATATTATCGTTTTACTTTTCTTCCCTAGCTTCTTTGAAGGTGTTTCTGGCTCAGCTTCCAGTAATCTAAGGCTTGGAATTTCAGCTGTTATATGGCTTGGTTATGCTAGCAGCAAGGCAGAAGTTTAAAAGTTGAAATGGAAAATCAATAAGCAATGGCAAGAAAGGACAGATTAGAAATTAAAAACTAGGGATGCTCCAAATCCACTATTTTGGATTTGGACAAACCCCCGAACCCGTTGCGAAATATTTGGCAGAATACTGAACCAAATCCGAATCTGCATATGCAAATTAGGGGTGGGAAGGGGTACTTCCTTGTTTTGTGACAAACGTCATGTGATTTCCCTCCCTGCCATAATTTGCTTATGCAAATTAGGATTCTGATTCAGTTCGGCAGAAGGATTTAGCCAAATCCGAATCCTTCTGAAAAAGGCTGAATCCCGAATCGAATTCTGTATTTAGTGCATCCCTATTAAAAACAATAATAAAACTGAACTTTCATAGTCCATCTGTTTTTGGGTCATGTGGTCAGTGACCCCCTGCAAATATATAGCATTTTTTTCAGTTGAAGGTTGGAAATTGGTGGAAATGGAATGGTAATTATTTAAAAACCATACAAGAAAAAAGATTAAACTTAAAAGTTGCCAAGAATATGCCCATCTATAATATCCTAAAAATGAATATAAAAGTGAATATCTTCTCCTTGAAGATGTTACTAAAGAGAGGAACTTATAAACTTAATTCTTTTACTGTTTTGTACTATTGTAACAAACACCCAGAAATGGATTTGCCATAGCAGTCCACTGGGGACAGGAGGTAGTTACTGCAACTGGAATGCAACTGTAAAACTATCATAGCATTGGTATTCCTTATACCAGAAGCTTATGGAGTTTTTTCAGTTCGTGCCCAACCCATTTGGTCAAACATTTAGTCAAGGCTCCCCATGTCAAGACTACAGAAACTGTATATGGAAATGTTCTTTCGGTCATCATGTCAAGAATATATTTGACAGCAAATATATATTCACACCAAATATCACTCCAAAAGGCAGTATTGAGGTCAAATTGAAAATTAGAATTCAACTAGGGAGTTATATGAAATTCGATTTTTTTTTTTAAATATTGGAATTAGATTTTTGATATTTATCATACTCTGGCCCTTCAATAATTCATATTCAACTATTTGCCACCTAAAACCTGGAGAGGTCCAGGGATCAATTTGGAGATTTTTGCCACTTTCCTGACATTCAAAGGTTTTTGTTGGGAGAAAAAACTATTAAAATTTCAATTGACCAATTTTCTAATTTATGGGTATTTATAAAAACGCACAAGTTCAAATTGCCTGATGTTTCATCGAGAGGCTGGCAAATAATCCCTGTGTGCCAGTACCATAAAAGGCCTTTAATTTAGACTTCTGAAGTGATCAAGAAGAGCCAAATATCACCTTAAAGGGGCTGTTCACCTTTAAATTAACTTTTAGTATCATGTAGTGAGTGATATTCTGAGACAAACTGCAATTGAGTTTAAAGGAGCAAAACTACTTAAAAAAAACCCTACATTTTAATTTAATAATTTCCCCTTTCTAATGAACTTCTCCCTAATTTTCATTCCTATTTGACTTTGTACTACCTTGGTAATCAAAGAAATAGAAGAATTTCATTATAAAAAGGTGTTTCGATTCAGTCACACTTTTCCTTCCAGCTGGGAAAATATAAGCTTATGAACTACCAAAAAACAAAAATTTATTTTTAAATAAAACATGCACAAAATGTACCTTTTCCCAGTGCACAATTTCCCAAGCACCATTTCGCAATACTGAAAGAAAAAAAGAACACTGTTAAAAACTGAACCATCTTAAACAAATGGACAGTCAGATATTGTATTAAACCAGCAAAATTGCAACAGGGACATTCACCAAACAAGGTGTCACCAAAAGTATCCACAAGCAAGTGGCACAGCCGAAATTGGTTGGTCTTCCCTTATCACATGGATGTGGGGGAGCACGGTCAACCACTGCCTGTATGTTAAACAGTATTCTTAAAGTAAAATAAAGCTAACATCATGGCTTCATAAGATGAACTATTAAATCCAGATTGAAATTTAGAATGGTTTGTGTTAAGGCACAGAGCTGCTGCCTTCTATTAGAGGCCATGGGCCCTATGTTTCGAAAGCTGCAGACACACCAAACACTGCCCTCCATTTCTGTGCTCACATCAGTGCACTGAACCTTTTCAATAAGGACAGGAGAAGGAAGGCCACCATGGTGGAACCCAGGTGGAAATCCTTCTTGAAGGACATCTGTCTCTTACCATGCACAGATCTTTGACTTTAAAAAGGACGACAGCTGTCCTGTACTTTTTATAATTTAATTTTAATCAAGGCAAAAACAGCAACTTTCTGTTGTAGGCATAAATTTAAATGCTGGGTGGAAACAGTTTATTTTGTAGAGTCAAACTCTGAGGCATTGCCTAATTTTCAGAATTGGAAAAGCTATCCCGACACCCTTCAGAGTACATCATGTCTTTGCATTGAGCTCTTAACGCGAGCTGCCAGCACATTCCTTTCTTGAAGACGAGACTTATTAAATGTGCTTCACCATAATCATGCAATGGAAGAGAGTGAGTGAGAGGAGGCTTACCTTGAGTTTTCTTCTTGTTTACAAAATTATCAGCTTTATGTCTTTTCTGTCAAAACAAAAATTGAAGAGCTGGTGTAAATTCTGGCAGTAAATGCATAACACATATAGTATATATATATATATATATATATATATACACACATATATATATATACATATATATATATATATATATATATATATAGTCTCTGCAGTTCTACACTATGTATAAATATATAAGGGGATCATAAAATAATCTCTCTAATGCAGTGATCCCCAAACAGTAGCTCGTGAGCAACATGTTGCTCTCCAACCCCTTGGATGTTGCTCTCGGTGTCGTCAAAGCAGGAGCTTGTTTTTTAATTCCAGACTTGGAAGCAATTTTTAATTGCATAAAAACTAAGTATAGTGCCAAGTAGAGTCTCTTGTAGGTTGCCAGTCCTCTTAGGGGCTACCAAATAGCCAATCACAGCCCTTATTTGACTCCCCAAGGGTCTTTTTCATACTTTGAATGTGGCTCACGGTTAAAAAAAGGTTGGGGACCCCTGACTTAGGGGCTACCAATAGCCAATCACAGCCCTTATTTGGCATCCCCAGGTACTTAATATGTGCTTGTGTTGCTCCCCAACTCTTTTTAAATTTGAATGTGGCTCATGCATAAAAAAGGTTGGGGACCCCTGCTCTAATGCTTTCTCAATTCAAATCAAATTTTGGGTTACTCGATAGTCGAAGTAGCCCAAAATTACTTCGAAATTCAAATTTTTTAAATTCAAATTTTAGTCGAATTTTCACTTCGATCCTTTACCCTTCTAAAATTTGCCCCTAAGAATATGTGGAATTCTCTCCCTGAATCAGTTGTACAGGCTGATACATTAGATAGCTTTAAGTAGGGGTTGGATGGCTTTTTAGTAAGTGAGGGAATACAGGATTATGGAAGATAGTCTATAGTGCAAGTTGATAAAGGGACTGGTCTGATCAAGGAGTTGAGAAGGAATTTTTTATTTTTTTGGAGCAGTTTCAAATGGAGTTTTTTTTGCCTTCCTCTGGATCAACTATCAATTATACAGGTTATATACAAACAGTGCTTTTCCTCAGGGACAAACCAACACTTTTAAATGTTTGTACTTTATTTCAGTCTGTTGGTTTGTCCCTGAGGAAGAGCGGGGTTTGTAAGCAAAACATCAGATTTTTTTGTAAAAAAACCTTTTGTATTAAATCCCAGTAAGTGTGGCACTCTGTTTATTTATTTTATTTGACCAGCAATGGGGCAGTTCACTACATTTTTGCAGGGTCATGCTAGACTTAAAAGGTTGAACTTGATGGACGAGTCATTTTTCAAGAACAATTAAGTTAAAAAGTGGGTGACCAAGCTACTACTTGGTCAATAACAGCAATAAATATACAATAAAAAGTTACAGTATTACACAAATAGGGCATGGCATGTGTGTATGTAATGTCCTATTTTGCCAAAGACTGCATAACAATATGGAACTATGAGGAAATGTATTTGCATATCTGTTGCTTTGGCTACTATACACGCTTGTCAAGCTGCCAACTAGGTCTTGAATGGCCGAGTCAGCAAAAACTGTATGTCAGCTTTATATAGTCAGGGGAGCAACAGCAACAGAGGAGTTTTCCCACAGGCAGCCAAAGCACAGCATGATTCGAGTCTTTTCCCGTCGATATGTATAAGTTCAAGAAAGTATATTCTGTTATCTTAATAAGCTACAATGTTCTATGCACATAAATACTGTAAGAGCTACCTCATAATTGAAAGTCAGTTTAAAGTAGGGGGAATACATGGAAGATGAACCGTCTATATAAATATTTTAACAGTAGTTCATTTTCAAGTTATGTTAAAAAAGGATTTTCATGCACAAACCAAATATTGTGTTTATGCATGAAAAGCCTTAATTCTGAAAGTCAGACTTTCTAATGGTTTTAGAGGCTCTGGAACCAACAATATGTATATGCTAAGGGACTTTATGAAGTTATTAAAAAACAGGGCAGATCGAGAAAGGAATGAAATGCAGAAAGATGCAATTGATCTTAAATACCGATGACTTTACAAATCAATTGCTTAATCAGAATATAAATGCAGTACAGTTGTAGTACAGTATTTAGGAGACAGGAGCTATAGTTTTTCAATAATGGTATAGATTGTAGGTAACAAAACATTGCTAATAAAATAAAAATAGTACAGATTATTATTAATAATATAGCAGTAAAAGGATACAAATAAAATACCTACCCAGTTTACAAAAACAGTGAAACAGGCCCAGACTGGCAATCTGTATATTCTGGAAATCACAGTCACTGTGTAGTGGGTTGGTGGGGGGGCTATTTGGGCCTCTGTGTACTTGAAATGCCAGGGCCTATTTATCCAGGCCTGACGTGAAACATTTCACCAGAATTGATTCACAGTTACAATTGGAGATATTTAAGATACAGTAGGGGAAGGGCCCTGCTCACAAAAGCTTACAATCTACAGTGGTTCTCAACTTTCCTAATGCTGTGACCCTTTAATACAGTTCCTCATGTTGTGGTGACCCCCAACCATAAAATATTAAAATATTTTAGTTGCCAGCCCAGAGTGGATTGTTAGGAAAGTACAGGAGACAGCATGGCTGCATAAAGGTTTGTTTCCATGAGTAGTGCAGCAAAATTTTTTTGCCACACCCATTTTGTGGTCACACCCCAATTACCATGTTAATTTTACAAATTTTAAATGGGCAGGGAGAGCTGTATGGCAGTCCCTACTAAGGGGATATAGAAAGTTGTAGTGCAACTGGCTTCCCTACACAGGTTACTGAGCTACAACTCCCAGCACCAACACCCGGAGAGCTACAACCTTGTGGGGAGAGAGATGGACCTGCTCCTGGAACAAATTAAGTGACCCCTATGAAAGGGTCGTTCGACCCCCAAAGGGGTCCCGACCCCCAGGTTGAGAACCACTGATCTTAGATTAAAGAGAAGGCCAGAAAATTAACGAAAAATAAGCAGGAACTGTCAGGAGTGGAAGGATTAGATGAAAATCAGCAAACAAAGTCAGATCAGCAAAACAAATGAAATTACTAAAGGGGTAAAACAAATATTGTACTGTGCACACTTTTTTTATAATATGTCCACAGATCCCTAGATTGGTCTGAATAAGAACAAGTACTGGATTAAGAATGTGCACAATTTATGGGTTTGGCCATTAATTTTATACTACTTTATACCCCATTTTTCTGTCGAATTTCGTTACACAGCATTATAAATAGTCCCCCTAGTCTTCAGTTGAGTATGGATTGTGGCTGCCTGCTGGAATTAGAGGGTGTGAAAGATTTGTTTTTACTAAATGTTTGAATCTGAATGAACAATAATCAGGGCTGGATTTATATAGTGGGCACCCCTAGGCCCTGCTGATGTTCATCGCCCGCATCCCCTCCCTTTTATTCGCTCAAATTTTTATAATCAGGACTGGATCAAAGGGCACTGGCGCACTCGAAAACTGCTTATCCCCAGTGTTTCTGCACCAAAGTTGGTGTGGTTGGGCTTCATGCCGCCCCCTAAAATCCTGCCGCCCTAGGCCCGGCCTTGGTGGCCTTTCCACAAATCCAGGTCTGACAATAACGAATGGAAATAGAGCAAAGATCAAATACGTAAATTAAATGTTATTTAAATGCCACACAATGAGATCCATTTTCAGTGACTGCACTGTTTTTATACAACACCAGGCAGAAGGTCACTGCAAAGCTAATGACACTTTGTTTCTGCCAACTTTAATCTTATACAAACACTTGTATTTATAATCGCTGATTTCATTTGGAATTTTTTTTCATTTTGTACTATGGGCACATTTACTCTGAAGCACATTTAACTCTTTGTATAGAGAAAGGAAAAGGTAACAAGATCAATGCAATAATCTAAAAGGTCCTGTAATTAAAAGAAAGGATGCATGCAATCACAATACATCTTCTACACACAGGCAGACTTGCATAAAAATGGCCTAGTTTAAAAAAAATAAAATAAATCTAATTATTTATTGATTATCTTGGATCTATTAAGGCATTCGAGGAACTACTCAGAGACATCTGCAAGACTGCAGGCATAACACTGCCCCCACCAACAGAAATGGAATCTCTGGCTTTCAGAACTACTCTCAGGGTCTGTCCACAGGACATATTGTCAGAATACAACCAAGAGAACATAGATGGGAACTCAGGTAGCGAATATTTGCTCTATTGGAACGTTTAAAGAATTTTAGGGGTGAAAATATTTACTTTGCCTTCATCTTCTGACTCTTTTCTTACTGGCTGCTTTGTCCCTATAATTGCGCCTTCTCTGCTTCCCTAACTTGCGAGCCTTCTGTCACAGCTCCATGCCACTTGATAAAATGAGTATGTTGAAAAATAAGTTGTAGATAGATTGTAGATAGATTGCATATCACAGAAAGTGTTTCCTGCTTTCCCATCCCCTTCTATGGACTGGAACATTCAGTTCAGATGCACATCTGGCCATCGAGAAAGGAAGGAAGCTGAAGGACCATCAAAGTGAAGGAAGAGCAGTCAAGAGGATTGAGTACATAAATACTTTAGATGGCAAGACATTCAAAATTGCTTCAGTGAAGGACATTAGTATCAGCTTCAGGCTTTGTTATGTTTCAAATGAAATTCAGGGAATAACAGTCATATCCTTTCAGATGGGAAATCTAAATAGTTAGACTTAGACTTAGTAATGCAACACACACTAGGTTTTGATTCCACTCCCAAGTGACAATTAGCACCAGTCTAGAGAGATGTGTCTGCCAAACAGTAACAAGTGTTATCACTGCCCTCCATATTACAAATCTAATTTACCATTAGAGCAGTAGTTGCATGGTTATGGCTATTATCTTTTCTCAGACAAAATAGTCAGCCCGACATTTAAACTGTCATGTCAAAATTTTGCACGATTTAAAAATCCTAAGGTTACAGACTTATTTGGGATGAACCTAATCCACTATTTTTGGCTTAATACTGAACCAAACCCTATATTCTGCGTATCCATAGTATTATTGCTACTAGATGCATGCACAGCATTTCCAAAGGTCTATACAATTTTCCTAGCCAGCATTAATAACCATTGAACTCAATAACAGGTCTAAATTGCTCCAGTACTTCTCTGCCAGGTGAAAAACACCAGCAGAATGTATGCCTAGTGAGCCACTGGCTTTAGATGACACATGTAGGGTTTAGTCAACACCCCTGCTTTTATTATCACCACTCACAACTAAAAGCAATGGAAACACTTTGTCTACAGCAAACACTAGTGTTCCCAAGCAGTGCTGCCTATATCATCTAATGTCTTTGAAACAGAAGTGATGACAGACAATAACAGTTATCCCTAAAAGCACCATGGTGGTCAAAAATGCCAGGTGTTCTAAAGGCTTTATTGATTATTCCAGCTATTATGAGGCATCCCCAGGGAGTCTAGTTACATACGTCCCTCCCCTCTTCCTCAAAAGGAGCCCTGGCCCAGGGTATTTTTCCTGTGTGCGCAGCACCACCACAAGACCCCTTATTTAAGCTGAGTACATGTATCATTGAAGAAGTTCTGCACTGCATATGTGCTCACTCAAGGTGGTGCAGGGTATGCCCCGGACCCTGGAACAATATGGTTGTGTGGGGCTGAGAAGTAAAGTACTCTGGGATTGTGTCCTCTTATTCAAAAAAGTTGGCCAGCCCCTTGAAATTCAACCTTTCCTTTAAGTCTTAATATAATATGTCTTAGGGCTCAAGCAGCTGTTTACCAATAACCTTTAGATGTTGCTGGACTACAACAGTCAAAATTTTGGAAGCTGAATCCTAGAAATGGCTGGAGATCCAAGATTAGGAAAGAGGGTGCTTAGCAAAACACATCCAAAAAACGGAATAATTTGTTGCATTCAGATGTCGAGATGTCACATACTTTGAAGGACTGGTATCAGGCAACATTTTGCTGTATATGCAAGTACCAATAGGATTCAACAATAGCCAAGATCTGCTGCCTAATTTTAATTACAGTAGGAATTACCTCAAGGAATAAACGAGAAATGTAAAATATACAGTAAATAAGGCAAGTAGTTAAAGGGAAAACTGTAATATGTTTGCACTAAGCACACACAATTGAAATGCCTTAGCTACACAGTATGAGCACAATTCTGCAGGGTTACTCTCAGGAAGGATTCAATGCAGTACAAGGATGTCATTTGATTTCAGAAGAAAAAAAAACACCACTTATTCTTTCTTTAGGTTTGTGGCATTTGTAACTGCCATCAGTAAATGCCAAAGGCTTGTGCATAGCAAATATTTCTGCTGGTAGGAGGTATCACTAGAGAATGTGAGTAGCTGCATTTACAATCAATAAAGCAGAAGTGTCTAAAATAGATAGCTTGCTTGTCACATGAGACATTTTGATTGGAATGATTCTACATTTGGATCTTATTCAAGATGGCCATACATAAACAAGAGGAGTGTGGCAATCAAAAATGAATATGCATGAGGAACATAATGGTAGAATATAGGGACCTTTCCTGCCACTAGCAGAAACTCTAGTAAAATAAACATTAAAGGAGAAAGAAAAAATCCTGCAAATGCCTTATATCATATATGAAGTATGAGTAGTATTGACTCCAACAGCCAAGCAAATATAAATACACCAGTGCAGTGTGGTTACGTCATGCATCATGTTGTACGCACCACCCAGATGTCCTTTATTATTCAGAATTCAATTTAGCCATTCTCAATTAAAGTGGACCTGTCACCCAAAAAAAATATTCAAAATCACTATTTTATCACATTAGTCAAGCAAAATGAACATTAATTACACTATATACATTATTTTAATCTTGTTTTCTTCAGTCTGGGAATTCATAATTATAGCAAGCAGGCAGGAGCCATTTTGTGGACACTGTTATTAAGGCAAGCCTTGTATCATCTCAGAATCTTGTTTGTGCACCAGAATTGGGGACCAGATGTCTATCCCCATGTCCTGGCTACACAACTAAATGGTTAAGGGAACTGGGGGAATGTGTGGGGAGCAGTGGCATCTAGGGAGTGCTGAATGGAAAGTGAAAGTAATTGTCTGCCACGCCTCTATGCCTATGCCTCAGACAATATTTGATTGACAGCTGAGATTTTTAAATGATCTTAAAACAGCTATGAATGCTTTAATTAAAATTTGAAATTGGATTTCATGTTTGATTTGAAAAGGACTTTTATTATACAGATTTTTGTGTCTGGGTGACAGGTCCACTTTAAAGATGTTTTAAGGAGGTTGTACTTAACTGCTTCTGTGGGAGCCTTTAAAAACATGATGGCAGTTTACATGCAGTTTTAGTGGAAAGTAGCAATTGATAAGAAGATAGGAGAACATCTAGATTTTAAACCAAAGTGCGTAAATATAAGGGTTTTTAAAGCTCATATTCAAAACACAATAAGAAAAACTCAAATTTCTTTAGCAATAAACAACACACAGGTTTGTTAAGTGCTTGTCAGTGTGATCACAAATGCCATGTCGACTTGCTGCTTTGTTGCCCCTCATATACAGTAGCTGTTTGCAATAAAGTGAACAGCCCTTCTTCAGAGCTCACGGAGGGCATACTTGTTGCCTGGCAACACTTTCACTTTGTCAGTAACCAAGCAAGAGCCTGAAGAACTGCTTAAAGCTCTGGAAATTGTGGTACGGTGATGAAGCATGCCTTTTGCGGAACTATACTTACAATATCTTCTATTATTTCTTTGATTGCTGCCACAGCTAAAATAAACAAGAGTGGAACCAGCGTTGTATATCGACCCGTTGGCGACACGTCTGGAATTTGCTGTGAAAAACAAAAACAGAAACAGAATAACAGCAGCTATACAAAGGCAGAATATAAGATGATAATGTCTGCTATGCAAAGGAACTGTTGAGAACACACACAGGATAAACAGCTATGCTGCATTTTAGTAATGAAAAGAAAGTGAAGTTTATTTCTGTAGGGCATCCCAATAAAATCACACTCCAGCTTCAATCACATTGAGGAAGCACCAATACTGCATAAAAGATTTCTTACTGATTTATGGGTCAAGGCTGGTTACGGTGTTATTGCTAACAGAGAACAAATTCATACTTTACACCAGGGGTCCCCAACCTTTTTTGGTTCAGGGACCTGTGTCGAGGTAAAAAAATTTCAAGGACCGGTGGGGGGTCAGCTGGGGGTCGGCATCAAATTTGGGTGTGCTGGCGTCTAATGAGGTGCGCCTCGTTAATTGCGGGCTAGCCTCGGCAGCACAGTTCAGGACTGCCAGTGGCCCTGTTCTGGGGCGTGGCCTGATGGTTGGGGACCCCTTTTTTACACAGTCCCTGGCATTCTCTTGTTCATCCCCGACTCCCTGGGGCTCATTTATAAACACTGAGCAAATTTGCACCTGGACAGTAACCCATAGCAACCAATCAGTGAGTAGTTTTTTTCAGGTTGAACGCTAAAACCAATTATCTAATTGGTTGCCATGGGCTACTGCCCAAGAGCAAATTTGCCCACTGTTTATAAATGAACCCCACTGACAGTTTCCAGCCAAACATCACCTCCCATTTATAGAAATGGAAAGCATAATAGGTCAGACAGAACATGAGCAAAATTACTCTTCTGTAGTGATGAGTAAATATGTCCTGTTTCACAAACAATATGCAAAACTGCATAAAAATTTGTGTAACGGTGAAATTTTGCGAAACGCATTGAAGTTTATAGCCGTTTTTATGTGTGACAATTTTTCTCTCTCTCTCTCTCTGAATACATTAAAATCAATGGGCATTTTTTCTTTTGGTGACTTTATTTCTCCGCTGTTACGCTCTCTTTGCTAACACCGCTAATGATGCTATGAACGTCACTACTTTTGAGAGACCATTTGGTAACCGGCAGGATTAGGCACGTGAAAGCTTCAGCAATTTAACATTCTTTCATTCTGGGAAAAAGAAGACACTGTATTTGTATGTAATTGAATACTGAAACATACTAATGAACTGGATTTCAAATAAAGACTCAGGATCACATTAAAGGAAAACTATACCCCCAAAATAAATACTTGAGCAACAGATAGTTTATATCAAATTAAGTGACATATTAAAGAATCTTACCAAACTGGAATATATATTAAAGTAAATATTGCCCTATTACATCTCTTGCCTTGAACCACCATTTAGTGATGGTCTGTGTGCTGCCTCAGAGATCACCTGACCAGAAATATTTCAACTCTAACTGTAACAGGAAGAAGTGTGGAAGCAAAAGACACAACTCTCTCTGTTAATTGGCTCATGTGACCTAACTTTATAGTTTGTTTGGTATGTTTGTGTGCACCGTTGGATCCTAGGATCCCAGGAGGCTGTCCTTATTTTTTTATTTACATGAAGCAGAGTTTTACATATAAGTTGTTTTAGGCAATATCTTTCTATAGAGACCTACATTGTTTGGGGGGTATAGTTTTCCTTTAAGTGAGGATTGTGGTTGTCCCAAACCAATTTAGTCATGAAGCAGAAGCAAAGAGAGCTTCATGTGATTTCATGATGATAACACAAAATCTTTTCTTTCACTCATGGTTAGTGGTTGGCTGAAAAAATTTTTTTTCAAACAACGGTGTTTATTCTTTTTAAATTATATTCACTACACAAACTACCCAAATTACCCCGATCAAAAGTTTAAATACCCCCAGTTCTAAATACTGTGTATTGCCCCCTGTAACATCAATGATAGCTTGAAGTATTTTGTGGCAGTTGTGGATGAGGCTCTTTATCTTCTCAGGCTAAAGTAAAGCTGCCCATTCTTCCTGGCAAAAAGCCTCCAGTTCCCATAAATTCTTGGGCTGTCTTGCATGAACTGCACGTTTCTGGTCTCCCCAGAGTGGCTCAATGATATTGAGGTCAGGAGACTGAGACGGACACTCCAGAACCTTCACTTTGTTTTGTCGTAGCAAATGACGGGTTGACTTGGCCTTGTGTTTTGGATCATTGGCGTGTGTCCAATATCTCCCATAGAGTTTGAACACTGCTGCCTGAATCAGTTGTATAGGCTGATACATTAGATAGCTTTAAGAAGGGGTTGGATGGCTTTTTAGCCAATACAGGCTTATGGAAGATAGCTCATAGTACAAGTTGATCCAGGGACTAATCCGATTGCCATTTTGGAGTCAGAAAGGAATTTTCTGCCCCTGCAGCAGTGGATGAAAGATACAAGGGTCTGTCAGGAGTCCAGAAAGTCATTGACCTTTT
>CM044431.1:35927350-35972491 GCA_024363595.1 Xenopus borealis
AAAAAAAAAAAAAAAAAAAAAAAGGCAATCTGCATCGTGTTTTTTCCCAACTGAATCAATGTGGATGAACATAAAATTACTTGGGTCACCATCATGTGCTTTAAAGAATACACAAAAATAATCATATTCTTTTAAGAAACTAAGGTTTAACATGGTGGTGCCTGTTGATATTCTATGGACCCACTTTTTCATACTAAATTTAACAGAATAGGAAATCATACACTTTGTAAAAAGGTATAAACTCTGATGCAAAGACATTCCGTTTCTATAATGGGAATTTAGTAGAAATAAATTTAGAGCAACTTTCAATGGACAGACTATATACTGGAAAGTCTCCACTAATGCATTTGAATACCAGCATGAATGTTTTTTTATCCTCCCACGGTCAATGTATAGAAAATATTTAAAACAGAATGTAAAAAAATTTTTTTTGATTACTATGAGCAACATTAATTTGCACATATTTAGTGGTGCTTAATGGCTCACATATTAGCCAGAGCTCTGAGAAAGAGTTCAGCAACTGGACAGCTCCCAGTCAGAGCAAACAGCTGAGCAATGTAAAGTCTCTGAAACGATTAGTTATAATGCTCCCTTGCACACTTTATATAGCAGCAATATTAAAACCAGCGGCTCAGCTGATGGACGGCCACTCTCATAACTCAACAGACTGGCTTCACCAAAACACATACTGGGACTTATTTAAAAACACTGGGCAAATATGCACCTGGGCAGCAAACCAGGGCAACAAATCAAATGTTTGCATTCATTCAACCTGCAACAAGCCTGTAAAAAGCCAGCTACTAATTGGTTGCTGTGGGTTACTGCACAGGTGCAAATTTGCCCAGTTCATTCAAGCCAGCAGTATCGCACAGGAAGGCAGTTCGGGGAGATTTTCGCCCACACGAACAAACGATTGGTCGTCAGGCGACTAAATCTCCCAGAATCTGCCTGTGTGCCACAAAGCCTATGTAAAGCAAAATATACAAGTTCGCATAATTAAAGAAAATGTAAATCTAAGCAACTGTCCAATGCCTGTTACATTTTGTAAATGTGATTGCTATTAAAATAATTTTCTGCCTTTGCTTTGGTATTCTCTGCACTATTGGTCCTGACTACACATACCACTTGTGTTTTGGTAGCCGAGGATGAGCAGAGTATAACAGTGCTTTATTAGCCATTACACAACAGTAACATAAACTCTAGCACCTTAAGCAGTATAGAAGGTGCAGTGTATGCACAGTATAACTCATGTGCACAGTGACATCGACAGGCCGCTTGTATAAACACCACATATGCCCACTATAGTAGGAAAGCCTTTGGGCAACACAAACAACAACAACAATGCATTTTAAAGCAATAATATACATTCTTCACATGACACCACTATGTAGCAATAGTCAACTTTCCTTCAGCCAAGAACAGATTTACACAATACCTTCCATGCTTCTGTGCTTCTCCTTCTCTAAAGGTTTATTAATTAAAGAATGTACAAGGTACTACGGGAACAAAGATCTTAAGCTGGTCATACACCAAAAGATCCACAGGGTGGTTGCCAACAGAATGAATCTTTACACAACTGAAATCTACTAGATATTTGGATGACTTAAAGCAAGATATTCTTTGGATGCCCCCATACATGGGCAAACTGAACTGTCTAGAAAGACTGAGTCAGCTACTTTTATTGACTCATGTATGGCCAGCTTTAGCTAGAGAAGAACTGATCACTGTTACACTGCTTAAAAGCTTATTTGAAGTAGCATTCCTTTAAAGAAACAGTTCAGTGTAAAAATAAAAACTGGATCAATAGATAGGCTGTGCAAAATAAAAATTTTTTCCAATATAGTTAGTCAGGGAAAAATGCAAACTATAAAGGCTGGAGTGACTGGATGTCTAATATAATAGCCAGAATCCAAATTCCTGCATTTCAGCTCTGTAACTTTGAGTTAGTCAGCGACTTGAAGGGGGGCCACATGGGACATAACTGTTCAGTGAGTTTGCAATTGATCCTCAGCATTCAGCTCAGATTCAAAAGCAATAGTTATGGCCCGTGTGGCCCTCCCTCAAGTCACTGATTGGTTACCGCCTGGTCACCAGGGAAACCAGTCAGTGGAAAAGAAGAGCTGAAAAGGAGGAAGTTGGATTCGGGCTATTATGTTAGACATCCACTCACTTCAGCCTTTATACATTACATTTTTGGCTGACTAACTATATTAGAAACATGTTTTATTTTACACTGCCTATCTATTTACCCAGTTTTTATTTTTATACTGAACAATTCCTTTAAAGCGATATCAATACTAAAAACCACATTTAAAATGTTCCCAAAATTAACACTATTTTATATCCACGTACAGGTTAGTGGTGTCTATTTTTCCCAGATTTGACAAATTTAATGCTGTTTTGACCCATCCCATGGGGAGTTCTTCTATAAGTGTTACTTGAACTTCCAAAATTTGATGTTTTGCCAACATTACTGCCACTTCCCATCTTGTCACAATTTCGAATGCTAACAGAATACTGCAATACAAATATGGCAGTCATACTTCTATGGCAAAAGTATAGAAAGCATGCAAAGACAAAATATAATAGTTGTAAAAAAATTTACATTTCTGGTGTTAGTATCTTATTTATTCACGTTCCGCATATGTATTCACAAACTGTACAATAGAAATGGCTATGATGTAAATGGCAATTGTAGATATCACTAATTATGCAGTGCTAGAAAGAGCTTTAAAAACAGTCTTGTGAGATCTTCTAATTCACGTTGCTTTTAAATCAATATTTGAGTTTTTACCTGGTTTAAATGTTAAACTTGGTTGTTACAAATCCTGCCAGTATTCGTCAAGCAACATATCTCATGTATCACTTCTCTCCATGCGGAACAGACAGCAGAATTACTGTCAAGATCTTTTCAGCGGCCTGCAGCTGTTTAACCCCACCTGCACATGTTTCTCCCATACACATATAACACAGAATTCTCATTATCCATGCTATTTCACACCGGACTTTACAGATAATAAATCAAAATGGATATTCACCATTATATCTATGGATGACTCTATGCAACAGCAGTTCCCCATTATTTATTTTGCATAGTTTTTAATTAGTTTTCCCATTCTGTGTGTTTCCAGCCTGCACCTGAAAAGCTCTCTGGTTGTTAGAATCACACCGATTGACTGTGAGGGTTCAGCTGCATTACAATTTTTGCCTGTTTATCTTTCTTTTCATGTCCTCTCCTTTTGATTATCATTCATAGCAGCCATGGAGCATTTCAAACTCCAAGCCTAAGAGTTGCAGAGCGAAAATTGTAAATGTTGAAAAAAAGTAAAAAATAACTAGTTCTGAATTGTCATGATCTACATCAAAAATTCTAAATAGTAAGGTGGACTACACCTTTAAATGGGTTCTGCATCCTGTGGTACAATTCTTACAGCAGGGTTCTATGGCTCTATGCACTCCAGTTATTGTTGTGCTACTACACCTCCCATGACAGCTTTTTGTAGTTGAGCTCTAGCGCATTGTGGTTGTAATTATTTGTCAAGGCCCTAATATTCTTTAATACACAACTAATCTATTCATATGTCAAGATAGATGACATGCCCACAAGGTGCAAGCCATACTGAACCAGCTGGATCTTTGTGTAAGCATCATAAAAAAGATCAATGCTTTAATGAACCAGTGTTGCCTCTGGCAAACTTGCATTGCTCCACTGTGACAACAATTTCACTGTCTGACCACAGAATTCTACTGCTGCTGACACAGTCACGTAGGACATTAGCACTAGGGACTATTGGCATTACAACCTTTTACTATACACTGTGCAGATTATTGTCAGCTTAACAGAACACATATGAGCTACTCACTCCAATTGCAGCCAAAAGGAAGCAGTCTTTTCTGTTCTGACACATTCTACATTCTGAGCCTATAAACAAGGTAAATACAAAGCAGCTGTTTACCAAGTCTACTGCTACTTCTTATCTCAGAGCCTAACAGTATGCAGTTGGGGAAGGAAGGGTTTGTTTATAAACGATTCAGCAAATTTGCTTTGACCTTGCTTGTGGGACAGGAAGTAGATTATGAATTCCCCTTCATTTCATAACTTCAGATGAAGATAGAAACTGAAATTTTCTATTTTCTGTAAGACAGTTTTAAAAAAAATTTTTGCGCACCAATAAAAAAAATGGAAAAATCATCTAGAGGTTTACAGCACACATACAGCCTATATACTTCAATGAACAACCCTATAACTAGTAAAACTGGTAGAAAACATGCACACCAGGACAGCGGCTATTGCCTCAGAGCATAAAGGTTATTTCAAACAAAATACGTGCAATCACTACTTAAAGTGGACCTGCCACCCAGACATAAAAAGCTGTATAGTAAAAGTCCTTTAAAAATTAAACGTGGAATCCAAATTTTTTATATTTAAGCATCCATAACCGTTGTAAACAGTTGTAAAAATCTCCACTGTCAATCAAATATTGCCTGCCACTTCACTATGCCTTAGGCATGTTACTTTCACCTTCCATTCAGCACTCTCTCCACATCCCCCCATTCTCTTAACCATTCTGGTGCACAAACAAAATTTTCAGATAATGCAAGGCTTTCCTTAACAAGTAACCACAAAATGGCTCCTGCCTGATTGCTATAATTATGAATTCCCAGATGGAAAGAAACTAGATTCAAATAATTTTTACATTGTAATTAAATTTTGGAATAATTTTTTTGGGTGACGGATCCCCTTTAATGGGAAGCTTGGCAGGCAGTAAGCCATTAATGAATGCTTATGCTAGATTTTCAGCCACTAAGATAGAAGATGCTAACTGTAAACAATATAATACATAACACATGTCCCTAAACAGAATATGAAGAGGCAGTTTAATAAACTGTCTGAGTTGAACATATTAGTTTTATAAGAGATTGAGAGCTCACCTGAAGTAGTGCTATAAACAGGAAAAATGCGTTGGCAGCTCTTCTGAACTGAGAATAGAGAAATCTTGGCAGAAACGTGATGGGATTGTACTTTGCAGTGCTTTAAAATACAAAAAGGCAAGCAGGATTTAATGGAAATATAGAAAGTATTATGTGTAAGATCAACATATTTGAAGAAATTACTCCTTTTACAAACCCGCACTAGCCACTGGTTATATGGATACTAACAAATCTGATTGTGTGAACTTGGCAGCTCAAATAATGTGAAACATGACACTTTGCCTGATCAGTCTACTGGCAGAAGGAATTAACACCTCTAATAATCTCTATAGAGTAAAGTGGAAATCAGATTTTTTTTTTTACACTCTCATTGCTAAAATAGACCTTTAGACTGTCACTGCTCACACTGTTGCCGTTATGAATAATCAATAAATGACATCACTTACCTAACATGATTGTTGCAAAACTTTGTCAGCTGAGGCTGGTTGATAAAAATGATTCGCATCTCTTCTTGATCTGCAAGTGAGGTCTTTTCAGACACATCATCCGTCTTCTCGTAGCCTAAAGCAAAAAGGATACACCTGATCTTTAATAACATTTTCACAAGCCTGTTCAAACCCCATGAATATACACGAACAATAGCTGAATGCAATAACGTTTATAACACACAGTTTGACAACAAGTAGGATAGCAAAAGCGAAGGACAAGATTGACATAAATTCTGTCTGAAGGCCCAGCAGCAACACCACAATTGGAGGCAATGGCTCTGCGTGTGCTGCACAACTTGTGACCCCTTAACCACATAAAGACAGTTTTAAGAAGCCAGCGACCTGTTACTCAATGTGGGGAGAATGACAAATGTAGTATATGAAGTAAACCAAATCTCAAAATGAAGTGAGGTCCTCCTGTTCAGTTTGAAGTACATATCTGCATTGCAGGGATTTTGTTCCCGAAACGCGTAAAGCTATGTGGATCCGTCCATTGTTGGATTAAATTCTCTTCATTTTATCTGGAGTGCCACCTATTTTTGCCTTTCATCTTCGATTTCCAACAGCAGAGGCGCTGGGGCTGAGCACCCGTCCGTGGGGTGGTACTAGTGGAGGAGCAAAGTTTTCCCCGGGGCGGTGAGTTTGGAGCGGCTAATTATTGACTATATCTGCATTATAGCTCTGTATTGCTTTAGGCACTTTTATTTAACAGTTTTAACCTTTATCGAAATGGCAACCAAAGAAAACGCAGGTATTGTAAGACACGGAAAATTAAAAGACTACTGCAACATGGAGACTGATTACATCATTAGGATAATTTTGTGCGTAGATGAAATGAATTATTTTTGGAAGCATTGATCTAAATCTTTGATACATATCAGGAAACTCATGTAAACAAGCACCATGTGGACAAACGTATTCAGGCGGACTCCTAGCAACATTTTCAGGAAATTCCTTCTAAAACGATCAGCTTTTATATTCACTCGAGTTCCAAGTGGTATCTGGAATATAGATTTTTTTTTTCAATTATGGGTGAGCAGCTGCATAAAGAGCATCATCCACAACTACCACAAAAGACTTCAAGCTGTCATTGATGTTAAAGGGGACAATACACAGTATTAAGAAATATGGTATGTAAACTTTTGATAAGGGTTATTTGGGTAGTGATTATGATTTAAAAAGAGTAAACACAGTAGTTTGACAATAAATGGCTTCAGCCAACCACTAAACATAAGTGAAAGAAAAGTGTTTGTGTTATCATTCATATTCTCTGAAAAATGCTTAAAATTCTGCCAGGGTATGTAAACTTATGAGCACAACTCTAATCACATGTGCAATTGCAGTCAGTGACTGTAGAGGTGTAAAGGTTACTACAGTTGGACCTTGGAGCAGTAGAAATGCAAACATTTTCAAGTGATGCATTACATTTCAGCATTTACCTGATAAATAAGTGTGGGTTTGGCAGATAGCAGAATAACATTACCTACTCAAATGCCAAGGTAAATAGACTGGTCTGTTTTCCATGGTTTCACGTTTCAGCACAATAATGCCCCATTGTGCAAAGCAAGGTCTACACAGAATGGGTTTGCTAAGATGGGAGTGAAAGTATTTGACTTCACAGAGCCCTGACCTCAACCAGCTTAAAGGACATGTAAACCCCACACACAAAAATGCAATCGCTGAGCCTCTTTCAAATCTCTAAATACCTGCCATTCTGATTATTCAAAGGCTGCAGCACCCCCTTAATCACTTAGGATTCCTTCTTCTCCTCTAATCCACTCAGCCCCCCCCCCCTCAGGAATTTCCTTTGGTTGTTGACCATGCTCAGTCCTCCTCAACCCTCCAGTCTAGCAGCCAGTGAAGAGATGGCATTGCTGGTTCCCATAGAAACTCTAGCTGTCTTCTATTTTTAAATCCCCCTCTCCTAAGCTGAGAGTAAACATTAAAGTTCTCAATCCAAGCTGGACTGTCATCATAGTAAATTCAGCCTATGTTAGCCTGCATTATTAAATTGGGTGAACTTTACATCTCTGGATTGCAGATATAAATGCACAGATGTGTTAGAGGGAAAATGGCCCCCGGGTGAAAGCTGCAATCTGTTCTAGAGAAATGTAAAGATGCTGGCAAAAGAAGGAGATGTATGCAGTACAAAAAATGCCATTTGGTTTGGGGAGATGTGCACAACTTGGTAGGAAAATGTAGGCTTTGTATGTCCTTTAATTACTGCGGAATAAACTGGAACAGACTACTAATCAGGCTCCCCAACATCATTGCTCAACCTCACTAATGATCTTGGGGCTGAAAGGAAGCAAATCCCATACACCAACATCTAGTGGAAACCCTTCCTAGTTGAGTGAAGGATGTTATAGCTGTAAGGGAGGACCAATTTCATATTGATACCTTTGGTTTTTACATATTTTGGGCAGACAAGTGTTGGATACTTTTGGCCATATAGTTTATGTTTAGCAGGGGTTTAGTAAGTAAACAGTGCAGTGTAAAAGAAAGTAACAGTGCATTGTTGTATTTTGTTCCAGAGTTAAAATAATTTGGCAAAAACAAATCATTTGAATTGTTTTTGAACTTTCAAAAAGAAAAGTGTTACATAACCCTGCAAGTACAGTACATATTATGACAGTTCAGTTAAACCCAGAGCTAAAATTGATGGAACAGTGCCAAACAAAAGAAAATAAATTACCAATTTATATCAGTGGATTAACATAAATATGCTGTACCCAAAATAGCCATCTCTCTGTTGCTTAAGCTCATTATGCTTTTAAGGACTTATGTAGAGCAGATACTTACTGGGAATGTGCAAGTGCTAAGCTGAGAATCCATGTTACACTATGTTAACATTATTGCTTAGGCTTCCCTATAATGCATTACATTTTTGAAATGGTTTTATTGTATGGTAAAAAATTATTTTTAAATTGGTCACCTGAGAAATGTCTAAACCTTACTATTTATTTGTGATGCAATCAGGGGATATTCCAAATTACGTTTGCCCTAACACAATACTGGCCAAAACTGGGTAGAGGTTATGAAGTAACTCCAATATCCGTGCCTAACCTTCCATATATGATGACATCAGGGATTATGTTGGGGGGCTTGGCACAAAACTATTCCACCAACAATGGAGACTTGACAAAGGGACAGTAGGCTCGAAACGTGTTGCTGCCTCGCAGGTCATTCCTTGTTACCATTACTTGTTATATTGGTAGAGATATATGTGCAGGCTTCATCATGGATATGCCCAGCCCATGGGTAAACCTGGAGGTCCTGTGTGCATCCCACACCACTACTGTGTATAAAAATGCAGTAATTTAGTATATCCTTATTTTTTACAAGAGGGGGCACTCTATTCACTATATCAGAAGTCACCTAGGCATCCTGTGACAGCATAAACAGTACAAAGCAAGGTTATTCCGAACATTCTCATCTCATTCTCATGCAGTGTGGTGTAAACTATACTTCCATTGCATGCATTTTTAAAGTGCTCGGTGTCAAAAATAAACTGGCCCTTTTTCAAGTGTGTACAACCAATTGTGAAGTGAACATATATATAACACCACATATGTTATCCCGCCCACCAATTACCAAGTGGCTGTACACACTTGAAAAAGGGCCAGTGTGTCGAGAAAATTGTGTGTGGTAACAATAAAAAGCTGAATTGCAGCTAACCTGCTGTTGTGAGTGATTCCCATACTTCCCATTATATTGAATCTACACAGGATGTCAGAGACGGATCATCCAGGGAACCACCACAAGAACTAGGATTTAAAACAAACGCTAATCAGTGTATATATTCCTTATGTAAACTTATGAGCACAACTGTATCACTTATGTCACTATAACAAAATGTAATTCTCAGGTTTGGTGGAATACAATGTTTTGAACAGGGATTTTCTACATCGCTAAATACAGTTACAATGATTGTCACAGTGATAAAGATATAATATAACGTTTACTCATTATAACACAAGACATAAAGATTTAGGGGTATATTTATCAAAGAGTGAAGTTAAGAGTGAAGTTCCGCCACTAGAGGGAAATTCCACAGCTCTCCATTCATTTCTATGGGATTTTTAAAGGCGTATTCATCAAAGGGTGAACTTTCACTTCACCCATTGATAAATACGCCTTGCAAAATCCCATAGAAATGAATGGAGAGCTGTGGAATTTCACTCTAGTGGCGGAACTTCACTCTTTGATAAATTTACCCCTTAGTGACTTGCTGATGGTACAACATTGCAAATAACTATATACCATAACACTTCAATTGCAGAGATTTATTTCCAAATTCCCTTGGCTTTTTTGTCTAAGTGAGGGGAGGGAAGCTTAAAATAACTGCAACTATACCAATTATGAGCAGAACCCTGATTGCACAGCAAATACTGAAAACAGAAATTCTCTGAAATGCCAGCCACTATATCATTAAATTGAAACTACTTTGAAGCTTAACAAGTATATGAATACAGAAATCACTAAAATACAGTAGAACCCCCATTTTACGTTTTTCAGGGGACCAGAAAAAAATGATGTAAAATCAGGGAAAATGTAAAATCTGGGAAATGTGTTAAAGTAACTTTTTCTTCAAGTACTGAAAGGATATAAGCACAGGAGTCTGTTTTACTTTGAGATACAATATTTACTGTGTTAATAACAAAGGTTAAGCATTGCAGTGTTAATGTTACACTATGGGGGCATGAGCAAGATTCTCTGTCAGTGCAGGACTGTATAAGGGGCAGACTTATTGGAATTGACCATTTACAGGTAGAACAGGCAGAATCTGGTTAGTATTTTAGACCCTTTTATTTCACAAATAACATTCATAGAAAAAAAAGCAGTTTTTGGGAACATCAGGACAAAATTTGGATGTAAAATCAGGGAAAACATGACTTAAAATCAGGGAAATGCACCCATTGAAATGCATTATAAATTGGTGGGACCACAAATAAAAAATGTAAAATGCGGGAAAACTTAAATCAGGGGACTTAAAATCAGGGTTTCACTGTATTCTCTCTATTTCAGGCAAGTTTGGTGGGATCTACTGTAATGATTTCAAATTAGGAACATTCGACAAAGAATAAAAAAAGTAACCATTTTCATCTACGCTGACAGCCTAGTCAGTGACCTACATATTTATTTCCTGGAGATGGTGCAGATACTCGATACAAGAGGTTCAAGTATTTATGGAACTATAAACCTACAAATTAAAAGTAATCAACTTTTCCCACAAATGTAATAAAGTTTTATAGAAAAAAATAAAAAAGTTTGCCAAGGAGAAGTAACCCATAGCAACCAATCAGCTGCTAGCATTTACTGGTCACCTGTTTAAAAGAAAACATCTTATTGGTTGCTCTGGGTTACTGCTACTGGGCAAACTTAGTGACTTTTATTACATATGGCATTCTTCTACTAGAATCCCCTAAAGGGGACCTGTCACCCCAGAAAATTCATTTGAAAATTATGGATCATATAGCATTTTATGTTTGTGTTAAAGGTCCCCTTTAGGGTGGAGACACATGGGCAAATTCGGGGAGATTTAATCGCCTAGCGACTAATTGCTGGTTGTTCTGGGCGACAATCTCCCCGAACTGCCTTTGCGGGTCTTCCCTTCCTCTGTAATGAAAAGTCGCCTGCGTTAAGTACACACCGTACTTCGTTTCCCAAAATCGCACGAAGTTTCCTCACGTGTAAACATCCGTTTTGACAAAAACACTCACTTTAAAGTAACAAAAAAATCCCAAAATGCAGCTCTCCTACAAAACTAAGACCAGAAGCATGTGCAGAAAACGCTTGGGCAAAATAAAGATTCATGAATGTGATTTGTATTCTTCATGCAGATTTTTTCAAATAAATGCAATGTTTTATCAAAAAGCACACGTTTTATTAAAAACACGTAATGGTATAACAAGACAGATGCCATGTACTGACAATTGCTCAAAATGAAACATAACTAAATCCAGGCTGGCTTTCTGCTTCTATTGTACACGGTTATTATTGGAACACAAACGTATATCTCACATCTTTGCTTAGGGGGGCAATGTAATCTACAATGGATTTGTTTGCTAGCCTATGCATCAGTTGTGTTAGCACACACCTTCTGTTTGCATTGCTAACTAGTTAATCCTACACAAGCTGTATGCATGCACGCATTTACAACTTGAACGATTATTGTGCAGACAAAAAAGCCACACTATGCCAACAGAAACCTTCCTTTCGCTACAGAAACAGCATTTTTTTCTTTTATTTTTCCACCAGAAGCTTAAGATCTTTTGTTGACCAACTGCTTTCACAAGTTGTACCTTAAGTACTGAAAGGGATACTGTTGCGGGAAAACACACCATTTAATAGTGCTGCTCCAGCATAATTCTGTACTGAATTTTTTTTTTTTTTTAAATAACAAGCATTTTTTTATATTATACTTGAAATCTGACATGGAGCTAGACATATTGTTAGTTTCCCAGGAGCCATCGGGTCATGTGACTTGTGCTCTGATAAAATTCAGTCACTCTTTACTGCTACACCGTAAGTTGTTCAACAGAACAATGGCAAACTAACAAAATAGCAGCTGACACCTCAGCTGAAGGATTTGTTTGCTTTGCTAAAATTGCTCCCTAGAGGTAGACATGAGAACAGCAACAAAGCAGAAAACACCTGCTTTTTTCCTGCTTGGGTGCTATTCTCATGTGACCACTAAGTGGGGGCCCTAGGGAACCCGACCCAAGTTGTGGTATACTTTAATATGAGAAATAATAGCCGTCTCAAAGCAGTTCCATCCTGAAGTGTTGGCTCTTTCTCAAAGCTCAAAATCAAGCACAAAGCACAGAGATGGCTGCCTCCACACCAATTTTACAGCTAATATACCACTCAAGAATAACATTTTAAATAGTAGAGTGAATTATTTGCAATGTAAACAGTGTAATTTAGAAATAAAAACCATGACAGAATCCCTTTAAACCAATACATTTGCAGCATTTTTAAATGAAATATATGGGGCTATGCTCACTTCAGCTTAAGTCTCACGGGGCACATTTTCAGACAAAGCCCCCACCTGACGTGGACCACATTCCCTTGAACTGTGAACACCTGAAAGTGCAGGTGCAAACACCTGTAAATATGAAGAAAAGTTGCAAATGTGCTACTTTGTGCAATAAATAAACAGACCCCCTTGGTCATCTAAACGAAAAGGTTGTGTGTCTGAAAGCTTTATGTAATGGAAAATAAAAATGCAGTGCTATAAAAAGTGATGTTTTTTTCCTCTCTTTTTGTCTGCTTACATCGACAAAAACAAGTATATTTATAAATTTGTACAGCGAGTATATTACATCTGTGATTCAGGGAAGAAAAATGCATATTAAAATATCAAACCCACTCATTTATGTTAAAGATAGGTTTCATTCTTGTTGACACAGGCAGCAGCTCAGGGTTAGAAGAGATAATGCACTTTGCATACTATAAGAGCATTACGACGATAAGGCTAGCCTGAAATGAACCCAGGGAATGCAGATATACATATAAGGCTTAGTCCAGACGGGGAGATTCGGGGGCGATCCGTCGCCTGGCGACTTCTCGCCGCGACGGATCGCCCCCGAATCTCCCCGAATAGCTAGGCACCGGCGAGGCTTAAAAACGCCTGCGCTTATTCACACGGAGTTGCGCGATTTTTAAAATCGCTCCAAATTGCCTGGGTCTTATCCCATTTGATTGATTACCCGGTTTTGACCCTTTACCTGCCTGGCGATCCTAGCTATCTGCCTGTCTCGATCCAGCCTGTCTGACCACAAATCTGCCTACTCCTGCCTGTAACGTGATCTTTGGCCTTACTGACTTTAACAACAGTCGTGCCCTTCTTCCTATCCAGGACCTTTCCCTTGCACCTCTCATTTAAGTCCAAGTGGCATTTGAGTAGCTGAGGGCTCCTCCTGAAGCCAAAGGGGGTCACACTACTGGTGAAGCACGGGCCTAGACCAGAGTGCTTAGTATTGGTTCTGGTGTTGGGTGCCGACCGTGACAGAACTGTAAGGTCAGTGTTTCATAAATCACAGAGATACCACAAAAAAGGCCTAATCTGATATTTCTGGCTGAACTGAAGCAGAGGAAGAAGTGATCTGAGGGTCTGGCACCTCCATATGCATTAGAACATCACAATTTCTTGCTTCCTGGACAATCAGACTGTGATCCAAGGTAACTGCAGGAAGTTCTGTCAAAACATAATTCCTAGGAGTATAGGTGCTGCAGATTCAAAGAGAGACTGACTGTATTGACACGTTAAGTTAAACTTTATCAGTCGAGATCTGCTACTTAACATAAAGCCTTGTATCCGAGACTACAATTGAGAAATCCTTCACAGATACTAAAGTCACGCCTCTACTATACTGAAGACTTGCATCTGACTGGTTTGTTTGCTTTATGCAATAACCTTGCTGAGTTTGGCACAATGAAAGGATAGATTGCTAAACTATAAAACCTCCTCCCTCCATCAAGTGAATTATACTTGCTGGCAGACACATCACAAAAAGAACTCCTTTACCTAGCAGGGACAAACATCAGGAATGAGAGCTTATGCCGGAGCCAAAAAAGAAAAAAGGGCACATAAAGTAACGTGCCATCTGCTTCTGTATGAAATGTATTTAAGTATGATAATATATATATGCAAAACGATAAATGTCTCTCCCTCCTATATCCTTTAGTATTAAAACTGGGCTGAATACACACTTATTGTGTGTAGTGGTCAAATTAAACACACTTTATTATTCATTTATTATTATTTATGATGCAATTACAGCAAGCTTCATTCTGCGCATGATTAGAGGAAAGATATGAACGATGTATATGTTGTACAGTATTTAGAGAAGGTGCTGAAACAGAACAATATCTGGACTGAATACAAGCATTAATTAGGATTGATTTATTGATCAATTAGGATTGATGATGAACAGTGAGTTATGTAAATGTAGTAATACAGTCATGGGTATTGTTATCTAGATTGCTTGGGACCTGATGTTCTCCGGATAATGGATCTTTCCATAATTTGGATCTTCGTACCTTAAGTCTACTAGAAAATCATGTAACTATTAAATATACCCAATAGGCTGGTTTTGCTTCCAATAAGGATTAATTATCTTAGTTAGGATCAAGTACAAGGTATTGTTTTATTATTACAGAGAAATTTTTTTTTTTTTTATTTGGATTTTTTGGCTAAAATGCAGTCTCTATGGGAGAGGGCCTTTCTGTAATTCTGAGGTTTCTGTTTAACAGATTTCCGGATCCCATACCTGTAATTGCATTCACAGATGTAGAGAGTTATTTATCCAGGGTCGAGCTTGTGAGGTTTTTTTTCTACTTCGAATAAACTCAACTCAAATGTCTGCATATTTATGAAAAAACTTGAATACAATGGTGAAAGGACAAACTTAAATTGATCGAGTTATCTGGGAAAAAAACTTTAATTGATTGAGTTTTTGATTGCAAACCACTGAAAAAAACCCCAGAAAATCATGAAGGCTAAAAACACCTTCACTTGGTTCAAGGGACCTCTGCCATTGACTTCTATGTGACCTCGACAGGTTTTAGATGGAGTATTTTCAGATTCTGGCTTTGTGCAGTTTCAAGGTATAATTAGTATTGAAAAATCTGAGTACTGAGACTACCCTCGAAAAACTAGAATTTTTAGGCAAAACACAACTCGACCTTTGATACATCACCCCCGCAATATATAAACAGTTTCTTGTGACAGTACACTTTTTGGTCAGTGTTCTTGCTACAGTTCAGTTAAAATGGCATTCTATATATACAATATTTGAAACACTTTTCAGCTCAGTTGTTTTCAGGATATGTTTTAAAATTTGACAGCTTTTATTAATAGCACAGTGTACAGAAAACCTATCCTTATTATTCACAAGTTTTGCATCTTGACAGCTCCCCTTTGCTTTTGGGCATAGGCGATATGTCTGATGGGGCAGACCTTACAAAACCCATAAACTGAAACAAGAATTAATGAATATTCTAGGCTTGTGTGCGATTGGGTAATCTCATTTCCTGCTATGTAATGACCACAGGATCAGCTGGGAGAGTCATGCAGGAAGTACTTTTAAAAGGAAAATTATAGAAAGGAAATCCTGCCAGTGAAGATGAAACCCAGAGAAAACTACAACAAAAAAAACCCAAAACTTATTATACAAAAAAAAAATTCAGGAAAAAAAACATTAATACAGGCTAGATAGAAGTATGTAAGTGGGAGAGTGGAGTATTTTCAATAAATGCTGTTCTTCAGCATTGCTAATGGAAAAAACATGTAAAAAAAAAACAGATTATTAGTTTTGTAAGTCAAATCAAACTATTGACAAACACAGTGTTTTTTTAGTATTTCAGCTGAAAAACACCCAGTAAATACATGTGTCTCCTGTCAATGGTATAACTGGAGCGCGCTGTTATTAGCAGTTGGCTTTCATTCATATCAATGACAGGAGGCACACGTTGTTTTGTTACTTAACAGGAAAAGATCAATATTGAAGAACAAAAGAAATAAAATTAGTAGTTGCTGGGTGTCGTTGACTTTCTCCACTTTAAGAACTGCATTCAGAATTGTTCATGTCATTGAACAGAACGGGAGCACAGATTGCAAGGCTGTCCAACTAAAGTGTTATAGCAAGTCGTGTATTAGGTTTAACCCACCGAGACAGCTAAAAGGCCGACTCATTACTACCGCATTGTGAAATCTGTTTATTTAGGCACAGTAATGCCACTGAGGCCTAGACGAAGCAACATTAAAACAACATGCAACATTACTATTAGCTAAACATGTAAGGGATACTTTATCCAGAAACCAGTTATCCAGAAAGATACACATTATGGAAAGGCCATCTCCTCTCTATAGAGTCCATTTTAGCCAAATAATCCAAAATTTAAAAAATGATTTCCTTTTTCGCATTTATAATAAAACAGTACTTTTTTGTACTTGATCTCAACTAAAATATAATTATTCCTTCTTGGAAGCAAAACCAGCCTACTAGGTTTATTTAATGATAACATGATTTTCTAATAGACTTAAGGTATGAAGATCCAAATTGCTGAAAGATTCATTATCCGGAAATCCCCAGGTCCCAAGTATTTTGGATAACAATTCCCATAGCTGTATAATTTTGTATTTTTATTGAAAAAAATAGGAATATATCAGACTACTTTTCTGGAATACTTTAATTCCTCCAAACAGCCACTCGGTATAGAAGAAATAACCCCATATAAGGCAAGATACAGTAATAATCAGTTGAAATTATTTTCTTGTATTTGAAAGTGTACAACTTCCCAGCAGTAATTCAATCATTGAAAAGTTACTGGGACACATGGGCAATTAAGGTAAATACTGAATTGCTATCCAGAATCTGGAATACTGAATCGTTATCCAGAAATCAATAGTTGCACCCAAATGGTTAATCTCAAACATTACCCCTGCTCACCTCATTTTCTTGACTTGCCTGGAGAAATTGTAGGGCAAACTTGGATCACAATGGAACTTGGATGGACAGAGGCCTACAACTCATGCATATACACAAGTATTGAAACCTTCAGGCACATGTGCTATATGGGAGTGATCATTAAAATTTAGAAGAAGCAAATCAATAAACACATACTGTACATTCTATGAAAAGTATGCAGGAACATCATAGGTAACTTTTTTAACCTGTTTTTACCTTTTTATTAAAACAACATTTTCAACAAAAATGATTTGCATAAAACCATAAAGGCCAAAATTGTTGCAAAACAAATTCAGTGGACATTTCTTTAGCCAGGTTTATAAATGCCCCCTGTATAACATGGCTGTTCCAAACACCAACTGAAGCTTTAAATAGGCTGCTTACTTCCGTAACAGCTATTAATATCTGTTGGTGCAATGACAAAAGCAAGCAAAAGGACAGATTGAACAAGACATATAACTGGCTGTGAACACACACTTTGCATATATGATACAATCTTTATAAAACATATAGCTTATAGGTAATTTAGAGAAAAAGGTTCTCCGACATATGAACAGGTTTAATATAAACTGATTCTGGCTCACACTTGCTCAACTTCTTTTACAATCTTTGCATTTATTTATTCGTGTGGGGCGAGTCTTTGGGCACATGCCTGTAAACACAGCAATATAGAAGAAATCTGCAAAGCCTTTCAAAGCAATTCAGTCCTGGAAAAATCCATCTCATATAACATATAGCACCACTGCATTATTTTCATTCAACTTTAACTTACACCAAATTATATATTATGTTCTATATCGGACATTTACAGACAACTGAAATGTAGCTTTTACAAATTTAAAAGAAAAAAACTCAGTTTTGAAAAAAAACTATTTAAATCAAATATTGCCTAATAAGCGAACATGTAATTCTAAACCAGTTTACACCATACTTTTACAAAGTTGAATGATTTACAGGGGTGTCAAACCTGCGGCCCTGTGTGGATATGAATGCGGCCCAGCTTGAAACACATGGTTCCCAAGGAAACGTCATGTTGCAAAGGATATAGGAGTAGGCAGGAGGGAGACTCCAATGCCCAGTTAGTAATACGTCTATTTAATATCCAGGTGTCCCATATTCCAGTGTGTAGCTCCATCTGGTTATCCAACTGGTATTGTAGTTCTTTTCTGTGTATTTTCTTTACTTTTACAAATCAAAAGTGTTTGTGCATTCCATGCATGGCCCCAGACAATTTTTGTTTTTCCAATGTGGCCCAGGAAGCCAAAAGGTTGGACGCCCCTGATTTACAAGTTATTATAAAAGTAACAGCTATTGAAACCAGTATTTCTATCCCTTGCTATTTCCTCCACAACACACCCTGACTACATGAACAACTAAATAAGTGTAGCCATAGACTGCTTTACTTAATTTCCCATAATAACTAAAAAAACTTCTGTACTTGTTCATTCATCTATGATTTATAGAACGCATTGTGGGAATTAGAGTCTTGGCTGGAAAATGGCATTTCCTTAATTTGGACTGTCATACATTAAGTTTACTGAGATCATTCTATAAACCCAATAGGACTGAATATACGCAATAAAGCAAAAAAGGCTGGCTATAGGTCAGGAAGTTAAATGGGTTGTTCACCTTCCAACACTTTTTTCAGTTCAGTTGGTTCAGATAATTCATTAGAAATAAAGACTTTTTCCAAATACTTTCTGTTTTCTAGGTGTGCCATATTCTAATATTGAAGTATAAAGTCTAATTTTTCACCTTTCTAAAGCAGTTCAGGGTGGGGTTGACAACCCAGTAAACTGTTCTAAATTGATAGTATATTGGTTGATACATTTCTTATCTTTGTCCATGCTGAACAGAATCCTTGAGATTCATTACAGGCAGCTGAGATGCTGCTGAGAAATGTATCATCTAAATGTTGCAAAATGTAACAGTTGCCACACAAACACCAGAGACCGGAACTGTAAACTTTAAAATTAGATTTTGGAAAAACTGTTAAAAATAAAAAAAATCGAAAGTAATTGACAAAAGCCTTTATTTCTGGAGAACAATCTACACACAGCTCAACCGAAAAACTTTTTGAAAGCTGAACAACCCCTTTATTAGAAATACTAATGAGTGTAAGAAAATGGACTCTTCTAGGCAAGAAGATATAGTCACAATAATATTTCCCCTAAAACTACACTACAAAATATCGCATGTTGTTTTCACGCAATACAAAATGCTTATAATCTTTAGGAGACAAAAAAATTTAAATATCGAACATGTTGGCAGAGTATATTTTTCTCCATCAGTCAACTTCAGTATAAAACATGATCAGATGGATTAATGATGACATGCAGTTACAATCTCCCTGCACTGCACATTGGTACTGTTATTTGTAGCTTTAAGGTCTACCACAGTCTGTCGGTCAGGAATTGGTTTAAAAGTAGCCATACTTTACAAAACCACATAGGCTTAGGTCTCCGGCCAAGAGTTTTTTTTCATACATTCCTGGCACAGGGACTGAAACCTGAATCATACATTATTTATTGCCTGTGGCATTAGTTCCATAAAATTTTTATTATAAATTTCCCTTCTGTAATTGCCTACCAGTTCATCTATTGTAATAACAGACGTTTCACAAATTTGCTATGTCATTGTGTAGTATAAAATACAGAGGTTTCACTTTCTATGCCGGATATATACACTATAATGCTTGGCCAGAGAACCGTGTGGTTTTGCAAAGGATGAGTACTAATTATTATCCAAGATTAGCAACAATTAGCATGAATATCCAGGAATTAGAACTATAAAATTCACGGCTAGAAATGCTGTATTTTAAATGCTGAACTTATTACACCAGCAGAGAGGTACAAGCCATATTAGAGTTATGATCCAGGCCTTCAAAGCTGTCCACAGAAGCTCAACATAAAAGATCTTATATTTTGGGTAAGACGCTGCAGGGCTTAGCGTGGTCTCGGCTGCTGTTGAAAAGCTAAGCGTAGAGGCCTTCAGAAGTCATATAAGTTATTACTACAGGATGGAGTCTGAGGTATCTGTGGGAAATTGTTTTCTGAGCTGCCATGTAATGGGAAGCTAAGCAAATTACTTATTAGCGTTGCACAAATTTTGACAATGTTGGAAAGCATTAAAGGGATTGTGCAAAATAAAAATAGTTTCTAATATAGTTAAAAAAACGTAACCTATAAAGGCTGCTGTGACTGGAGTCTAATATAAGAGGATTTGTTATCATAATCACCGATAAATCCCTTTCTTGGAGTCCCGTATAGGCAGCACAGGGTACTAATGGGTTAATATTGCGTTCCCTTTAGGAGGTAGGATGGATAGAAAAGTTTGACCCCTCCTCCAGGGGTCCTGCTCTTCCCTGTATTAACCCCACCTACTTTAGTTCTGACTAGCACAGCTTATAAGAAGATTAGTATGTTGAAAAGAATAAGGTGGGAAACTTACTGTGCTGCCTATACGGGACTCCGAGAAAGGGATTTATCGGTGAGTATGATAACAAATCCTCTTTTCTCGTTCGTCCCTAGGCAGCACAGGGTACTAATGGGTTAGTCCCAAAGCTAGAAACAGAGGGTGGGCGATGGAGAAGTTAAAGTTGAATAGAGGAGATAGTAACAATAAGTGAACAGCACTAACTTGGGTGACATGACCCCCAATAATTAAATGACAGCTTGAAGAACTTTTCTTCCAAAAGTAGCATCTGCTGATGCCAAAACATTGAACTTATAGAACTTTGCAAACGTATGAACGGAGGACCACGTAGCTGCCTTACAGATTTGTTCGATGAAGGCCTGGTTATAGAGTGCCCAAGAGGCGCTAAGACCTCTTGTGGAGTGAGCAGCCACCTTTAGTGGTGCAGGTAAACCTTTTAGGGTGTATATGAATGTTATGAGGTTTCTGATCCATCTCGCAATGGATATCTTTGAAGCTTTTTCTCCTTTTCTACTAGGACCATAGAGGACAAAAATTGAATCTGATTTCCTGAAGCTTTCTGTTCTGTGAAGGTAGAATTTAAGTGCTCTTACTACATCTAAGTTGTGTAGTCTTCTTTCTGCTTCCGTGGTTGGTTTAGGACAGAATGTTGGGAGTACAATTTCCTGATTAAGTTGGAATTCAGAGGATACCTTAGGGAGGAAAGTCGGTATGGTTTTTAGCACTACCTTGTCTTCGTGAAATACACAAAATGGGGGTGTGTGGCTTAACGCCCCAATCTCGGACGCCCACCTGGCTGATGAGATACATACTAAAAAGGCTGTTTTCCAAGTTAGAAATTTCAGATCCACGGAAGCCAATGGTTCAAATGGCTGCCCCTGTAGCATTTGTAGTATGAGATTCAAGTTCCAGGGGGGAAGGTGGTCTTTATATGTAGGTTTGATGTGACCGACTGCTTGAATGAAAGTCCTTGTCAGAGAAAGAAGCAAGTTGCGTCTGGAAGAGGACAGAAGGAGCGGATACTTGGACTTTGAGGGAATTTAGTCCCAACCCCTTATCCATGCCGTCTTGGAGAAATTCTAAGATGTGTGGAATTGAGCAGACCTGGTAGTTAGAACTATTTGTTTTGCACCACATCATGTAATTGGACCACACGCGGTGATATGTGGTGTTTGTTGTTGGCTTACATGCTTTTAACATCCATTGCGTTAGGAATAGATTCACCAATGCTGGGTGCCGGCAGGGCCCCTGTAGCAATAAATCCGGTCTTTTTGGAAGAGTCCATGGAGGGGCAATTGAGAGTTTTCATAGATCTGAGAACCATGCCCTCCTGGGCCAAAATGGCGCTATTACTATAGCCATCGTTTGAAAGAGACACAGGCGTCTGAGGACAGGGTGTATCATTGGTATGGGAGGGAATATGTAAACCAGGTGGAAGTCCCATTCTGTTGTCATTGCATCTATTGACCATGCTTGTGGGTCGTGGTACCTGGAACAGTAGCGTGGTATCTGGTGATTGGCTTTTCCAAGAGGTCTGAGGCGTACCCCACATGGCTATGATTTGTCTGGACACTTCCTGATGTAACCTCCACTCTCCTCCCAATTCAACAGCCCTGGTATGTAAACTGCCGCTAAACGGCATGACTTGTTTTCTGCCCACTGAAGGATGTGGAGCACCTCTTGCCAAGCTGTTTTGCTGTGGGTACCTCCTTGGTGGTTTATATAGGCCACTGCTGTGGCGTTGTCTGATCTGATCTTTATCGTATGTCCTTCCAATAGGTCCGACCAATGTGTTAGGGATAGGAAAATTGCACGTAACTCTAGTACATTGATGTGTAGGCATGATTCTCTTTGTAACCATCGGCCTTGCACTGTCCTGTGGTTGAAAACGCCTCCCCAGCCTGTAAGACTGGAGTCTGTCGATATTATTGACCAGTTTGCAATGGAACAGAGTTTTTCTCTCTTGATGTTGTCGTTCTGAAGCCACCACTGAAGGGACAATCTTGTGGTGTTTAAGAGGGAAATGGGGGCGTCAAGATTGTTAAAGTCTCCTCTCCATTTCTGCAGGAATTCTAGTTGGAGAGGTCTCATGTGAGCCTGAGCAAATGGGATGATCTCTATGGACGAAGTCATGAGACCTAGAACCCGCATAGGTTCTGACTGATAGAGACCGTTGTGATATTGCCTATTGTACTGCCACGTACAGGTTTTTCTGTTTTTATGGTGTGCGAAACACCCTGAGTTGAACTGCATCGAAAAGGACTCCAAAAAAAGTGATGGATTGTGTTGGAATTAGTGTGCTCTTTGAAGTGGGAATCCTCCATCCATGAGATTCTAGTATCTGCCTGCATAGGTTGGTTTGCGATATTGCCCCTGTATATGATGGTGCTCTTATGAGTAGGTCGTCTAGATATGGCAGCACTCAGATATCTTGTCTCATGTGTGCCACTAGGGCGCCATTATTTTTGTAAATACCCTGGGGGCTGTTGCCAGTCTGAACGGTAAGGCTTGGAATTGAAAATTATGTCCTTGTATGGCGAAGCGGAGAAATTGTTGAAAGTCGACATGGATTGTGACGTGCAAATAAGCATCCTTTAAATCTATGGACGTGAAGAAATCTCCTTTTTCTACATTTGCCATTACGGACCGTAGAGACTCCACCTTGAATGAAGGCAAGTGCAGGAATTTGTTTAGAAGTTTTAAATCTAGTACTGGACGCATTGAACCATCTTTTTTGGGTATTAAAAACAGATTTGAATAAAAGCCTTGATGACATTGTTCTGGTGGTACTGGGATGATTGTATTGGCTTTTAGCATATCCTGCACTGCTGTATGTAAAGCTTGTCTCATATCCGTGTGAATTGGTATGGACGAGAACCGGAATCTCTGGGGGGGGGGAAGGGGGTTTGAATTGAAGTTTGTAGCCGACAGATATTATGCTGTGGACCCAAGTGTCTGTTGTGGATTTGAGCCAGATTTCCCTGAACCTTAGAAGAAGCCCCCCCTACTGCCTCTACTCATTTGGGAGAGGCTTTCTCTTCATGCATCCTGTGGTTTGTCCTGCGTTCCTCTTGTGGTGGTCCTTTTTTTTGTAGGAGCGAAAATTGTCTTTCGATTGTTGTGCTGCGGTTGCTATTGTGCGCTCTTCTCCCGATGCATACCTAAAATGGCGGCCAGAAGTTCTCTCTTGGCGCGAAAGTCTAACTCTCTGCAGAGAGTAATGCGGGAGGCCGGAAGAGCTGTGGAGCGTCTGGGGCCGTGGCGCTCCTTTCAAGCTTTGGTAGCGCTAAGGCTTGCCTAAGTGGATTGATAGCGCTCGCACTTGTCTTTTGGATGACCGACACACATATATTGACCACGCTGAACAGTGTCTTCTGTTTTAAAAGTCGCAGAGAAAATAAAAAAATAAAATAAAAAAAGAAGAAGTAACGGTATTGTGTATGGGAGCTATGCTTCCCAGACATCCTACCTCCTGCTGGATGGAAAAAAACTGAAGTATGTGGGGTTAATACAGGGAAGAGCAGGACCCCTGGAGGAGGGGTCAAACTTTTCTATCCATCCTGCCTCCTAAAGGGAACGCAATATTAACCCCTTAGTACCCTGTGCTGCCTATGGACGAATGAGAAAATAGCCAGAACACTATTTCCTGCTTTGCAGCTCTTGGTTTCCACTGATTGGTTATCAGGCAGTAACCAGTCAGTGACTTGAGGGGAGGTCACATGGGTCATAACTGTTGCTTTTGAATCTGAGCTGAATGCTGGGGATCAATTGCAAACTCACTGAACAGTTATGTCCCATGTGGGACATAGAGGGGAGCCATCGCGAAAATAAAAATATAATATATGCTTCATCAAACTGAAATGTGTAACTTTTTAAATACAATGAAATAAATATTTTGCATCCTTTTTGAAATAATTACTTTATCTTCACTATTCCTCTCTCAGCATCTGTTTCTCTTCATTCTGTCTTCATGCAGCAGTTGGGTGTCAGATATTCATTTAGGGCTCTTCCAGACGAGGAGATTGCCTGCGACAAATCTCCCTGCAATCTCCTCGTCTGGAAGAGCCCTAACAGTTAGATCCAATATATCTTATAGGGGGCTCCTTTTGCCTGGAAGATGTATTAGAGCTCACACTAAGATCACCAGAAATCTGGTCTCTCTAAATGGAGACTGCAAAAGGCAGTTGTTTTGTTTGATTTTGTTTGTACTGGAATCAGTTTTCAGTGAGCTCTGATTCATCTGCTGGGAAATATCTATAAGATATATTGGATCAAACTGTCAATGATTATCTGACACCCAACTCCTGAAAGAAGAGAGAATAAACTTGATTATTTCAGAAACTATGCAGAATTTTTAATTGATTGTATTTAGAGAGTTTCGTATTTCAGTATGCTCAACCTGATATTTTATTTGAATTTTCGCTAAAGTTCCCTTTAAAAGCAAGGAGTTTTTAAACTTTTTTATTTATTTATTTTGCACAGCCATCTGTTTAACCCGTTTTTATAATGAGCTGTTCGTTTAAGTGGTGGTTCACCTTCAAGTCAACTTTTAGTATGTTATAGAATGGCCAACTAACCAACTTTTCAATTGATCTTAATTATTTATTTTGTATAATTTATGTGCCTTCTTCTTCTAACCTTTACAGCTTTCAAATGAGGGTCACTGCCCCATCTAAAAACAAATCTTCTGTAAGGCTATACATCTTGTTATTGCTACTTTTTATTATTTATCTTTCTATTCAGGACTTCTCCTATTCATATTGCAGATTCTTATTCAAATCAGTGCATGGTTGCTAGGGTAAGTTGGATCCTAGCAACGAGATTGCTGAAATTACAAACTGGAGAGCCACTGAAGAAATAGCTAAATAACTCAAACAACACAAATAATAAAAAAAAAAGATCAAATGAAAATTGGCTCAGAATATCATTCGCTACATCATGCTAAAGGTTACAGCAAATGTGAACAATATTTTAAGCTTGAATACACAGCAGAAGTCTGCTGAAGAGTCTTAAAAACTTGAGTATAAACCAAAACAACTACAGTGGCATCACGGAGCAAGCTAAAAGATGCTAAAGTGAAGCAATTTATTTTTTCTCTCTCTGGTTCTGCCCTACTTTAACACAGGGTAAAGCTCAGATTCAGATCATTATAGTGATTATTGTATAGATTCTAGCAGCATTCTGTACCACATAGGGATGCAGGTAAACCAGAAAGGGTTTTGTGTGCACCATGGGCAAACTGTTATGGGAAATGTAAAGTGCAACAAAGAATTAGGGCTTCCCAGCATCTGTTATGAGTGTTGTGTTACCAAATCCCTATAGCAGTAAAGATCTGAGCATCCAAATTAGTTCCCAGTAGCACCCTATTTTCTTTTCTGCAGCTATCAGTTAATCAATTGTAGGGAATCCGTGCAAAAGCATTGCACTTATCCCTGTAAGGGCAGAAGCACAGAGCCTGTGTAACAGGAAGTGACACAGCAGCCAGTGAGTGGCTGGTAGGAAAAGGAAGTCACAGAGACTGGCAAAAGAAGAAAGCCTGGCATAGAGAACCACATGGTGGACAGAGAAGGAAGCCAGAGAGCTGCTGATGGTCCCAGAGACCTGAGAGGCTGCACCAAAAGTAGACACTTGGATCAGGATGGCACAGGGAAGCCAAATACTGTACCTGGAAAGACAGAGTGTGAAAGGAATCCAGACTGGAGAAAAAACAGCAGGAGATTCCTATCTGAGCATCCAAATCGCACTGCATCCCTGAATGTGCGGGATTCGCGTACCCAAAAGAGGCGCAGAAGATAAAGATACTTATTGATAAGACATTAAAGGACTTTGACTTTCCATAGTTAGTTAGCAGTTTGCGTTAGCAAGTCAGTTAGTGAGGCCCTATTGCCACCAGTGAGGAGTGCTGCCTGTATTAGGTGACCTTTTATTTTAGATAAACAGTTATTTAAGTTAACTAATACTGTGTATGAGTTATTACTGTATTCGTAGTGGGGCCACCCGTAGGTGCATTCCCGGATCCCACTAGTTGGAGGCACTGTGCTAGTAAATACCAAATACCCAGTCTCTCCCAATACCACTGCTGAGTGGCTCAGGTTTGTCCCGTGCCATCAAGTAAGCGCCACACATGAAGTGTAACCCCGACAAAGGGGGTGTCGAAAGGGTTTCACAAGGTTAGTGGCCAACTCCCAATATAAAGTAAATATAAAATTACATCCTAAAAAGAGGATTCATAATAATTCAATAACTGGTTGTCCTGTATAATTACAATGGATAGCTTTAATAGATGTAAATCTGAACATGCAATACAATTTGCATTCACCACTGATTAGTCTGTACAATCAAAAGTTATTACAAAATGTTGTTTTTATCTTTCTTCTTAAACCAGGCTGGCAGGCTGGAACAAACAATACTTTGGGGGTATTATGTATTGAAAATATGCACAGTTTCTTACGAAAAATTTATATTATTGCATCCAAATAAAGCTTTTAGCATAACACACCAGAATGCAGTGTGGTCAGCCCTGCAACATGTATAATAATTTTATAGGTATTTAAGGGATATGATGAGCACTAGCCACACCTCCTCCGATGAAGCAGCCAATAGCGCACAACGTGTCAGGAAGGAGTGGCTGACATGAGGTAGGCAGACCGGGGGTGGGGTGGGGAGACTGCATTGTGGTGTGTAATGCTAAAAGCTTTATTGTATGTAATAATATGAATTTTTTCCTATGAATGAAATGCACAAATAAATATTTTAAGTAAGAAACTGTGCACATTTCTAATTTATATAGAACACATGGTAGTGTGCCCATGCACAGTTCTGTACTGTCCAGGACCGCCTGTAATGTAGCTGTAAAGGATATGTAATCTGTTGGGTTTGACCAAACACCTGCAGAAAACTTAGTACCAGTATCAGTCCATACGATCACTGGAAGGGGGTGGGGAGTAAACAAAGTGCTAATTCATAGCTGAAGAAACAGAATTACAAAAATGTTTAAAACAACAACACAGAGCACAAAGGGGAAATACTAGCGATGATAATTCCTCTTTAAGCACTTCTGTTTTTTTCTTTGTGCAAAACAAAAAACCCCCCCACAAAATTAAGAATATATATGCCACCATGCTACTTCATGGTGCTCTATAGTGAATTTAACACTCACTCAACAGTGTGCAATAAGTATGCTAATTAACACCTAGCGGTACCCAACACTTTTATCAGACTTTATCAGGGTTTATAATTATGATGAATATTTCTCCACAGTGTTTAAAAGTATTTGATTTCAAGATAAAATACAAGTATATCAAGAATATATAAAGCAATTCTCCTGCAAGCATGTTAAATAAGAGAGCACAAATCTGCAACAAGAGCATTATGGCAACAAGGTTATCCAAATATCTCTGCCCAAGAAGCACCTTGTGTTATTTCACAAGCAGGATGAGAAACTTGAAGCCTGACAATCTCCTTGCAAATTGCAAAGCCCAGAATCTCCACCACTGCTGCATAAACAATGATGCCAGGAATGAACAGGAGAGCAGTAAGTCTGCCAACTTAGATCTAAATTAAAAAAAATACCTTTCCATGTCCCTATTCTCTAAAACTATATATATGGGATGCAGCATGTTGCATTTTACCTGCGTTCGACACTTACATGCGTCTGTGTGAGTACAGCCACGTTGAAAAGAATTCAGTGCGTCTACTCCTGCGCTTGGCTGAACGTATGAAAACGGAACGCAGGGGAGCGCAGGTAAAAACGCTTTCCAGCAAGAGCCCTTACAGAAATAAGGATGTACTAGTATCCAGGTGCCTGAAGTATTTCTCCAGATGAATGGTGTCAAGTCAGTGAAGAAAAAAACATAACTATACAGTAGATCTACTTTAACCTGATTTTAAAAGGTCTTAATGTGCAGCTGTTCCTGCACTGCGACAAACAATTGGACATAAATTAACGCATTATGTGATCTCTGCACCACCTACCATGTAAGAAAGCACCTTTGGTTGATCGTACACATAAATATATGCAAACATAATGACACACAAGGGATGTAATTCACAATAGCAATTGCGATCTTTGTTTTATTGCACAACAGCAAGCACATTGGTAACACTTGAATTAGGGTTAAACACTGCTTCTGTTTCAGTTTAACAATCTATGCCAATGTTGTATCAAAAGGAATAACCTCAGTATTCATAGTACTGCATCCTACAAATAACGCACTATGACAGCCGGGAAGATTTCTCAAACATTTAAAGAAATACTTCATATAAACAGAATATAAGTGTTTCATTTTTCAGGCATAACTTTCTCTGACTAGAAAGAGTTGCACACTTGGAAGTATTGGAAGTATCAGAACTGCAAATTTATATCATGAATATACTGAAGTTTTGAGGCTGACCAGGACCAGTCTCTCCTGTTCTGCTTCTTTTAAATAGTTTTTGGATGTTGTTGTACAGGTTTGTACAGGTACAATTATACAAACAAAAATAACTTATTTTGAGCCATATTGCTAATTATACCTAGAAACTCACCTTTGCATCCAAATGTCACAATAACTAGCTGGAATTGGCATGTAACTTTAGGAAAACCTATATTTGTATGAGCAAAAGGCAATTAAAACTGCCTCTAGAGTGAAACTCCAACATTCTCCATTCATTTCTATGGGATTTTTAAAAGAGTACTTATCAAAGGGTGAAAGTGAAAGTTCATACTCCTATAAATACACCTTTCGAAATCTCATAGAAATGAATGGAGACTGTGGAATTTCACTCTAACTTTTTGATAAATATAATCCAATGTACAGTAACACAGCACTCACCTTCGGCTCTCGTGCGCATGTCAGACACTGTGGTTTGCACTGTTGCCATGTTGCATGAAGTGGTCCCTTCCCTCTTCTTTTAGCAGAACTTCTGAAAGGTCAGATGCCCAAAAAGATCCATCAGAAACAAAAAGTAGTGGGAAAAATAAGCTGTGTAGCATGCAATGAAAGCCTAACACTCTATACTAGCTGAAAAACAGACCAAATATAACTGAAGAGCAAGTATGCTAAGCCTGTGGTCCTCGATTAATTGTTGCAGTATAACTAACAGCACCCAGTGAGATCAAGCAGAGCGCTGTAAATGCAACATTACTACCACAAAATGTATTCATATGGCAAACAGCTGACTATAACAGGCAAAGGCTACAAAACATTTAATGTAATAAATATAATGTGCCAGTGCAAGAAGGTTAGAATGGGCCAGTGATCCCCAACCAGTAGCTCGTGAGCAACATGTTGCTCTCCAACCCCTTGGATGTTGCTCCCAGTGGCCTCAAAGCAGGAGCTTATTTTTAGAATCCAGGCTTGGAGTTGTATACAAACAAGGTGCACTGCCAAACAGAGACTCGATGTAGGTTGACAATACACATAGGGGCTACCAAATCGCCAATCACAGCACTTAATTGTCACCCCAAGAACATTTTTCATGCTAGTGTTGCTCTCCAACTCCTTTCACTTCTGAATGCTGCTAATGGGTTTCAAAAGGTTGGGGATCCCTGGAATAAGTGCTCTTGTGAGGTGCAGGAGGCTATGGTAGCCAACGTCCCTAAGAAAGAATTGGCCCGTGTAAGGAAACAACTAGTGTTAATCCACCTCCTCAAGCACAGTCAGAAAAGACTTTTGTGATCCATGAGCATTTTGTTTGAAATCTGTCTTCATCAACTGTTCAATGAGAACATCAAGTGGAGTCTCCAGACAGGAGATATATTCACTGGCAGGCACACGCTGATAAATGTAGAACTGAATGAGGTAATGGTATAGAGCAGATGGAATTCAAGTCAGATCAGCCACAGAATAGCTATTAAACAGACTGGATCTCCAGAAAAGCTTTGAAATGTTGACAAAAGTAAAAAAAAAAGAATTAGGCTGAATTAGAATTATATAGTGGGAGGATGTCTGATTCGTTTTCCAGTTCAAATTCAAGATAATTGAATTATACATTGTTTACAAGCAATGGGTTAATGATGACCATGACAAGGAAGGATAAACCAGGCAAATTCATTGCTGATCAGCTCCCTGAGGTAAAAGGGTGCCGGGAGTTGTACTTCAAAAGCAGAGAGAAGGCAACAGGTTGGGCACCCCTGTAGTTGAGACCAATGACCTGCAACTGGGGTAAAGGGGGTGGTGCATAAATGACAGCTGGGAGGGGCAAAAAAAACACAGGGAGGCTCATTTATCAACACTGGGCAAATTTGCCCATGGGCAGTTACCTATAGCAACCAATCAGTGATTAGCTTTCTAAAGCCAGCTGCAAGTAGACTGATAAATGCGGCAATTTGATTGGTTGCCATAGGTTACTGCCCATGGGTAAATTTGCCCAGTGTTGATAAATGACCCCCAAGGTGTGGAGAGACGCAATCCCTGTGATTCTGGCTATAGGGACTGCACTACTAATGGCATTTTAGGGATGGTAAAATTATATGAAAACACTGCTGTCTCGGATGACAAAAAGTTACTGGGGCAGTTATGCATATTTGAGCTTTCAGGCAAACGTGAAAATGGTGCAAGGCATAGAAGCGAGCGACTAGCAAAATGATGGCACTGGAATTTGTGATTATAGCCCAAAATGAGCTTCTCCCAACTATGAATGAACCCCAGGGCCGGGCCAAGGCAACTGCTGATGAATGAAGAAGATAATAAAAAAGGGGATAGCCTGACGCCTGTGACAGCTAGAATGTAGGGGAAGTGTATACTACCGGGGACCTGACGCAGAAGCGAAGATTTATGAGACAGTCTCCCGAGCAAAAGTCCATCAGCACCAGCCGCACGGACGCTTCCTCGCAGCGACTGAGAGTTTGTAATTCCCTTTCCCTCATAGGCAGGTGTATGTCATGAGGTAAATAATCCAGATAAGCAAACCCGACCCCTACCCACTCACTCCCCGCTCCGAAACTGTCACACACACCTCTTCTCTGTTCCCTTTCCCTCAGCAAATCTGAAGCACTGGTAGCCCGGCCCGCTCACACTCAACCCGGAACCTACCACTCACCCTGGAGGAGGCACACTGTAGTCATTGAAGCCATTGTACTCAAATACTGCCTAAGTACCAAGTGCGAGGCGACCACAATAAATGCAATCGCCTCCCTTAATGCCATAGCCACTTACCCTCACCAGCTTAATCGGCCAAATTGAAATGGAAACGAAGCAGCTTCCATGTCTCTCCCCCCCTAGTCGTTAGTGTTAGTTGGAACCGCCCACAGTCGAGTTGCTTGCAGCTGCGGCGGGCTTCACAGAGGCGGCAGAGTGAATGACAGGTTCAGGGAAGCCCCTTGCGTCAGTCGCATTATTTTCCTTATTGGCGTTTCTCTCATTGCATAGCAATAGGGCCGCTGTCGTGCTGCATTGTGGTTACACTCATTCCTTTTACTCAAACCGGAATTTGAAGTGCTGCTGCATGCGCCTGTGCCTTTCATTAGGCAGGCACTGTAGATATAAACCCCGTGCTGTGAAATGGGCTGCTTTATTATTCCCTGAATAAAATCCACACACTAAAAGGGGTGCTTCACCTTTGAGGTAACGTGTGTTATAAAATATCCAGTTCCTAGCAACCTTGCAATTGATCTGCATTATTTATATTTAAGTGAGATATTTACATTTTTCTACAGCTTTCCACTGACCCTACTGAAAAACAAATGCTCTGTAAGGCTACACATTTATTGTTATTGCTGCCTTTCAGTTCTTATCTTTCTATTCAGGCCTCTCCGTCTCTTCAAATCAGCGCATCATTGCTAGGGTAATTTTGAGGATAGCTACAAGATTACAGCATTGGCATAAGGGAGAACCGCTGAATAAAAATTTAAATAACAGAAATGACAGACTCCATTGCATTGTGGGACTTGTAGTTCCTTAACAGCTGGAGAGCCAAGGTTGCAGATCCCTGCTCTACATCATACTAAAAGTTAACTGAAAGGTGAAAACCCCTTTAAGGGCTAGACCACACGGTAAGATTCAGGGAGATTTTGGGGCGACTAATCCCCCTGAATTACTTGCCCGTGTCTCGTACCCGCTAAACTGTAAGTCCCCTGCGCCTATTCACACGCGGCGCTGCGTTTTTCTAAGTCGCTTCAAATTGCCTCACAAGGTACTGTTCCTGCCCACATCAACAAGCACCTATAAGTACTGCTCTCCAAATGCAATTGACTTACTCCCACCTGCATTAAAATATGGGATTGCTTGCCTAACTTACATATATATATATTTTTATATAAAATAGATATACTATTTATCAAAAATAATATCCCCAACAGTATATTTTCAATAATACTGGGTTGCAAAGTGATATGGTGCATATAATGACCTAGCACACATAATACTGCCAATAATACTGTCACATTATCCCTTCCCCCAATGGTTTGAATGGCCTCCTCTTTGTGTGAGACCCTTGTGCTGGAGACAGTACTGCGAATGGCGTGTGTCATTTACATAGTTATTGCAGAGACTGTATAAGAAGGGAATGAAAGGGATAAGCTCAGTTACTGGAGATAGCAGTCACATTTCTGTTTAACTACAGTAGGGTCACAGCTGGGGTTACAGTCGTGTTCAATTATGCATGGACATTACACCTACTAAGTGTAAAAGTGACAAGAAAAGTAATGGTGGGCCAAATTGAACTATGGCTCCCATCTGACTCAGTAGTGCACTGAATTGAGCTGTGGCTAGAATGTGATTGCATGCGTTTCTTTTCTTTAAGAAATTGATCTGTGCTATGATACTATCTATGCACTGTATAATGCATGGTTATGGAATTCTTACATGGTCTCAGTTGCCTCTTTTAGCTACAGCAACTATAAGAGACATTTTAGCTTGTTGTAGATGTAACAAGGTGGCAGTTTCAGAATGAGACTTCATTCTTTATTTTAATTATCTAGCTGCCAGTGAAGTCAGTGAAGCAAATTCTATCAGCTTTTATTTCTTGTCTTTAATAGAGAGAGAATGTCACTCCAGACTCACCCCTTCCAACAATGGCCGCTCTCACTAAATGCTGTGCCTCTATTCAGCTGATCATTCTTGGGTGCTTAGTCCACAGAGCTTCCTGCAGCAGTCAATACAAAGGGTTTGGCTAAGAGCCAAGAGCCTGAATGGCGTGGAGATTGTAAAGTCTAGTTGAATAAAGTGCAAATTCTTAATCAGAGTGCCCCCCTTTCTTTCTTTTGTATTGTTTGCTTGTTTATCCTTTAACATTCAGGCAAATGCTTAGGGGCAAATTCACTAAAGGGCAAATTGTCGCCAGGGACAGCTTCGCCACACTACGCGCCACTTCGATAGGTGGAAATTCATTAGCACTGCACTAATTCACTAAAATGCGATGTTGCTTCTTGGATATTGAACGCTGGTGACTTTTTGCTAGCATTAATTCTGCTGGGCGAGCATTTCATAGCGAATGTTCGCTAGCATTCATTTCTGCCTTGTGAAACTTGGCTAGCACTCTTGCGCTTATTTTAATTTGAATAGAGCGAATACAATAAAGTCGTAGGACGTCTTTATAAAATGGCCACTTTTTCATACAAATGTCCAAGGAACCTGAATAAAGACAAAAGTGATCCTCTAATGCCCTACACATGAGATCACCCCAAGGGCTGAACTCCACGGATTATTTCTGCGTGATCCGACGCGCAATGCAAAAAACACAGGCGTCACTTTGGATGCAACGTAATAAGGTAAGTAATACAAAAGTTGTCTGGTGTCGCAGCTTTGATCCGATGGGACACGACTGTTGGATGCAGACTCTTCGACAGCATCTGACTTTTGTATTACTTACCTTATTTCCTGCGTTTTTGCGCAGCATGTTGGATTGTGCAGAAAATGTCCGTGCAGCCCTAAAACAAATGGAAAAGCTGCAAAAATGCACATTGTATTTTCCATGTCATTGTCTGTTATACAGGGATGCTAGGATACTGGATAAGGGGCTAAGGGGGATATTGGAGGAGGATTCCAGTTTACACATTATCAGCAGATTTATGTTTAGCCTCTCTAGTAACATAGTAACAGTAACATAAGTTAAGACACATTGCACATTAATTAATACAAGTCAAGCTTGTACATAATGTATATCTGTATTGCCATAGGTCATACGCATACCTCCCAACATTTTGGAAATAAAAAGAGGGGAAAAAAAATTGCTGTACATAGTGCGGCGAAATTTTCTTAGTTTGAAAATATGTCTTTGTTTTTTCAGTTATTACAGTGTTGCTAATGAGGGTGAATTAAGCCAATTAAGTTAGAAACTTTGTTTCTTTTTTCTGGCTGTTCAGTGCAGAGAAAATAGGGACTTTCCAGTAGAAATGAGGGACTGCAGGTTGAGCTGTCAAAAGAGGGACTGTCCATCTGAAAAAGGGACAGTTGGGAGGTATGTATACGGATTATAATCCACTAATTGGCTACAGTATTACAGGGCTGTGTGCCTTCTGGGGCAAACAGCACCATCTAGGGTTGCCTAGCATTAATACATTTGTCAGAAAGTAGACTATCTCCATAGGGTAGCTCTTTTGACAATTTAAATATTGGTACTGCTGTATTACATTCATTCTTTATATGAATCACTTATGGTGAAGTGAGACCTGTAAGGTGCATGATGTTGAGATTGGGGGGAAGATTTTTGTAGTTTGTGCACAGACCACGCATAGTATACAGGGGACTTGTCTGTTGCTTCTAATCCATACTTCTCCAGGGTAAAGAATACCAGAGTCACTCCACACTTCTCTAGGTAGGTGGAAAGCATTGCATTTTATTTGATGTTTTTATTCTTGCTCCAGATCAGCACAAGAGATAGTCCTTCTTAGAATAATCACTATTCCCTGGAAATGTGGAACTGAGAGTTTGAGAAGTCTTTAATTTTTTCACTTTCATTCTATTATTGTCTTCCTGCCTTCAGCTGAGATGTTTCCAACAGACTAACATCCAGAAAAGAGCGTGGCTTAGTCTCATGCGATGCACAGGGACAGAAAGGTATGCAAATTTTTACCTCCATGAATAAATCAGCAGGTCTAAATATTTCTCTGTTGTGTAATATGGGTAAAAATAACTTTACCCGGCAAGCAGAAACACATATCATTATCCAGACAGCGGGCAAGCCTGTTTCTAAGAGTATTCATTTAGAAATAATATTTGCACATTGAATACAAATATTGTTTTGAGATCTGGAGATTCATGAAATGAGGCATGTCTACTGTAGACATCAAATTGCAGTGGTCAATTGTATATGCCAATATAAATCAATAGAACATTTTAATAATCAATAGAAAGGCTTATTAAAATGTATGCAATATATGTAATTGAATTGAAGTATGGCTGCTAGACTCCAGGGATCTCAGGCCACCCACCCATAGAGAGTACCAGCTTAAGAAAATCTGTTTTTCCCCTCTTCTCTGTAATAATAGTAATTAAGCTGCACATACTGTATATGTATTGGTGCCAAAGCAATCCTATTGGATTTCTTCAATGTTCAAATGTTTTTTAGTAGATGTAAGTATTAGCTTGATCTCGTACCTTTTTAGTTTTATGTAAATGTTTTTTTTTTATAAAATAATAAATCTTACCCCAAAAAACAATAGCCTTATACACTTCTTGGCTTACTAGCATTTAGTCATCCCTGGGTAGCTGTTCCTGTGATTAAATGCTGGTAGGGCATGAAATGCATTAGGCTATTTCTTAATGATTTAATTAATAAAATGTAATAACATTTTATTTTTGGAGCATGCCCCTGTTGTATTTTATCATACTGGAATTTCAGATATTTTCAGCAAGTTTAAAAGGCATGTACTCTATTTAAAATCGGGATTTATTTTAATTGATTTTCTATAAATACAGGAGTTACCATAATAGTTATACTACAAGATTAGTATGAAATATAATCTTAGAATATTACATCAGAGGCAAAATTTTCAGGGAAAATTGAACATTTCTGGTAAGTTACAAGGAAGGACATATCATATTTCTTGGGTTTAGTGTCCAAGTATTATCAGTGTAATGTTCCTTTAATTAAACATTCACAGTTCCAACAATCTGAAAATAACCAACAGGGAGATGTTTACATATGATGCTATTTACAGAGTAACCAATACACTTGGAAAGACAATTGACAGTAATAAAACAGTCACATTACTACATGTACTGTATGAAGAATGGGTTATTCTATCAAAAGTTAGCTTTCATGTAAAAGGAACCATTGTTCTTTGTTACTTGTTATCAGAAAATGTATTTATTTTTACTCAGTATCTCTCAGTACCACTTCTCTTTCAACAGCTCTTGTGAGGATGCAAACACAACCTGGGAAGCATGTCTTAGCAATTTTGAATGCAATGGATCAACAATGTGGAATTGGATTTCTGCTTTAAAATGGGCCCACGTCATTGGTGCTAGTTCTTATTTTTACCATAAGAAATCAATTCCCAGTGTCCCCATTGGGGCCAACTGCATGGACATTTAGTAATGAAGCATTAAAAAAATATATATAGATATATTATTTATTTATATTACTGCAAGGAATATTTTTTTTCATGCAAAAAATATATTTTCATGTTGAGAAGCAGGAGCAATCTATCCAAATTCTTAACTGTACCCTCGTGCCTTTTGTCTATTTAAAAGTAAATAGAAGATAAATCCAGTGTACATAAACAAAGTAGGTTTTACCCTTTCACTGACTTGTTTTCAGTCCCACGGTTAAAGGGAACTAAGTTTCCAGCACTATAAATTATTGGGATAAGGGTTCTGACAGCCTGTGGTTAACTGATATCATTTTGTGGATGCATACACATGTATAATAATATATCATGCTGTTTGCAAATGTTTTTCTTTCTTGTTTAAAATTTGGAAAAAAAATTGGGGAAGTTTATTGGATTACCCAGTATAATTTTAAATCTTAGTTTAAAGTATGTAATTGCATTTACCCTTTAATTCTGTTAATTATTTTAAAAAGCCAGCTGTATAGGAGTTGTTACCAAACATAGAGATGGATGATAATTTATTGATTGATGGATTGAGACAAAAACTTGTGATAAAAAAATTCCTTTGTCAGTCAAGAAAGTTATTTAAGGATTAGGATTAAGCAGAACTAACAGAAATATGCACCAGTCTAGCTCACCTGCAAAAAGTAGCTTCTCTGAACACACTCAGTCAGAACCAGTAACATCATATGAATTAAAAAAAAAACAGACAAAAGTCCATATTAACTGAATTACCTTGTATTTTTTGTACAACACGTAAAGTATGCTATTGAAGCACCTAAACTTAGCAACAAAGAGAAACAAGTAAAAACAAATGGTCATAAGGGGTTGCCAATATGTATGTGTTCATATTAAATCCAAGAAAGAAAAAACTTCCACATCTACAGTTGGTGGTCCCACCCAATCAATTCGTCCTTGTCTTTACTATTGATCCTTCTCATTATTCACACACTATGCTGTGACTTGACCAGGCACGAAGGCCATTTCAGTAAATATTTGTACCTTGCATGTGTTTTCCAAATGCTTCTGAAACTAGGGAATCGTTTCAAAGAAAGGAGTATCTGAAGTATGTTGTTTTGCTGTATCTTTACTGGTAGCCTGCCACTGGCCACCTTCTAAAATGCACATGAAATATATGAGCAGTAGTGTAACTACTTCCTGGTGGGCCCTGGTACAGGATGGGCCCCTGCCCCCCCCCCCCCCCCCCCCGTCAGGCCCTTAATGCTATAAATCGCATGCTGGAGTGTTGATGGCATGTGTGCTATAAAATCTCCCCCTAGATAACCACCTGCCATAACCATTTTTGTGGCTCCGATGGGCCCCATGCGGGAGGGAGCCCTGGTTCATTTGCACCCCTGGTAGTTACGCCACTGTATATGAGGTTATGTAGCCACTAGAACACTGCCTTCTGCTTAGCACTATCCAGTTGCAGACCCCCCATCCTATTTTAGCAAATTATTGGAGGCAACATTCAATAATTTGTTGCAATCTTTGCTTATAACAAGAAACAAAACTATAGGTATCAGAGGTACTTATTAACGATAGTGTATGGGTAAGCACCTGTCTTGTCCTAAAATGATTTTCCCACCCCTAATAAAAAATTTCAAACTATGGGCCAGATTCAGTTCAGGGAGAAAAAGTTATTTCAGTGTTTATCACGTGAAAAGTCATGGGGGCAAATTCACTAAAGCGCGAAACGTTTAACTCTAGCACTTATTCGCCAGCGTGACGTCATTTCACAACTTCGCCAATCTACTAACAGTGTCCCTGGTGAAAATTCACTAGTGAAGTATATAGACTAGCGCAACTTCGCACCCTTATGCAAGGCGAAGCTGCGCACTGACGAAGGGAAATACGCTAATTCACTAAGATGCCCATTTTACTGAACGTTACCTCTTGCGCCAGACTTTACTTTGCCAGGTCAGACATGGCGAAGTTCAATAAAAAAGGAGTTTGAAAAAAAAACTTGAACTTTTTTCTAATTCGTAAAAAAATGCTGGCGTCTTTTACTTTTTTTAGGGTGATAGTCTGAAAAATAGCGTAATTTTTTTGGTGATAACCCTCCTTCCCCCCCTACATTTCCTAACATATGGCAACACAACTATACAGTGGGCACATATAGGACAACTTTATTTTATTTATTAAAGGTTTCCTGGGCTTGTGTAGTGTAATGTAGTGGCTGTAACATATACCTTTAACTTCGCGCCGTATGCAAATTAGACATGGCTAGCGTAAATGCGCTTTGCCTGACGAAGTAACGGTAGCGCAACTTCACTACCCTTCACCTCCCTGAGCACAACTTCGCATTTAAGTGAATTTGCGTAGCGCTGGCGAAACTACACCTGACGAAGTGTGGCGGACGTCAGCGAAGCCAACGCTACCGCATTTTCAGCTCTTAATGAATTTGCCCCATGGACGCAATTCAATTTGAGGAGAAAAAACTTTTCTCCAAATTCTGTTCTACTTTTTTCACATAGGCTTCACGTGATAAACCTTAAAATACGTATTTGTGATTTGAATTGTATCTCAAATTGCTTCACATGATAAACCATTTTCTCACTGAATTGAATCTGGCCTTATTTCTTATATTTTTCACTGCATAGATTTGACTGTTCTATTGTTGTTGACTAAAAATGGTGAGAAATTGCAGAAAGAAAGAGCCTTAAACTCTATCGATTTCCAAAAAACAAAAGCAGTACAAACATTTTAAAGCCATATTTGTTTTCATTTGAATTTGAGATGAATGAAGAATTATTTCCTGATGCGTACTTTTCCATAAAGGCATTAAATTGCACATTTTGATTGGCCTTTTTCAGCTACCACATGAGGTTGTTAGTCATGACTGCTTTTCAGCTGGAGGCCTGTCTGTTAGGCACTTAGGACTGCCACTTGGTGGCATAAAAGGAATGAGGATTGCTATATGACATGGATTGAATTAATAAAAATAGTTGGAGATGTGTACTTTATATAAGGCGGTGTGAGTCAGAGCTAATTTTGCATCATTGAACCATCAGTTTCTATACTAAAGTGCGGTAAAAATTTGCGCACAAAATACAGACAAATTTAACGCAGAATATATTTTCGCGAGTTTATTAAAGGAAAACTATACCCCCCAAACAATGTAGGTCTCTATAGAAAGATATTGCCTAAAACAACTCATATGTAAAACCCTGCTTCATGTAAATAAACCATTTTCTTAATATACGTTTTTTAGTAGCATGTGCCATTGGGTAATCATAAATAGAAAATTGACATTTTAAATAATAAGGACAGCCTCCTGGGATCCTAGGATCCAATGGTGCACACAAACTTACCAAAAAAACTATAAAGTTAGGTCACATGAGCCAATTAACAGACAGAGTTCTGTCTTTTGCTTCAACACTTCTTCCTGTTACAGTTAGAGAATTAGTATTTCTGGTCAGGTGATCTCTGAGGCAGCACACAGACCATCACGAAATGGTGTTTCAAGGCAAGAGATGTAAAAGGGCAATATTTACTTAAATATATATACCAGTTTGGTAAGATTCTTTAATAGGTCACTTAATTTGATATAAACTATCTGTTGCTCAAGTATTTATTTTGGGGGTATAGTTTTCCTTTAACCTGCGGTAAATATAAATTTGCGAATTTTCTTGCGCAAGAATATGTATTCGCCAGTTATCGCATCCGCTGAAAATAATGCTACGTACATATTAACGCATGGTTTACTAAGCAGCGAAATGTGTGAAAGACAAAATTAACGCCAGAATATTCGCAACATTTTACCGCCATCTATATAGTGGCGTTAACTTATTTTTTGGCCAGAAAATTCTCAATGGGAGTTTAATTCTCATTTAAACTGTACATTTAAATGATACAAAGAGTTAACTGGTATGATTTCTTGTTCATATGATTCTATGGACAGAAGGGTGTGTGACTGGATGGATGAAGTATGGGTTTATTTGATACATAAATGTTTGATTGGTGTCACTCTGTAATGCTGTTGGATGGTATAATCATCAGTCAGTAAAGTTTATGAGATTTGAAGATGCATTTCTGGCAATAAATGTCACAGTAAAAATTGCCATAATTAACGCCATTATTAACGCATAAAACAAGACTATTTTCTAGAATAAATATATGCAAATGTAAATTGTCGCCAGAAAATTTGCAACTCGCTCAAATTACCGCTAACGTAAGCTGGTTCGCTAACGTAGTTACCGCAAGTGATCGCAATGACTTCTGAGCACATCGCTGTTTAGTAAACTTAGTCGCTGCGAATATTCTGCCGGAAAAATATTCTCAGCGATAACATGCGGAAACTTAAGTTCAAATTTACCGCACTTTAGTAAACGAACCCCTTAGTAACTTGCCTAAAGCAAATTCTACACTAGTTATGCTACTGAGTTAAACTCCTGCCCTGGATGTTTATCTTTTCTTTTGAATTTAATCCCATAAGATCAATGGAGTACAGCAATGCAAGAAAAAGCCAAAACCAAATCAGTCGAATTCTGCAGCAAAAAGCTGGATACTGTCCTGCTGCAGGTTCTTTGGAGACTTTTTGCTGTAGCATTAAAGTGGATATTAAGTCACCTACATGAACTGTTTTGTAAGCATTGGCAAGCTGAAGAAAATCATTTTCTTAATGCACTTTCTGGCTGAAAAATGTTGCAGATAAAACAGTTAAAGCGGTGTTGAAATTCTCCAAACAGGACAGTCTGCATTGGGGATTTGTAGAGGCAATGCTGGTTATTACATTATCACAGAAAAAAAGAGTATTAGAACCCCTGGTTGTACCATTATAGACTGTGTCTATGTGTTTAAAATTTCCACATTATTATATGTATGTATCTATAGTTAGTTATTTGTGGATAATCTGTAAATAAATATACATGGCTTTGTCAAATAAAAGCGGATATGCATTTAATTTTTTAATTTTTTTAATAATTTTTTTACTGTTGGGACCATTTTTGAAGCTTAAGAGAAATGGGAAAAAACATCAAACTGCTGAATCTTTGATGAATCTACCTCTTGAGATCAGTGTTTATGACCGAATCACTGACCCAGGCTTAATTACAGGTACATGCATGGGATCCGTTAACAGAAAGCTCCCAATTGTGGAAAGGCCATAAACCCCATTTTATCCAAATAATCCAATCTTTTAAAAATTTTCTTTTTCTCTGTAATAATAAAACCTTGTACTTGATCCAAACTAAGATATAATTAATCCCTATTGGACGAAAACCAGTAGTCTATTGGGTTTATTTAATGCTTACATGCTGGGTGCCGGTCACAAACTGTTTTACACCATACACTAAAATAACCACACTCACAGGACTTTCTCAAAACTCAAAAAAATGTATTCAACGTTATCCAAGGCTATCCAAAATCTTACCGATAATAATTTTTGCCATTGTGGCCCGCGATCAGGTTGAATAGGGGTTTGCCAGCAATGTCACTAATCCATCCCTGATCAAGGGCCACAATGGCAAAAATTTGCTAATTTCCCAGATCAGTAAGATTTTTGGATATCCTTTTAATTTTTTAATACAATGTTCTTCGAACCAAGAAGGAGGGGGCTTCTACGGCATTGCACTAATATGTTTTACGGTGTATTATGATATTTAAATATGTGCATGATATTCCAAGTAGGGTATGCAAAGTTTGTTTGATTGAATTACATCACTGGGACAGGCCACACCCATTAATGACATGCCCTTTTTGCGCCATGCAGTTTAAATTGTTAGGTGGAGGGTTTGACGAGTTGATTGAACTCCTGCTAGGTACATAACAACTCTTGACCTAACTAGGGGGTATTGGCAGGTACCAATGTCAGAAACAGCTAGGAAGAAAATAGCCTTTTCTACCCCACTAGAGCTCTTCCATTATATACGTATGCACTTTGGGCTCCAGGGAGTCCCAGCCACAATTCAAAGAATGATGGACCGCATCCTTAGGCCTCATCAGCATTTTTCCTCTGCTTATTTGGAACATGTGGTCATTTTTAGCAGGGATTGGTAGAGTAACCTTCCCAGAGTACAGGCCATCCTAAATTCCATTAGGCAGGCCTGATGGAAGAAATGTAGTGACACCCGAAATCTTGGTGACACTATAGCAGTGATTTTCAAACTTGTGCCTCCAGCTGTTAAGAAACTACAAGTCCCACAATGCATTTGCCTGACTGTGGCTGTCAGACTCCTTCATTGCATTGTGGGACTTGTAGTTCCTTAACAGCTGGAGGCACAAGGTTGAAAATCACTGCACTATAGGGTGAGGTGTTATCAAGCCTCAAGTGAACAAGGTCAAGGCAATTAAGGATTGGCCCCAACCACTCACTAAAAACCAGATCTGTACTTTTCTGGGTATGCTGGGATATTATCGAAGGCCCATCCCAAATTTTGCTACCAGGCTGCTCCTGTGACTGACCTGACAAAAGGGAAAGGGTCCACAATGGTTAAGTGGGGATTTGAGTTTACATAACCCAGCTCTTAATACCGTGTTAACATCAATGACAGCTTTAAGTCTTTTGTGGTAGTTGTGGATGAGGCTCGGTAAAGCTGCCCATTCTTCCTGGCAAAAATCCTCCAGTTCCCGTAAATTCTTGGGCTGTCTTGCATGAACTGCACGCTTGAGGTCTCCCCAAAGCGGCTCAATGATATTGAGCTCAGGAGACTGGAATGGCCACTCCAGAACCTTCACTTTATTTTTCTGTAGCCAATGACAGGTTGACTTGTTCTTGTGTTTTGGATCATTGTCATGTTGGAATGTCCAAGTACATTCATGTGCACCTTTTTCTCCGGTATTTTTTGTATTTCATCTGAAGTTATTTGTGGGGTTTTCCTTGTATCCTGAGCAATGTTTTTGTCAGTTGTGGCTGAAATTGTAGTTGGTCTACCTGACTGTGGTTTGGTTTCAACAGAACCCCTAATTTTCCACTTCTCAATTAGAGTTTGAACACTGCTGATTCATTCTCAATTCCTTTGATATTTTCTTATATCCCTTTCCTGTTTTATAGAGTTCAACAACCTTTTCCTGCAGATCCTTTGACAATTATTTTGCTTTCCCCATGACTTAGAATCCAAAAAACATCAGTGCAGCACTGGAAGAAAGATGCAAGGGTCTGTCAGGCATCCAGAAAGTAATTGACCTTTTACACACACCCACTAATTACAAGCAAACAGATGGTTACCTACCCTTTTGTGTCAAGTTGTGTGCATGTTATCAGACCAACTCACCAGGGTATGTAAACATTTGATCAGGGTCATTTTGGGTAGTTTGTGTAGTGATTATGATTTAAAAACAGTAAACAGTTGTTTGACAATAAATGGCTTCAGCCAACCACTAACCATGAGTGAAAGAAAGGTTTCTGTGTTATCATTCATATTCTCTGAAAAATGGTTAAGAAATCATAAATTCTGCCAGGGTATGTAAATTTTTTAGCACAACTGTATATAATGATAATGCCATACAAGATTGGAAGCTGAATAAACTACAGAAGCTAAATAAACTACAGTATTCAGTCTCTCTAGACTGAAACAAACTGAGCTTGTTGCTCACAGAAAAACATTACCCAGGCAGAAGTGGGGAGCACCAGAGTAAGAGTTTGCAATCTGTACAATCCATTAGAAAATTAATTTGGTGTGAGGTACAGAGTACAGTGTCACTGAGTGCAGGCCGGCCCTGTACTGTGCAAACAAGCTGCCATAGACACCTCTCTCCAGCCCCCTAACTTGCATATCTGAATCATTTGTATTTTAGTTCCTTTCGGCCCTCCTGAATACAGTGCAGCTGAATGCAGGCAACTCTGTAATCACTGGGGTAATTTCAGGTCTCTGTGCTCCAAAACAGAGACCTTCGGCACCCTGGCAACCGAATGAAACTGTAAACAGTGCAAAAAAAATGGCGGATTGTGTCCGCTTTTTTTGGACACTGACTTGGAAGTCTTAAATTACCTGTTTTATCTCCCTGTATATCATTTACATTTCGTTTTTATTGTCCTATAGCCCCTCTCTCTGTGTTACTGTATAGTTCTGGATTTATTTTTAATTTTGCTTTGTTCATGGAATTGTGAATAACATGAATAATTCAGTGTTTGGACAGGAACTTTCTATAAATGTTGTTTGTGAAATGGAAAAGAGAAAGACGATGGATGGGAGTAAAGCTGGTTCAGCAGGATGAGGATATTGACAAGGGGAAAATACTGTTGAAACTCCAAGGCATGACTACTGTGGGGGGGGTAGAGCTGGAACTGCTGTAGGGGCCCCAGTGAATTTTAGGCTGGAAGCAGGGACTGCAAAGTTTAAAAAGGTAACTGATACAATTACCAAAGTTACATATATATAACCAAAAGGAGAAA
>CM044431.1:35979092-36042694 GCA_024363595.1 Xenopus borealis
CGCTATATATATATATATATATATATATATATGCTTATTACAGGGGGATCTCTGGGAAACCATGTTAATCCTTTAAAAGGGGCACATTTGAGAAACATGCTTATACATCAGGAGAAGAAAAACAACATCTTATCTAATGGGCCATGAACATTTATCTATGCCCCAGGTCACAACTTAATTCCACCTTAATTCCAAGACACTTGCCCTTTAAAGAGGAGAATAATTATTTACCAGCTGCGTTATCTCCCTTTGCATACATGATAATTTACTTCTCTTTTTTTTATCACATTAATCCATGGTGTTGACTCATATTGATTATTTTGAAAACCTTTTCAAACATGGGAGAGCTCTTAGCACACTTTATTTTCAGCAGCTTGCAGTGACTTTCATGGCTCTCTACGCTTCGCAGGTAAGAATGTCTTTGCAAAGAAAGTGTGTAAATATTTAATCAGAAACGGTCCAGTGAAACATTTCCTTTTTTTACCTTTATATGCTTACAAAACTTTTTCAGGAATGAAATATGTGCAATGCTTCAGCAGAGCTATAGCTCAGAGCATAACCATTCAGAATGACAGAGGAATGTAAGAAAACATACAGTCTATACTGTTTCCCAGGGTATATATTTGATATTGCCAGTGAAGCAACACTTTGGGGCAGATTTATCAAGGGTTGAATTAAAAAAATAATTTTAGTGTAATTTGACTAGGGAATCGTCCAAAATCAATTCAAGTTTTAAAAAAATAAATTTTTTTCGAATTGTTGCTTTAGTCTATGGGGGACCTCCTAGAAATTTGTAGTCATTTGGTGAACTCTGAAAAATTAAAATTGTTTTCGAATTCGATTCGAGTTTTTGAGTCCATCCTATTCACCCAAATTTTAAAAATTAGATTTTTTAAAAATAAATTTCGATTGGTCTGTTTTTAGATATTATTCATGTCAGCCACTGACAGGGAGTCATTTAAGCAGGTGAAATAAATCCAAATGGCATGTTCTTTGTGATCAGGTGATCGCTATCTTGATTTTCACAATGCTGCTTGTTTGTGTTTATGTGGGCTTTACATAGTAACATAGTAACATAGTAACATAGTAAGTTAGGCTGAAAAAAGACTCGCGTCCATCAAGGAAAAAACAAGTCAATTTGTGTCTTATATTAGAACAATCTTTTTAAGGGCTTTTGAACTTTCATTTTAATCTAATAGAATGTTGGGGTATAAATAAATAATTAGATAGTCTCTAGGTTTTTCCAATGAGGTTGCTTTTCCTCAAGGTCCTGCCCATGTCCTCCTGTTAGATTAATTATTACAAACCAAAACCAGATGGTGGTCTAGCAAACAAAAGGAGCATGATGTGGTGTCACCAGAGCTTCAGGTTTTAACAGCTGAAAATGGCAAATAATAGGCAAAGAATAGACAGAGAACATGCTTACAGCCTATTTAGAGACATAAACAGGTATAGGACCTGTTATCTAGAATGCTCGGGACCTGGGGTTTTCCAGATAACAGATCTTTCTGTAATTTGGATCTAGGTCATGTAAACATTAAATAAACCCAATAGGCTGGTTTTGCTTCCAATAAAGATTAATTATATATTAGTTTGGATCAAGTACAAGTACTGTTTTATTAGTACAGAGAAAAAGAATTCTTAGAAATTTTGATTATTTAATTATAATGGAGTTTATGGGAGGCAGCCTTTCCATCATTTGGAGCTTTCTGGATAACGGTTTGCCAGGTAACAGATCCCATACCTGTTTACAGATGAAACAATGACACAATGTAATGTAATGGAAAAAAAAGCTGCTTCAAGTTACACTGTGTTGTGATGAATGCAACATTAAAGTCTGCTGCCCATCTGGCTATGCATAGCCAGATTTGTTTTGCTAATTTCCATTATATTACACAACAATCTGGGCAGGTATGTCATCTCAAGGGCCATGGATTGTGGACTCTGTTCTCAAATAGGGATGACGCGAACCGCCGCAGAAAAGTTCGCGGACGCGTTCGCGAACTTCCGACAAACGCGCGAACAGTTCGCGACCGTTGCGAACCCCATAGACTTCAATGGGAAGGCGAACTTTAAAAGCTAAAAAAGACATTTCTGGCCAGAAAAATGATTTTAAAGTTGTTTAAAGGGTGCAACGACCTGGACAGTGGCATGCCAGAGGGGGATAAAGGGAAAAGAAAAATCCATTATTTTCTTATGTCAAAAGTGTTACAAAGTATCTTACCTGCACCTGTTAGCTGTTCTGGACGCTGTTCTGGACTCTCTGCCAAAAGCCAAGTTCAAATCTTTGCTTCTTTTTCTGGCTGTTCAGTGAGGGTCTTTCCAGTTAAAGAGGGTCCTCCAAAAAAAGGGTCTTTCCAGTACAAATGAGGGACAGAGGGTTGAGCTCGCAAAAGAGGGACAGTTGGGACTCGGGAGGTAAGCACATTTTTTTTTTTTAGTCCAGGGGGTGTGTGGGGGTGGTCCAGGGAGATCTTCCTTATTGGCTGCCATGTATCTGCTGGTCTGGGGTGAGAGGGCAAAAAAATGCGGCAAAAAAAAAAGCGCCAAATTGACGCGAACCCAAAATGCGAACGTCGCGCGACATTCGCGAACTTCTGGCGAGCGCGAACAGCGGATGTTCGCGTGAACAAGTTCGCCGGCGAACTGTTCGCGCCATCCCTATTCTCAAACTATCATTGGTCACTATTACCCTGGCCTTTAGGGCTGGTGCAGACAGGGAGATTCGGGGAGTTTCTGCGATTCTGCAAGGCGACAAGATCCCCGAACTGCCTTCTCCCTGTCTGCCGCCATCGCCATTGCACACACGGCGCTGCGATTTCTGGAATCGCAGAAAGTTGTTTTGTGAGGGAACTGCCTCGCAGAAGAGGCAAGTAATCGCCAGGCGACAGAATGTCCCCGAGTCTCCCTGTCTGCACCAGCCCTTAGGGTAGAACTACCTGTTTGGCTGTGAGAGCAGTTATTTGTTATTCTATGCTCTCCCAGCAGCAACTCCTCTAATTCTTTGTTCAGTTCAGACTGAAGACGGCCCAAATGGAGCTCACAGTTTAGCCTGTTTAATGGTGTATTTGCATACTGTATTCACTGTTTGTGCTAGGAAGCACTATATTGGGGTATTATTGCCTTTCAAGAATAGGCCAGGATTTGTGGCAAAGCCACAGAGGCCTGGGCCTAGGGCGGCAAAATTTTAGGGGCAGCATGCTAAGGAGCGCTGAGGAATAAAAGCTCCCCACTGCCTCGCTGCTCGAAAGTGCGCTCGTGTACACAGGGGAGCGAGGTTGTGCAGGCGCTAGGACCTTGCAGGCAGGCCCGGACAGGCAATCTGTGGGTTAGGGCAAATGCCAGAAGGGCTGCTATAAGGTGCCATAGAAAGTCAGTATTTAGTGGGCTGGTGGGGACTGTTTGGGCCTCTATGTGGGCTGATTGGGCCTCTGTGTACCTGAAATGCCAGGGCCTATTTTGATTCTCAGTCCAGTCCTGCTTGCAGGTACCAAGTAGGCATTGCACATGCACTCTTGAAGCGTTCACAAGGGACAAGCGGCCTTGGGGAGCCTTCTATTTAAATCCAGCCCTGTTCAAGCAGGTTGTGACCTGCTGTTGCCCTTTAAACTTACTCCCAGGGGCCATGACTAGAGGTCACTGATTGTTTCCCTATGGATATTGTACAGTCTCACTGATTCACTATCACTGAGGAAGGGATATGTGGTCCTAATCCGTTTGATCTTGTGCAGAGTGTCTTGAGCCCCATGGAATAAAGTTGGGATTAACCCATTTGCTGCATCAGAAAGGTATTGGCTCTTTCATTGTTTCCTGGATATACTACTGGGGTGTGGCTAGGCCAGTGTTTATACCTTTATCCCAACATCTCATATTGTGCATGGAACTGTGACCTGCTGTGCCTGACACTTTTATAAATCCAATTAAATCAGAAAGCATTTCTTTCTGAAGAGGAATCTATGAAATTTGCATTGCCACTACTGGGTACAATAGCTAGCAAACTACCTTCTGAAGCCGATACATCTATTAAAGCTAAAGTAGATGAAGTTCCTCATTTTTAATTAAACATGCAACATATTCAGTTCTGTTTTTAAACCTCTTGTGAGCTTTGAGTGCTAGGCCTACAAAATGCAAAAGAATGTTTCTGTGCCAGACCTCAATGTGCAATACTTACTGTACTACTCTTTTTAGGGTGTGCCTCTAAAAAGGTTATGGAGTGTAGCAGTGCACTTCATTGTACACTTGGAGAAGACATTTCCTCTAGATACTAATGTTTGTTCTGAACAGCAGCTGTATTTCTTTGATGAATTGTTACCAACGGATTATTTTCACTGAGAGCCATACTGCACGTCGGTAGCTAGTAATCTACTCTCTGTACCATAGAAAATCAATAAAATGAATCAGCAGACTGTGTTCCTTCCTTCCTTCAAGCACAACAAAATGACTATGACATTTATCAGAGCCCTATCTCACACTGTAAGCCAAATCATTTCATGGAGCCATGCTATAAATGCTTGAATTCATTTATTATTTGTCAAAATAGCAGTAGTTTTGAGGCCCATTATTATTATTACTCTTCTTTATTTGCATAGTGCCAGCCAGGTCTGGACTGAGATGCAAACTAGGCGCTGGCCTTTCAGGTGCTCACAGGCCCAAACAGACCACACGGCAGCGCAAACAGCCCCTACCAGCCCACTAAATAGTGACTGTCTATGGCAACTTACAGCACCCCCTCTGGCATTTGCCAGAACCCAAAGATTGCCAGTCTGGGCCTGGTGCCAGCATTTGCCACCTGACTTGACAGAGATTTTACATAATTCACACACAGTGGTCACTTTATCAAAACATCTGGTAGTTGCTACCCCCCCCACACCTACCCTCATTGGGCTTTCTATTAATGCTTAAAGGGCAAATAAATAAATTCCCATTTTTACTTTCTTTAATGAAAAAGAAATCTATCTCCAAAATACTTTAATTAAAAAATGTGTGCCGTTTTATAAGAAACCTGACTGTATGCAGTGAGATTCTCCCTTCGTTTACTGCTGTGGATAGGAATTGTCAGATGGTCCCTAACATCTGGCAGGGAAACAATCATACTTATGAACAGCAGGTGGAGCTCCTGCCTTACTTACCAGCCATGCAGAACTCAAGCAGCTTTGTTTTTTGATCATTTATGATGATCCCTAAGACCACACTGAGCATGTGTATGTAGTCTAGTCTTGCAAAGACATATAACTAAGTTACAAGATGACAGCCCCCGTGCCCAACTTTGAAAGCATAAATCATTTGTTTGATTAGGCTTGTGGTGCAGTAAGTTCATGTTTATGTTTAGTATACAAAATACAGCATTTACAGCCATAGTCTGTTTTAGACTTTCCTTGCCTTTTAAAGAGAACCAAACCCTTTATATTAAAATCCCTAACCCCTTACCCTACATAGACCTCTCTCCCTGCTCCCTCCTGCCTAGCTGTTACCCTTGGTAAATGCCCCTAACTCTTAACTTACCCCTCATTGCAGATTCAGCGCATCAGAGTTCAAGGGGGCCATCCTCTTCTCTTCATTAATCTTCTGGTCTTCTTCCATTTCCATGACTTTTAGCTTTCTAGTATTTATTTGCTTCAAATTGCAAATACAGCTCAACAATTCACTAGGCTATAAATTTAGGATCTTATGTGGCAAGTTCACTAAAGTGTGCAGTGGCTAACACTAGTGTTAATTCGACAGAGTGATGTCATTTCGCAACTTCGCTAATTTACCAACAATGACTGGCAAATTTTCACTAGATAGACTAATGCAACTTAGCACCCTTACGCAGGTGAAGTTGCGCACTGACGAAGGGTCGTTACTACGCTAATTCACTAAGATGTCCATTTTATTGAACGTTACCTCTTGCGCTAGACTTTACTTCTCCAGGGTCAGACCTGGCGAAGTTCAATACAATAGATAGGAGATTGAAAAAAAAAGATCGTAAATTTTTTTAGGGTAACCCCTTTGCCCTCTACATTTCCTAACACATGGCAACCCAACTATATAGGGGGCACATGTGTAGGGCAATAGAACACCTTTATTTTATTTATTAAAGGTTTCCTGGGCTTGTGTAGTGTAATGTAGTAGCTGCAACATATATGTCTATTATATTTTAAATTTGCGCCGTATGTAAATTAGTCATTGCTAGCATAACTTCTCTTTGCCTGATGAAGTACCGTTCGCCTCCCTGAGTGCAACTTCGCATTTTAGTGAATTTGTGTAGTGCTGGTGAAACTATGTCTGGCGAAGTGCGGTGAACGCTAGCAAAGCCAACGCAAGCGCAACTACCCAGGTTAGAGGATGCTGACAAAAAAAAATACAAAATCAAAAGAGAGGGTTTACTTTGTGGGTTGATGATGGTGATAAGAAATGGATACAGTTGACATACTCATTCAATTCACTCTTGGCAGTATTCAGTTTTCTCTTTGCAGTAATGCACTTGTATGATCCCCTTCTTTAATGAGCACCTGTTCCATTGTGCCTCCTTGTTGGCTTACTTTATGTCTAAATATGTTTGCTGACTCTAGTACCACTTTTTAACAAATTTTTATATTGCTGTTATATAAAATTCTTGGAAAGGCATATCTAATAACATCTTGCATTTATGGTAAACTAAACCTTTGCGTGGGATGAGTGATGGTGGGTCCAAGTATGTCACCAATTTGAATAACATCAAACAATAACATCAAAAAATTTAAGCATTTTAAAGAGCTACTGACACCTGAAATTAAACTCTTTTTTACATCTATTATAATATTGGCTTTGAAAGCTACTTCTAAATTTGCCATAAAGTATTTGTATGAGGCTTTTACATTACCTGTCTGATCCCCCAAGTTCCTGTATGAGGGGGCTGCCATATTTATGCAGCAGGCATCTGTTACAATTAGAAACTGTAACTAACAAACTGAGATGGGACAGTCAGATTGGCTAAGTCAGAGTGTCAGTAAGTCAGGCTTAGGAACTTCAACTAACAGTTACAGTATATACAAAAACAAACCTCTCAGCAAAAAAATGATCACCATGACCTATAGGTAACATGTAATGTACATTCATATGTTAAAATAAATTTTTTAGTGTCAGTATCACTTTACAATTAATACAAATATAATGCGGTGTTGCCCTGCACTAGTAAAACTGCTGTGTTTGCTTCAGTAGCACTACTATTGTTTACATAAATAAGTTGCTGTGTAGCAATGGGGCAGCCAGTCAGAGGAGAAAAGACTCAGGTTACACAACAGATAAGCACAGTAGAACATAATGGTGTTATCTGCTATCCACTATTTAACCTGTGCCATATAGCCTTTTTTCCATTTCCGCCATGGCTGCACAGCAGCTTGTTTATATGAACTATAGTAGTGTTTCTGAAGCAAACAGATAAGTTTTACCAGTGCAGGGCAACACTACATGATATTTTCATTACTTTAAAACACTTTCATTTTTTGGTGTTACATCAGCTATAGTTTATATTATATTACGTGGCATATTAAAGAATCTTACCAAACTGCAATATACAGTATGTCTGTAAATTTTGCCCTTTGACATATTTTGCCTTGAGCCAATATTAAGGGGCAGATTTACTAAAATCACATGAAAGACTCGAAATTCGATTTTTTTAATATGCAAATGAGGTAACTTCGACCATCGACTTTCAAAATTCAACAGATTCGAATTAATTGAACAATTCGAATTTAATTGTATTCGAATATTCGATGATTGAAGTACTTCCCCTTTAAAAAAAATTTGATAGGCCAGTTCGCCAACTTGAACCTACCGAATTGCTTTAAAACCCTATTGTGTTTTTTAAAGCTTTTTTAGATCGAATAAAAAAATTCGATGGAAGGGTTGAAATCGTTTGAATCATTCGATTCGAACGATTTAATCGATCAAATTTTTTTAATTCGATCGTTGGATTGGTCGAATTTCGTTATAAAAAAAATTCGAATTTGAATGTTTTTGAAATTCGACCACTTCCCCTTTGAATTCGAAAATTGAATTCGAAGGTTTATAAACCCTCAAATTCGATTTTTAGTAAATCTGCCCCTTAGTGAGGGGGAGAAGTTTGGGAATGAAAGACAGAACTTTGTCACTTGTCTCATGTATAGTTTGGTTTGTTTGTGTGCACTGGGAATCATATAATCCCACAGGATAGCCCATAGTTCTTAAAATGGCAATTTTCTATTTACAATTACCCAATGGCACATACTTCTAAAAAGATCATTTTTATGAAAATGGTTTACATGTGAATTGGCACGGACATGAAGAAAAGCCCCTGGTGACCATTGTGCCTGGCACAAACATTACTGTAATAATTTCAGTAAAATGCCCACAGATATACTATATATAACATCAAGAATGTAGAAAACACAAAATAAAAGCAATGGGAAAATTGTTCTTTGCTACTTTTAAAATAAAGCAGTATGACATTACTGCCATTGTCCTGCTAGCCATTTGCTATTACTATTTGCTAAATGTGTCACAGATCAATGAGTGGGTGGGGATGACAGGTTTACCTTTATTCCTATTAGGAGATCCTGAACTCTGACAACAGTGAAGCTTAGGCAATGTAATAATGAAACTCTGTCCTGCATTAAAATGGCATACTGCATAAGAGGATAGCAAATGGAATATAGTTCCAAGTAAGGCATTATATTGCCATCATACATATCCCTCCCTTCCCGAATTGTTGTTAACAGGTGCCCTCACAAGGACCAAATATGTTTACAGTAGCTCAAGAAATAACAAAATTACATTGATTTTTCATTAAAATCATTAGCAAAAACTGCAAGTGCTACTCAATAACCAAAGGGCAACATTGCCAATCAAGGCAGCCATGACAGAAAAGTATGGTGCCCACCTTAATGGAATTGTTCAGTATAAAAATAAAAACTGGGTAAAATAAAACATGTTTCTAATATAGTTAGTTAGCCAAAAATGTAATGTATAAAGGCTGGAGTGACTGGATGTCTAACATAATAGATAGGACACTACTTCCTGCTTTTCAGCTCTCTTGGTTTCCACTGATTGGTTACCAGGCAGTAACCAAAAGCAGGATGTTGGGTTCTATTCTTTTATGTTAGACATCTGTTCACTCCAGCCTTTATACAGTATATTTTTGGCTAACTAACTATATTAGAAACATTTTTTATTATTTGCCCAGTTTTTATTTTTACACTGAATTGTTCCTTTAAGATTAAGTGACCTGTCCATGGTCTCAATGAATCAAACTCTTGACACTTTGTATGGTAGCCCACCATAAAAATCAGGGCCAACTTCTAAAGGCAATTTGCTATGCTTGTCAACAATTTTTTTTTACTGTACACATATTTAACTCAATTCTAGTGCAATGCTATGATAGCAGTTGCATAAATAAATAAAATATAGAGGGTTTTATTTTCATGAGCCCCTCCACATAACCTAAATAGATTGTGGTCATTCAGTGGACTCATTGATGAACCGGATGAGTGCGCAAGCCTTCCTTTTGTAATGACATATTCTTGTGGACTTTAAGCACAAAGGGGTTGTTTGTTCTTTGTCTGATTCAGAGTTCTTTACATACACAAAGTCATAGGAACACTCAGAGAACAAAATACTGTTTCTGTAAATAAATTAATATTTGCATTAGTCCTCAGCATGCCCAATTTAAAGACAGAACCTCCAGTTGATATGAGTCATTCTGTGCAGCTTAGTAAAGTATTAATCTACTTATGGAAATGAACAAATCAATAAAAAGACCTATGTTTGTGAAAATTCTCATTTATCCAGGTCATTGTATATCTGTAGAAATAAGTCAACTGGAATTGCTGTGCTTTTTCCTCGAAGACGTTTCACCAGTTATCCCACTGGCTTTCTCAATTTACAAGTTATTCTGAATTAAGAAAGATAGTTGGATGACTGGTAAAACGTCTTCAAGGAAAATACACAGCAAGTCCAGTTGATTTGACTTATTTCTACTGATAATAGAAGGCCTACTTTACACTGATGCTTAAAAAACAAGTCTAAAAGAAGAAGAGAGTAGGCCCATGAAACTACACCTGCCCATCTGTCAATACCATACACTCATTTGTAGCATTAAAATGTCATTCTTAATGTGTAGCTAAAACCACACACACAATTTTAAAACAAAGGTAGAGAGCAGGAGGTTGGAATAACTGGAGGCAAGGGGTGGTAGGCACATGTATGATCTGATTCGGAAGTAAAGGAGTAGTTTGACTGCCTAGTAGATAAATTCAACCACACTTAACGTGAAATACGGCAAATACAAATATAAAGAATTCCTTCAATCTCCACAATGAGTCCCATTACCAACCCATTTACCCTCCCAAGGGGTTGAATGGTAGTGACACAATGGTCAATAACAACAGCAAGTAACTTAACTACCTAGTCAAAGTATGAGCCTGCACCTCTATGGGGCAGATTCACTAAAGTGCGAAGCATCTAATGCTAGCGCTAATTCGCCAACGTGACGTATTTTCGCAACTTCGCGAATTCACTAACACGGACTCTGGCGAATTTTCACTAGCGAAGTAGATAGACTTTTGCGAATTTATGATTCTTCGTCAGTGCGCAACTTCGCCTGGCGTAAGGGTGCGAAGTTGCGCACTGACGAAGGATCATAAATTCGCAAATTCACTACGATGATAATTTTCCTCTACGTTTGCACTTACGCTAGACGTTCCTTTGGCGAAGTTCAATACAATAGATAGGAGTTTGAAAAAAAAATGTAAAATTTTTTCTAAGTCCCCAAAAAAATACTGGCGTATTTTAGCATAGGAGGGTGATAGTCGCAAAAAGATCGATAATTTTTTGGGGGGTTAGCCTTTTTACCCCTACATTTCCTAATACAGTATATGGCAACTCAACTATACAGGGGGCACATGTAGGGCAATAGGACAACTTTATATAACTTATTAAAGGTTTCCTGGGCTTGTGTAGTGCAATGTAGTGGCTGTAACATATACTTCTATTATAACTTAAAGTTCCCGCCGTATGCAAATTAGGCTTCGCTAGCGTAGCTGACCTCTGCCTAGCGAAGTAACACTAGCGCAACTACACTACCGTTCGCCGGCCAGAGCGTAAATTCGCACTTTAGTGAATTTGCGTAGCGCTGGCGAAAATTTGCACCAACATCAGTAATAAAGAGGTATATATACGTAAAACCTATGTGTACCCACTCAAATTGACCTAAGTGTAAGGCCCGAAGTTGCCTCATGTGGAAACTTCAGGCAATTTCAGAAAATGAAGTGCCGCGTGTGAATAGCCGCAGGCGATTTTCATTTTAGCTGGCACAAGACAGGGGGAAGTGGTTCGGGAAGATTAGTCGCCTCAAAGAATAGGTGATTTGTTGCTGGGGAATCTCCTCATGTGGACTGACGGTAGTAGTACTAAAGAAGTTTCACTAGTTTCACTTCACTTCAAATTTGAATATTTTCAGCTTTTTTAGATCAAATTTAAAAAAATCTTGAATTGTTCAATTTGGATGATTTTATCGTTCGATCAAGTTTTTTTAACTAGATCATTCGATTGATCGAATTGCGTTAAAACCCTTCAAATTCGAATATTGAATTCAAAGGGTTAAAATTCAATCAAAATTCAATGGTCAAATTCAAGGGTTTTTTAACCCTCGAATTCGACCCTTAGTAAATCTGCCCCTTAATGTACGGAGAACCAAATTATGGAAAGATCCCTTATCTAGAAACCCCCAGGTCCCAAGCATTCCCAATAACAGATCCTATACCACGGATAATAGATAATATTCCTGTGTATAAGTATGTAGATAATATATATATGCACACACATCATAATATAGTGAATAAAGTACCCCCTCTTGTAAAATATAAGGATATTATAAGTTACCGAGGAGTTTCATGACCATATAAAAACAGGAGGCCGAAGGCCGAGTGTTTTTATACAGGTCATGGAACTCCGAGGTAACTTCTAATATCATCATATTTTGCAAACGGGGTACTTTATTTATTATAATACACAAGTTTCAGTGAGTCCTGTGACAGAAATTACATCAGAACTCACCATTTATAACTGATGACATCAGAACTCACCGTTTATAAGGATATAATTTGCAAGATATTTACGGCTTTTGTGTATTATATATATATATAAACTCCATTAAAGTACTGCAGGATATGTCGATGTTATTTAAAGAAAGAATAATGACTAAAATATGGTTAAAGAAGGACCAAGTTTTTGCAATACTAATAACACTATAGTACTTAAAATGAAAAAGGTATTTCAGTGTGACCTTCCTAGGATATGATGAGTAAGAGTTATTTAACAACCTATACACTATTCATTTCTCATGAATTTGTAAGATATTGTTAAAACAACTGGTTTAACTCACTTTGGCTTTGTGTACACCAGGGTGGGGGTGTTTTCTAGGATGCCAGCATTCAGTAAATATTAACCATTGTAAATAATTCTAAAACTGAATTTATGCACATGCTAGGATATGGAAACAACTCCCACAATATCTGACCATAGAGACAATAAAGCAAATATTTTGGAGCTTAGCCTTTTCATTTTCCTGATCTCTAATATTAAGGGTGTTTTTGATCAAAGGTCGGGTTGTGTTTTCCATGAAAAATTCATGTTTTCAAGCTTATTTTTGGTCAAAAATCTATATTTTTTATCCTGTTTTATTATTACAGAGAAAAAGTAATCAATTGGCTCTTTATGTGCATTAGAAAATAATTTAAAGATTAAATCAACCCAATAGGCTGGTTTTGCTTCCAATAAGGATTAATTATATCTTAGTTTGGATCAAGTACAAGCTACTGTTTTATTATTACTACAGAGAAAAAGGAAATCACTTTTATTCATTTGGATTATTTGGATAAAATGGAATCTTTGGAAGAAGGCCTTTTCAATAATTTGGAGATTTCTGGATAATGGGTTTCTTGATAATGGATCCTAATAGGATAGGCTGCCTTTGTATGCTGATATTCTGGCCTGTGCCCTCTCCTGTGTCTGTGCTCACAGACACCTGTACGCACGGACACTGGGTCTTCCTGGATGCAGACACAGAGGGGCAAATTCACTAAGCGGCGAAAATGCGCTAACGTTGCCTTCGCTAACGTTCACCGCACTTCGCCAGGCGAATTTTCGCCAGTGCTACGGCAATTCACTAAAGTGCGAAGTTATGCATAGGTCGGCGAATGGCAGCGTAGTTGCGCTAGTGTTACTTCGCCAGGCAAAGCGCATTTACGCTAGCGATGCCTAATTGGTATACGGCGCGAATTTCAAAGTATAATGGAAGTATATGTTACAGCCACTACATTACACTACACAAGCCCAGGAAACCTTTAATAAATTATATAAAGTTGTCCTATTGCCCTACATCTGCCCCTGTATAGTTGTGTTGCCATATGTTAGGAAATGTAGGGAGAAGGAGGGTAACTCCACAAAAAAATTTGGCTCTTTTTCAGACTATCACCCTGCAAAAGGTAAAACACGCCAGCGTCCTATCTATTGAATTGAACTTCGCCAGGTCTGACCTGGGAAATAACGTCTAGCATAAGTGGTAATGTTCAGTAAAATGGTCATCTTGGTGAATTTGCGTAATTCTTCATCAGTGCGCAACTTCGCCGGGCGTTAGGGTGCAAAGTTGCGCTAGTCTATCTACTTCGCTCGCAAAAATTCGGCAGAGTCGGTTTCAGTGAATTTGCGAAGTTAGGAATTGACGTCACGCTGGCGAATTAGCGCTAGCGTTAGACGCTTCACGCTTTAGTGAATTTGGGCCTTAATGTGTAGCTAAAACCACGCACGCTATTTTAAAACAAAGGTAGAGAGCAGTAGGTTGGAATAACTGGAGGCAAGGGGTGGTAGGCACATGTATGATCTGATTCTGAAGTAAAGGAGTAGTTCGACTGCCTAGTTAGTGAATTTGCCCCAGAGTGTATTTTCACTGCAAAATTCGTTCCCTGTGTCCACACCCAGGCCAGTGAATTGGCTGGTTATCATCCTGGGTTTATATGCAGGCCGAGAATCATCTACGTGTAGCTGTCTGTATAGCTGTCTATACTAGCACTTTGCACTGGCTTTTGTTTTTGTATATACACATTAAAGGGATACTGGCATGGGAAAATATGTTTTTTTTTCAAAATGCATCTGTTAATACTGCTTGCTGCTTCAGCAGAATTTTGCACTGAAATCTGTTTCTCAAAAGAACAAACAGATGTTTTTTACATTTCATTTTGAAATCTGACATGGGGCTAGACATATTGTCAGTTACCCAGGTGCCCCCCAGTCTTGTGACTTGTGTCTTGCTTTCTGGCAGGCTGTTATTTCTCCTACTTAATGTAACTGAATGTGTCTTATTGGGACTTGGCTTTTACTATTGAGTGTAGTTCTTAGATCTACCAGGGAGTTGTTATCTTACGTTAGGGAACTGTTATCTGTTTTCTCTTTTGAGAAACGGATTTCAGTGCAGAATTCTGCTGGAGCAGCACTATTAACTGATGCATTTGGAAAAATTTTTTTTTTTCCCATGACAGTATCCCTTTAACGTGGGTAAATTTAAATTTCACATTTTGTTTTTTGTGAAACGATTTATGAAAAAGCAGCAAAACTTTTCACAGCACCAAACCACCATCCTTTGTAGTATTTTGTATGGACACACAGGAAGAACAAGCATAATAATAAATTTGAATTATTCGAGTATTATCCAAGTATTTTAATTTAAAAATGTCTGACCAAACTAGAATCCACGATTGGAGCTTATTTATTATTAAAAAAGCGCAATTTAATAGGATCAGGGACAAACTTGAAAAAATTGAGCAAAAATCCAAATTGTTAAATTTTTCAAGAATTTTGCCTGAAAAATCCAAAATAGATGGATTTTCAGGCTAATTCCAGTGCAGACAACAGAAAATTCCAAATAGGTAAGGGACCTCTCCCATTGACTTATATACAACCTTGCTAGGTCTGAGATGCTGGATTTTCAGATTCAGACTTTTTCCATGCTTGGGGTATAATTTTTTGAAAGATTTTAGGTTTTTTTCCACAAAAAAAACTAGATTTTAATAAATAACCCCCTAAATATAATAAGATTAAGTGACGTGCAAAAAGACACAATAGGAAAGAGGTCTCTGCCCTGAAGAGCTTACAATCTAAGCTTGATAGATGCTAGATTAGTTTTATTCGGCATACCATTCAATTCCAGCTAACTAGAGTGGTAAGGATGTTTGTGAGAACATGTTTCAGTGGTTATTTTTGTAAACTAAAAAACAAAATTCAACTTCAAGTAAGGTTATCCCAAATCCTATGGTACATTTGAGAAGCAGGACTCCATGTAATTTTCCTTTTGGTTCCCGGAGAGCTCTAGCAATCATAAATACAGTAGGCCCCTTAAAGTTTGGTGATGCAAATAACAGGAAGATCTTATACTTGGCAACCCCCTGGTCCTAAGCATTTCGGATAATAGATCCTATACCAGTATGAGACTGTAAAGGTGGCTATACACAGGCATATAAAGCTGCCAATATCGGTCCTTAAGGCCCAGGGGCATTCCAGGGGCTGATGCCCCCCTCCACTCCGTGCTTCTAACTTTTAGCGTCGGAGTAGGTGGAGGAGGGGCTGCATCGCTAGTGCAGCGAGTACTATTGCGCTCGCTGCACTAGAAGAGCTGAGTTTCCATTTTAAAAAATAAAGTTTTGCTGCCCCTGGTAACTGGCCGCTCTGTGCCTCCTAAGGCAAGATTCTCACCTTGCCTCATGGCCGGAGTGGCCAATTTGGCAACTTATCTGCCCATGTATGGACGGATTCTGACGGGTCTTACAGAAGGTTGAATTTTTCCCGCAACTGACCCGCCAGAGCCCATTGCTACTCGTTGTAATCTGATTGTTCAGCCCTAGGGCTGAATGTTCAAATTACCTGATATAGCCCTGCCGTTAGTGGGGAAATTGGGGAAAGATCACCTCGTTTGGCGATATCGCCAGATGAGCGGATCTCTTTGTGTATGGCCAGCTTAAGGGCAATTGCATATTGGGCACTTGCCTTATGCACAAATGTCAGAATGCCTCCAAAAAGCTCAAAATCATTGATTTTTATTGAGTTGCATGAAATTCAGTAATTCAGATTCTTTGCAATACAAAAGTAATTTTTAGATGTTGCCACAAAGCTCTAAAAAAAACAAAGGCCTGGCTTTATGAGCTGTACAGAGAAACACGTGAAGATGGAAGAAACTTGTCACAAAGTTTAAAATGGTAACAAAATTAATAATAGAAAACAATTCGAGGTATAATAATTCATATTATTTTTTCTAAGGTGTGCTACCCCTTTATTTTTAATAGGAATTAATTATATACGTAGTTGTTGATTTTGAATTCTATCATCAGTATCTGAAAAACTGTGGGCTGGATAGCCCTGAGTCAGATCGGCTGGAGTTGGCTGCAGCGGCTTAAAAATTCCGCAATTACAATTAACACTGTTTCTTTCTGGTCATAAAAACGGTAGAAACAATTATACATATATTTTACAAGTGAAACAATATAAACAGCATACAGGAATTAAATGATAATAGAAACGGTATTGCACCCAGGGGAAAGTCTACTCCAGATCTAATTAGATATACAGATTAGGTCAGATGTAGAATTCAGGAATTTCAAGTGTTCCTCTGTACTTCCAGCAGTAGGTTTGTGGTTTACAAGTCTTTTTCTTTTCTACTGTAAAGTCATTTCTCTTATGATCTGAATAGATTCCACAACTGCTGTTGGCAAAGTTCCATTGACAGACATTTAGCCCAACTAGTATTTGTTTTTTTCTTCTTTGGTAGAGGAATGATATATTGAGTATATTGGTAAAATTGGTGCAAAATTAGCTGTTTTTGTAACCAAACCAACTTTAAAGGGATCCTGTCATGGGAAAAAATTTTTTTTCAAAATGCATCAGTTAATAGTGCTGCTCCAGAAGAATTCTGCATTGAAATCCATTTCTCAGAAGAGCATACAGATTTTTTTAGATTTCATTTTGAAATCTGACATGGGGCTAGACATATTGTCAATTTCCCAGCTGCTGCAAGTCATGTGACTTGTGCTCTGATAAACTTCAATCACTCTTTACTGCTGTACTGCAAGTTGGAGTGATATCACCCCCTCCCTTTCCCCCACCCAGCAGCCTAACAACAGAACAATGAGAAGGTAACCAGATAGCTCCCTAACACAAGATAACAGCTGCCTGGTAGATCTAAGAACAGCACTCAATAGTAAAACCCATGTCCCACTGTGTACTATTCAGTTACATTGAGAAGGAAAAACAACACCCTGCCAGAAAGCAGTTTCATCCTAAAGTGCTGGCACAAGTCACATGACCAGGGCAGCTGGGTAATTGACAAAATGGCTAGCCCCATGTCAGATTTCAAAACTGAATATTAAAAAATCTGTTTGCTCTTTTGAGAAATGGATTTCAGTGCAGAAGTCTACTGGAGAAGCACGTTTAACTGATGCATTTTTTTTTTAAAAAAAACATGTTTTCCCATGACAGTTTCCCTTTAAGGTATTAAAGCATAATTGTCATTCACTGGTTATGTCACTGGCATGAAATTGAGAAAAATGAATGGACTAAAGTTGTTTCAAGTGTACGGGCAAAAGAATTGGGAACCTGGCAAAATCAAATTACTTACTTTCTGCTTCACTTAGCTTTATTGAAAACTATTATTTAAACATCCACTCTGATTCCAGGAAAAGCTTTCAGGCCACATACATTACTATAATTAAGTACCTAAGGGAAAACAAAAATACACACTGGAATGAAAACCTGGCGCTAATACAAATATGTACTCTTCTTCATCAAGACGAGAGCTAGCGTTGGCAGGGTATCCAACTTCATTATCATATTGTGCCTTGTCTTTTTTATTGCTGTGCGCTGAGAAAAACTGACACAATTATTTAAGTTTAATATTCCCAAGATTAATAGACCAGAAATAAATTTGCAGTGTTTAGTCACTCTCTCTCTCTCTCTCTCTCTCTATATATATATATTTGCACCCACAGAGGAAAGTCCCATGTGAACTGAAGACATGCAAAAGCAAAGTTTATTATTGGTACAGGTATAGATCCTGTTATCCAGAAACCCCCGGGCCTGGGGTTTTCCGGATAATGGGTCTTTCCGTAATTTAGATCTTCATCCAGAAAATCATGTAAACATTAAATAAACCCAATAGACCGGCTTGCTTCCAATATGAATTCATTATATCTCAGTTTGGATCAAGTACAAGCTACTTTTTTATTATTACAGCGAAAAAGGAAATAGGGATTATTTGGATAAAATGAAATTTATAGTAGATGGCTTTATCTAAAAATCGGGATTATTTGGATAAAATGGAATTTATGGTAGATGGTCTTTCTGTAATTTGGAGCTTTCTAGATAACAGCCCCCATACATGTGTAAAGTGCCCTGTTTGCAATTTATTCTTTCATAACTTGCCAGGAATATCAGAGACTAAAGCCAATAGTGTTTGGTGGAATATGCTATTACTACATTAGTTAACATTGTACTTAAAGGGGTAGTTCACCTGAAAGTTAGCTTTTAGTTTGTCATTGAATGGCTAATTCTAAGCAACTTTTCAATTGGTCTTAATTATTTATTTTGTTTATTGTTTTTCAATTATTTGCCTTCTTCTTCTGACTCTTCTGATTCTTCCCAGCTTTCAAATGGGTGTCATTGACCCCATCTAAAAACAAATGCTCTGTAAGACTACAAATATATTGTTATTGCTTTTTATTACTCCTCTTTCTATTCAGGCCTCTCCTATTCATATTCCCGTCTTTTATTCAAATCACTGCATTGCTTAAATGGCAAGCTGAAGAGGGGCTAAATAAAAATATATATAGCTAAAAAAAAAGCAAATAATTAATGAAAACCAAATACAAATTGTCTAAGATATCACTCTCCACATCATACTTAAGGGTCCGTCTACTAAAGTGCGGTAAAGATTTTCGCACAAAATATAGACAAATTTAACGCAGAATATGTTGTCGCGAGTTTATTAACATGCGCAAGAATATTTTTTCGCCAGTTATCGCATTCGCTGAAAATAACGTTACATACACATTAACGCCTGGTTTACTAAACATCGAAATGTGTAAAAGACAAAATGAACGCCAGAATATTCGCAACATTTTACCGCCATCTATATAGTGGCGTTAACTTATTTTTTTGGCCAGAAAATTCTCAGTGGGAGTTTAATTTTCATTAAACTGTGCTTTTAAATGATACAAAGAGATGGCTGGTATGATTTCTTGTTCATACAATTCTATTGGCAGAAGTGTTTGTGACTGGATGGATGAAGTATGGGTTTATTTGATGCATACATGTTTGATTGGTGTCACTCTGGTAATGTTGTTGGATGGTATAATCATCAGTCAGTAAAGTTTATGATTTTTGAAGATGCATTTCTGGCCATAAATGTCACAGTAAAAATTGCCATAATTAACACTATTATTAACGCCATAAAACAAGACTATTTTCTAGAATAAATATTTGCAAACATAATTTGTTGCCAGAAAATTCGCATCTCGCTAAAATTACCGCTAACGTAAGCTGATTCGCTAACGTAGTTACCGCAAGTGATCGCAATGACTTCTGAGAGCATCGCTGTTTAGTAAACTTAGTCGCTGCGAACATTCTGGCGTAAAAATATTCTCAGCGATAACATGCGGAAACTTAAATTCAAATTTTTCGCACTTTAGTAAACGGACCCCTTAACGTTAATTTGAAGGTGAAAAATCCCTATAAGATAGAATAGTGGGTAGGATTTAAATACATATAAAAACAAAAACTATCTATGGCTTGGAGAATCTTTCGTAGTTATCAACAATCTTTTTTTTGTGACTTTTCAGCTTTTTTGGTCTAAAAAGCTTGAATGTGAATAATGGTTAAAAGACATATTTTTAATATTTATTAAAGGGGTGATTTACCTTACCAAGTTAACTTTATGGGGCAGATTTACTAAGGGTTGAATTTCGAGGATTGATTAACCCTCAAATTTGACCCTCGAATTTTTATCGAATTAAAAGTTCAAATTCGAGTGGTTTTAACACAATTCAATTTTTCAAATGATCGAAAAAGCTATGGAGCTTCCCATATGGTAATATAGCAATTTGGTAGGTTTAAAGGGCCAGTACTTCGCCAATCGAATTTGGTCAATTCTAATCGAATTTTGGGCCATTCGATAGTCGAATTTTGCAAATTTGATGTCGAAGTAGCCAAAATAAATTAAAATTCGAATTTTTTCCCATTCAAATCCTTCACATAAATTTAGTAAATCTCCCCCTAAGTGTACCATTGATAAGCTAATTCTTAGCAACTTTTTTTTGTCTTAATTTTTTTTATAGTTTTGAATTATTTGCCTTTTTCTTCTTTTTCTTCTTTCCAGATTCCAAATGGGGGTCACTGACACTGACCCCATTTAAAAAAAATGCTCTGTAAAGCTGCAAATGTAATTTTATTGCTGCTTATTACTCATCTTTGCTTTTAGATCCTCTCCTATTCATATTCCAGTCTCTTTTTCAAATAAATGCATGGTTGTTAGGGAAATTTGGATCTTAGTAACCAGGTTGAAGAGCTGATGAACAAAAAACTAAATAACTCAAAAAACCACAAATAATAAAACATAAAAACCAGTTGCACATTGTCTCAGAATATCACTCTCTAAAATAAAAGATAATGAAAAGGTGAAGAAACCCCTTTAAGTAAAAATAAAAACCCGATTTGGTCCTCACCTCACCCACTGTATTCAGCCTGGGGTCTTGGTACCCTACCTTGTCCTCAACTCACCCACTGTAGTCTCTGCTCTAGTGGTTTACACACCACGGGGTCCTAACCCCACTACTTCTCCTCGTTGGAGCGGAAGTTACTCACTAGCTACCCTGTACTTACTCTCATTCCTAGAGTGACTATTACAATATTTATTGTCACTAAATAACTCTAACTACTTGTTTCATTGGAATGTCTGACTTGTAATACCTCACAGTGAATCAAGGCCCCAGGAAAGACCCTGAGCACATGGGGCTAAACCCTTTTATACTTTTAACTACTTCCACCTAGTGGACAATCCCCTTGAACTAATGCGGACCCAGGAAAAGGGACATAGCTCCCTGAGTTAACTAAAGGGGGAACTGCCTAAGTAAACTGTATGTAATGAGAAATCCTATTAACAAGCAGCTGTGATTGAATTCAAATAGCAGTACAGATAAAAAAAAATTAACATCAAAACAAGTCCCTTGAAGCCTTTGAAGGGGTTGTCCACCTTTGAATTAACTTTTATTTGGAAGCAGAGAGTAAATTATGAGAAAATGTGCAACAAGGTTTTGTTTCTTATTCTTTGTGATTTTTTAGTTATCTGGCTTTTTATTCAGCAGCTCTTCGGTTTGCAAAGTCAGCAGTCTGGTTGCTAGGGTCAAAGTTACCCTAGCAACCATGCATTGATTTGAATACGAGACTGGAATATGAATAAGACATGTTTTGTTGTACAAATATCTCACACAGGTTTATCAACTTTATGGAGAGGAAAGTGTTTTTTAATGGTGAAACAAGAAAACTGATTATTACAGAATGAATGCACAGTATAATTCCAGGTAATTGCATTTATTTGGGCCTCAGATTTATCTTGAAATTCTGAGATTGCCAAATATTTGTGAGCAGAGTGCTGGGAGTTAAAGATCCACAAACTCTGCACTTCTGATGTTTGACCTACCTTGTATCCATTGTGTTATTCAACTTGATAGCTGTAGTTGTAGATTGTATAGAAATAAAACATAGAAAGCCATCATATAATTAACAATAGTGATATAATTCTAATTCTAGTGCATTTGAATTAATGCTCCTGCAATTATCATGGGTTTTAATGACAACAGATGGCTGGGAATGGCTCTAATTAGTAATCATAAGACTTGTGAATCCTCTGAGTCATGATATAGAAAGAGTTGTGTGGGAGGGTGCACATCTGTTAGTCATCCAGCAAATCCCTATTTAAAGGATAATGTCAGAAGAAAAGATCTCGAAGGTGTTCTTACACATAGGAAAATATACATCCTTATCTAACCCTAGACCTATGTATAAGGGATTGTATTGGTGGCAGCGGCATTTAAAAAAGGACTGTTAATTATTGATGGCAATAAAAAAGCTAACAATGTTGAGCTGTAGACAATGGCTCATAAATACACCCAGACTCTCCATACAAGTTACAGCAAAAATACACAGGTATGGAACATATTATCCAGAATGCTCGGGACATGGGGCTTTCTGTAAAACTGCCAAAATCCACATTAAAGAATCAATACATGTGGAGTAGTAGCATCCCCAGTATGTGTTTAGGTACAATGAAGACACACATATCTGTGGGCCCACATGCACATTCCCATTCTGACAACACACTTTCTCTAGTACTTACAGCAATAAGAAGGATTATACTGGCTGACGGAGAGCAGCCCCTTGTGGCTCATTTTATGGCTGCTTTTGGTTTCAAGAGGATTAAATTACTAAGCATTATTATGCAAGCTGTTTTCTGCACCTAATGGATGCAAAGGTCATTCCTGAAATTACAGGGATTATTTTGTCTTTGTGCCATACATCTATCACTGACCAAGCTCTGCATAGCAGGCGTTATACTTTATTTAAAAGCAATAAGGAGGATGTTACCTCTCTACAAAAGTAACATAAGATGTTTTAAAGGCCCTTCTCCACAAATATAATATAATACAATTTACTGTAAACTGCAAAAGTGCTTAAAAGCTCAGTTTAAGCCTATTAGCATGAAAGTTGTCCTAGGGTTGCAAATCCGTAGTGAGTCAGGGAAATATTGCTCACAATAATGTAAATAGTCATAGTTATGTAGAGTAATAGGCACAGATACTGGGGGTCATTTATAAACTTTAGGCAAAGTTGCATCTGGGCAGTAACCCATAGCAACCAATTAGTGATTCGTTTTTTTCAGTGAGCTGTCGGTTGAATACTGAAAGCAATCATCTGATTGGTTGTCACAGGTTACTGCCATGAGCCAATTTGCCCAGTGTTTACAAATGGGCCCGAATGTGTTTCTTGCAGAGAGATTAATGAAAAGAAATAGCAGTTAAGTTAAGCTAAAGAAGTAGCTAGAAATGTTGTACATTATGTTTTGTGCTTCTGTACCAGCCCAAGGCAACCACAGTCCTTTAGCAGTAAAGATCTGTGTCTCCCCAGTAGATGCCCCAGTAGCTCCCCATCTTCTTTTCTGCTGATTCACTGATTCACATGCTCTGTGCTGTCACTTAATATAGCTAATCACTACATGGCAGCACAATACAAAAGGATGATATGGAATATGTAATGTAAATATAATGTATTGTTGCCCTGCACTGGTAAAAATGGTGTGTTTGCTTCACAAACTGTACTGTAGTTTATATAAGCAAACTGCTGTGTAGCCATGGGGGCAGCCATTTAAAAGCGAAATAAACCCTAAAAATGAATATTGCTTAAAAACGCTATGTTTTATATACTGTACTTATTGCACCAGCCTAAAGCTTCAGCTTGTCAATAGCAGCAATGATCCAGGACTTCAAACTTGTCTTGGAAAGTGTCTGTGACACTCACATGCTCAGTGGGCTCTGAGCAGCTGTTGAAGCTAAGCTTAGGGGTCGTCACTAATTATCTAGCAGAAAATGAGGTTCCCCTGTAATAAAAGCTGATGCTACAGGGCTCATTATTAAATTATGATGCTAGTTGCACTGGTTTATGTGCTACCATGTAGTAATTATCTGCATTATTTATTAATCAGCCTTATATTGTGGTATTTATAATATATATTCAGTATATTGTGAGTGGGTCCATATGCTCAGTAAGTGACAGCAGCACAGAACATGTAAATCAGCAGAAAAGAAGATGGGGAGCTACAGGGGCATCTACATCTTTAGTTAAGCTTTAGGTCTCCTTTACATAAAGATTAAAACTCCAAACACAAACCATAACATTGGCAAAGAAATTCACAATGTCACAGGTTAAAACCCCATTTGTACCAAAGCAAAGGCTTCAACCCTGTTACTAGCTATTCACATACTATTCACTCCAGGTTTAACATGCAATGATGTGTAACAGAGACATTTTTTCAGCCATGAGCCCATACTTTGGCCGATACTCCAAATGGATACTAATTTACCCTTTTTGGATATGGAACCCCCAATTTGTGCACATCGTAGGGGTCAATCGTTGAGGGACTTCTTGGTGAAAACTGATGTGAGGGAGGCCCACATGGGCTCATGGCTGAGGTCTTGCAAGAATGGGTGTTATCGATGTATAGGATGTAAAACCTGTAATTGTCTGTTGACAGGTGAGACTTTTTCACATCCCCGTATTGGTAAACGTTATTACATTTGCCATAGACTAACTTGTATTTCTGATTTTGTGGTCTACTGCATAGTATGCCCTTGTGGCCTATATTACGTTGGAAAATGTGTTACAACATTCCGAATGCGAATGAATAATCACCGCTCTGTGATACGGGCTGCTTTGGCCACTGGAAAAGCGGACACTTCTTTAGCAAGACACTTTCTGTGCTACAAACATCCATTACCCACCTTACGGGCAATTATAATTGACCACATCCCCCCTCTGAGACGGGGTGGTGATAGATCTAAACTTTTACTGCAGTGTGAAGCAAGATGGATTCGGATATTAGACAAAGTGGCACCTAGAGGGCTTAATGAAATGTACTCTTTAACCAGCTTTTTGTAACCAATGATCGAAAAAAAAATTTTGTGGTCTTGTCTATCATGTTAATATGATTTTAAGATATTTAACTCCAGTGATAATAATGTAATGAGTTGCAATTGGACCGAGTGCTTCATGTAACTATCTAGATATATAGTCTCCAAAGTACTATGTTTTTAAAGTTTTAATGTTTAAATTTTTTGATGATCACACTAATAACACACTTAATATTTTTATATGCACTTTCTGATACATTGTTCCCCCATTTTTACTCTGAGAGGGCCACACCACCAATATACTATAATATATACATTCCCTTTAAGGATTGGGAATGGTTTCTCACATGATACTGCTGGTCACTCCTTATTTAAATGTTCTTAATGTTTTTTTTGCAAGGTGAAAACCTCCCACAGAGTGCCTCCTTTCTGAGCTGGCTGCTGTGTAGGTTTGGAGGAACTGTATAAGGGTGAGCTAGTCCTGCTCTTACATGATACTGCTAGCTGTATGGTGTGATGTCTTAATCATTTACATTATATCACTATCCAGATGAATCAGTCCCTATAAAATGACTAATACACAGGCTATCTGAGCCATTGCACATTATGTCATCATCTTACTGGAAGATCAGTGGACAACATAAGCATCTGAATAACAATACTATACATAACCTAGTTTGTTAATGAGGCATCATGCAATCTGTTGGGATCTGCTTTCGGCCACCCGAACAACCAGGTTGCTGAAGTAGTCATCTTATGTGAGTAACTTGTTCTTGGAAGGAGCAAGCTGCACATAAAAGTGGCAACGTAAGGGGCAGGGCCATGAAAAAAAAACTTACAATATGATTTAAAAGTATGGGAATGTTTTATTACCTTTCTGCTGTCACTCTTTACCATTAAACATCATAAATGAATGTATAGCATCTGCTCTACCCCTGATAGAGTTAGACTTAGGGGCTTGTGTATGAAGCTAAGGAGCAACTAGCTTCCATTCTGCTGTTTATCAAACACTAAGGGGGGTTGTTTAGTAAGGATTGAGTTGTGTTTTCCTTGACAGTTCAAGTTTTCAAGTTTTTTGGTCAACATTAAAATTTTCAGGTTAAAACATTTTTCAAGATTTATTATATGACCCTAAAAATAGCTTGAATCGGAAAATACACCATCTAAAACCAGTTGAGGTCATGTAGAAGTCAATGGCAGAGGTCCCTTGAACCATTTGTAGATGTTAATTAGGGATGGCGCGAACAGTTCGCCGGCGAACTTGTTCGCGCTCGCCGGAAGTTCGCGAACGTCGCGCGACGTTCGCATTTTGGGTTCGCGTCAATTTGGCGCTTTTTTTTTGCCGCATTTTTTGGCCCTCTCACCCCAGACCAGCAGATACATGGCAGCCAATCAGGAAGATCTCCCTGGACCACCCCCACACACCCCCTGGACTAAAAAAAAAAAATGTGCATACCTCCCGAGTCCCAACTGTCCCTCTTTTGCGAGCTCAACCCTCTGTCCCTCATTTGTACTGGAAAGACCCTCTTTTTGGAGGACCCTCTTTCACTGGAAAGACCCTCACTGAACAGCCAGAAAAAGAAGCAAAGATTTGAACTTGGCTTTTGGCAGAGAGTCCAGAACAGCGTCCAGAACAGCTAACAGGTGCAGGTAAGATACTTTGTAACACTTTTGACATAAGAAAATAATGGATTTTTCTTTTCCCTTGATCCCCCTCTGGCATGCCACTGTCCAGGTCGTTGCACCCTTTAAACAACTTTAAAATCATTTTTCTGGCCAGAAATGTCTTTTTTAGCTTTTAAAGTTCGCCTTCCCATTGAAGTCTATGGGGTTCGCGACGTTCGCGAACTGTTCGCGCGTTTGTCGCAAGTTCGTGAACGCGTCCGCGAACTTTTTTGCGGCGGTTCGCGCCATCCCTAATGTTAATACAGTAGCCTTCATGATTTTTGAGGTTTTTTTTTTTTAGCGTTTTGCCCAAAAACTCAATCAATTAGAGCATTTCAAGTCTTTTTTCCAAGAAAACTTGATCAATTTGAGTTTTTAGGTTGCTAACCCCAAACTCGCTGAATCGAGTTTTTACACAGTTAAGTTTTTTCTTAAATAAGAAACCATTTGAGTTGTGAGTTAATTCCAGGAATAAAAAAACTCTAAAATTCAACCTTTGATAAATAACCCCCCTTAGAGAAATAAATATAATAAAAGTAAAAGTGTAAAAGATTATATTTACCATCACACCATATTACAGATATGGAAACGGTTATTCAAAATGCCGAGGACCTTTGGTTTTTTATAAAAAGGATCTTTCTGTAATTTGGATCTCTATAGCATAAGTTACTAAAATAACATTTTAAACTTTATTTAAACCCAATATGATTGTTTTGATTAATTACTGTATATCTTAGTTGGGATCAAGTGCACTGTACTGTTTTATTATTACAGAGAAAAAGAAAATAATTTTTCGTTATTTGATTACAATGTAGTCTATGGGAGATGGCTTTCCTGTAATTTGGATCTTTCTGGATAACAGGTTTCCAGATAAAGGGTCCAAAAGGTCCAAGAGATACTGCTCTCTATAGCACTTTTATATAACACATGAGGAATAGTGATGGGTGAATTTATTTGCCTGCAGCGAATTCCCGTGATTTGCCGCAGGCGAATACATTCGCGAAACGCTGGCCGGGTTCCTGGATACCGAATTCTATCCTTGTATTGTACAAAGTGCAAAAAAAAAAGCAATAGAGCATTGGGCCTGTTTTTTGCACACTGCCTTCCTAATTGTAAATGAGTGTACATAATGTAATATTTTAAGAATGTTATGAGTTACAAGGAAGAAGCTACAGTACATACCACCAAAATACTGAATAAAATTAAAAATTTGTGTGCACAAGCTTCTTCCTTGTAACTCATAATATAAATATACCAGTTTTTGTAAATTTATATAATTTTGATATAAGGAAAACATTTTTTTTGCATACCATCTGGGTTGAAGTGTATTTTATGGGTGTGCATTGGCAAACTTTTAGGGACAGCATGCCGCCTGGCCGCTTGCTAAGGAGCACCAGTGCTCTGGCATTTACACTTCCGGGACGTGCAGGCCACAGGTGGGAGCTAGGACTGCGCGGCCTAGGGGCGCCCGTAATAGAAATCTGGCCCTGATCCCACCAGCGATTTACATTCTTGCTGGTGGTTCAGGGAGTTTGTTGCCTGAAGAAAATGAGATTTGTTGCTGGGAGACTAATCTCCCCAAATCTGCCCGTGTTCTGCTACCCTTAGAGGCTATTCTAAATATCAGGGAATTTTTTGTGTGTTTCTTTGTTAGTAACCTGAGAACTGTACTGTTTAATAAAGGCAGAGCAAGAGTTAGAAATGTCCAGCCTGGTGCCATCTAGCTGCTTGAACTACAACTTCCACCAGCCACAGCCCCATATATATAATAACAGTTGCCATGATATATATATATATACTAAAATAATAAAAACCCTAGCACAATGTAATACGTACTTATATATTGACATTTTTTCTGCACCTCCATGGGACTCCATTGATGCTAGAATGCCATGTACATAGGATTATGTCTTTAAAATATGACTGTTTTGAGAAAGCTAGTATCTATGGTATGATGTAAGGGATATGAGTAGTAATATTCCTCATTAGTGATGAGCGAACCGGCAGGGTTTCTCTTCGCCAAATTTTTCGAAGCGGCAAAAAATTTGCTGCGACTCGTTTCGGACTCGAGCGTCCGTTTTTTTGCATCCGGCAATGGGCTCTGGCATCCAAAATCAGACATGCGCGTCCAAAACAAGATGCATGATGGACTGTATTGATTGTATTTAAATTAAATGCCCTTTTTAAATGCCTAGTTTAATTTTCAAGAAGAAATCTGGTCATAAATTGGAAAAAGCAAGCTATGAAATTGGACCTCCCAGACCAAGACGTAACCAAGACCTAACCAGCCAGTGGATGGCTGCCCCATCAATATCTGGTCTAAAAATCAGCCTGGTATCTATAAGGCTGGTTTATTAATCCATTTGAGCAAGGACAGTAGCGGTGCAACTCTATATAGGCCCATTGTAAGGTAATAATAAAAATAATAAAACCAATACTATTCATATTATTACAAAAATGTAATATAATCTTTATTGCAGGGGCTTTGGCAATATGTCCAATTTATATAGGGTAAGCTGAATTCCAGCATTATACTAACAATTTTCGTCGACCATTGCCCATGGCTGGTCTCTCTGTTCTGTAAGATGTAATGTAGCTTTATGGAACATCTGCGACAAGTATTAATTTTAAGCACAAGCAAATGTGATTAATGAACATGATACAGTTAGATTTCATATGGATTTGAAGATTCACTTCCCAGGCTAATTGCATTTTGCTCCAATGACTCATAAGAATGGTTTCTCTGTTGGTGCCTTGAGGACTCTAGGCACAGAAAGATACTGCTCTTTATCTGCCGCTGTGCTGGTGATTTATCTGTGTTTCATAGTTGAACAGTTTAGATACAATACAATAATTCTATTTTGACGTTCGATGTTTGAAGTTGCAAGAGTATCTCAGAATCCATGCACAATAAAGAGTATGTGATGAACGTATTAACAATGCAGTTTGCCCCATATAAAGCCTTGCAGGGCCTGTCGTTTGAATATATGATTGGTTGCTATGGGTTACTAGATCCAGAGCAACCTTTGTCCCTGATATTACCTTTCTGCTGTCACTTTTTACCATTAAACATCATAAATGAATTTATAGCATCTGCTCTACCCCTTATAGAGTTAGACTTAGGGGCTTGTGTATGAAGCTAAGGAGCAACTAGCTTCCATTCTGCTGTTTATCAAACACTAAGGGGGGTTGTTTAGTAAAGATTGAGTTGTGTTTTCCATGACAATTCAAGTTTTCGAGTTTTTTGGTCAACATTAACATTTTCAGGTTAAAAAAATTTTTTTTTTCAAGATTTATTATACCCTTACCCTGAAAATAGCTTGAATCTGAAAGTACAAGATCTAAAACCTGTCGCGGTCATGTAGACATCAATGGCAGAGGTCCCTTGAACCATTTAAAGATGTTAATACAGTAGCTTTTATGATTTTTGAGGTTTTTTTTTTTGCGTTTTGCCCAAAAACTCAATCAATTAGAGCATTTCAAGTCTTTTTTTCCAAGAAAACTTGATCAATTTGAGTTTTTAGATTGCTAACCCCAAACTCGCTGAATCGAGTTTTTTCACAGTTAAGTTTTAAGTTCTTAAATAAGAAACCATTTGAGTTGTGAGTTAATTCGAGGAATAAAAAAACTCTAAAATTCAACCTTTGATAAATAACCCCCTTAGAGAAATAAATATAATAAAAGTAAAAGTGTAAAAGGTTATATTTAGCGTCACACCATATTACAGGTATGGAAACTGTTATTCAAAATTCCCCGGACCTGTGGTTTTTTGAAAGAAAGGATCTTTCTGTAATTGGATCTCTATACCATAAGTTACTAAAATAACATTTTAAACTTTAATTAAACCCAATTGTTTTGATTAATTACTGTATATCTTAGTTGGGATCAAGTGCAATGTACTGTTTTGTTATTAACTTTTCGTTATTTGATTACAATGTAATCTATGGGAGATGGCTTTCCTGTAATTTTGATCTTTCTGGATAACAGGTTTCCAGAGAAAGGGTCCAAGAGATACTGCTCTCTATAGCACTTTTATATCACACATGAGGAACATTACTCCTCATATCCCTTACATCATACCATAGATACTAGCTTTCTCAAAACAAAGTCATATTTTAAAGACTTAATCCTATGCCCATGGCATTCTAGCATCAATGGAGTCGCATGGGGTGCAGAAAAAATGTCAATATATAAGTACATATTACATAGGTTTTCTTGCTCTTGCTCTGCCTTTATTAAACCTTACAGTTCTCAGGTTACTAACAAAGAACACACAAAAAATTCCGTGATAATGGTAGCAGATTCGGGGAGATTAGTCATCCAGCAACAAATCTTGTCTTCTTCTGGGGCAACAAACTCCCTGAACTGCCTTCCCACCGGCAAGAATGTAAATCTCTGGTGGGATCAGGGCCGGATTTCTATTACAGGTGCCCCTAGGCCGCGCAGCCCTAGCTCCCACCCCTGGCCGGCATGTCCCGGAAGTGCAAATTCCAGAGCACTGGTGCTCCTTAGCAAGTGGCCAGGTGGCCACTAAAAGTTTGCCAATCCAAATCAAAATTATATAAATGTACAAAAACTGGTATATATATATATATATATATATATATATACATGCAAGTCCAGAGAAAGCACTCACGGCAGATCCATTAATTGTGTAGCAAAGTGAGTTTTATTCACACATGGTGTATCAACGCGTTTCGGCCCACATGGAGCCGTCGTCAGGATAACGACGGCTCCATGTGGGCCGAAACGCGTTGATAAATGTGAATAAAACTCACTTTGCTACACAATTAATGGATCTGCCGTGAGTGCTTTCTCTGGACTTGCATCGATTACTTTGGTTAGCACCCGGCGAAAAATTTACTTAAGGGTAAGGGTGACCCTGTGAGGGTTGAAACGCGTAGATGTAAGCGTGGAATAAAGACTTTTACATTTTACCTTTTGACTGCTGAAGTAATTCGCTGTGAGTGCTTTCATCTATATGGATATACCAATGTTTTTGGTTAGCACCCAGCTGTGGCGTGTTTGAATGGGGAGTGCCGTTGGATGCCTCTATATATATATATATATATATATTTGCACTTTGCACAATACAAGGACAGAATCCAATATCCAGGAACCCGGCCGGCATTTCACAAATGTATTCGCCTGTGGCAAATCGTGGGAATTCGCCTATCATTATCCGGAAACCCGTTATCCAGAAAGCTCCAAATTACAGGAAAGCCATCTCCCATAGACTACATTGTAATCAAATAACAAAAAGTTACTAAAAATTATTTTCTTTTTCTCTGTAATAATAAAACAGTACATTGCACTTGATCCCAACTAAGATATACAGTAATTAATCAAAACAATCCTATTGGGTTTAATTAAAGTTTAAAAAAGCAGGCCCAATGCTCTAATTTTATTTTGCACATTTCACACTACAAGGATAGAATTCGGTATCCAGGAACCAGTTATCCAGAAAGCTCCAAATTATGGAAAGGACATCTCCCATAGACTCCATTATAATAAAATAATAAACATTTTTCAAAAAGATTTCCTTTTTCCCTGTAATAATAAAACGGTACCTTGTACATGATCCAAACTAAAATATAATTAATCCTTATTGGAAGCAAACCCAACTGATTGGGTTTATATAATGTTTAAATGATTTTCTAGACTTATAGTTGAATGTATGTAATATTAACGCAAAAACTATTCGCAATGGAAAAGTTGAGCCTTTGTGCAAACAAATTTTGCTCTGCGCGAATGTAATACACCTTTTGCGAACCTGGAAACTGTTTAGTGACCACTTCCGCCAGTGGAAGGCCATTTGCGAATTTTATACTTTGCGCTAATGCGCTGTCAATGTAATAAAACTTCTTACTGAAAAAGTCGCAATGTTTGCTCCAAAAGATTACGACATCTTCAAGCATTTCTTAAGAGTGTGCAATTATAATCCGCAATGCACAGTAACAATTTGCAATGCAATAACTGTTAAAGGAACAATATTACATTGCGAGTTGTGAATTTGAACTCTTATTGGTGAGCAATGTTTTTCTCTTTGAGACATTCCCCCCCTTAAGGTGTAAAGAGCTAAATTATGGAAAGTTCTATTATCTGGAAAACCCTGAGCATTCTGTACTTTTCTTGTTATAAGAATTGCTGCTGGTTTCTCTGATCATTTCAGAGCACAGAGACCTTTGGCTTCACCCAAAAATACAGCTTCATCCATGAATACAGAACATTTTTAGTTTGAGGCACATAAAAGATATTTTTTTAACCTGGCATGAGATGCAAAGCACAGCCATTTTCTATGTTAGTTGTGTGGACGAAAACTAAAGGTTGTGCCATTGTGCCCCTTAGTGTTCTTGAACTTCTCCCTATGGACAAAGTAAATACCCCCAATGTCATATTAATAAAACTACTTTAAAATGTTTTGAAACAAAATTATCACAGAGAACAGGATTTCCTCATAGGATTTGGAGTCTGAACACTTGTTTGCAAGCTTTGCAATACATCACAAATATTGATGTATATACAGTATATATATATATTTATTTATATGCATATGCGACTGGAACACTTTGTGTGATACCTGCATGTACCTGATCTGTTGTGAAAGTACCCAGCAGGCTATAAATAATTAATCAGCCTGGATCAGTTTGCAGGTTTTAGTTTAAAGGTAACCATAGCACAAGAAATTCATTATTAATCGCACAGTCTCCGACACAGCCAGACCTTTCCAGACATTATTTCCTTATGGGTTCTGCTGCCAGTGGAAAGAGTTTTTCCATTGTTGCGAGTGTGACAAACTGGCAAAAGAGGTGACAATCTGAGGCCAAACAATGTAATCGATTCTTGTTTTTTTTCTCCCCTTTTTTTTATAAGTCAATGGATGAAGAGATGCTAAATATGGAAATGAAGGCTGATGTGGACAGACAACAAAGGAAAGTCCGATTTAGAGTAGCTTCATCTTACAGTGGAAGGGTGTTGAGGGAAGTGTACACTGATGGAGACTCCTTGGATTCTGAATGTGCCAGCAGCTCTGAGACCGACCAGAACAGCGTCCCAAGTGACAGTGATGGGGCTCAAAATGGCTTCCTGGGATCAGAGTTTGACGAAAGTGAAAATGAACCCGATGATTTGTTGGTCTTAGCCAGAGCTACCAAAGATAGGGGATTTGCAACAAAAAGAGTGAACATTCTCAGTAAAAATGGAACCGTCCGAGGAGTCAAGCATAAAGTCAGCGCAGGCCAAGCTTTGTTTGACAATTTAGCTAAAGTATTCCAGGTAAGCACATGTATCATGAACCACAGTAACATTATTTTATCTTTGACATGGTATGCAATATTTGAATGGGTTTATGCTTGGGGAGCATTGTCAGTAATGATTTTTCCTAATGCTTGAGTAATTAGCATCCCTGATGCTGGAGGGCTGCAGGTTACCAACATGAAACTTCAATTAAAAAGAAAAAAACCTACAATGACAAAAAAAAATTATGAAATCTCGCACTGCAACATTTACATTTTCTAAAGACAATTTTTATATATTGTAAACTATGTTTTTACTTCTACCATGTGCTGGTTATGGCAATTCCTCTGTCTGTGCTGACAGTTCTACTACTTGTTCTGCCAATTCTATTTGCTCTGCCAATTCCACAAACACTCTGCTAATTCCATTGATTGAATGATTTATCAATTCTTCTACTTGCACAGTTAATTCTACTATTTGCTTTCTACTAATGCATTGCTAATTCTTTTTATTGCTTTACCAGTCTTACTACTTGCTTTGCTAATTCTACCATTTGTTCTGCCAGTGCTGCAATTGCGCTGCGAATTCTAGTTTTTGCTCTGCCATTCCACCTACATAGTCTTACACTTCTGCAATTTGCTCTGTTCAGTTCTGCACTTTGCTCTTCCAGTTCTGCTGTTTGCTCTGCCAGTTCTATTTGCTTCTAGTTTTACCCCAGGGGCCAATACAGGAGAATGCACTTTCTAGATACCATTATTTATTTAAAACTTTTTTAAGAGCAAAAGAGCTAAACCAACAGATAGGGATATGGTAATTCATCAGGTTAAGAAGAACATATGTTATCCATGGCTTGGAAATATTCATGAAGGGCTAGCTGCTTGCATTCAATCTGATAAGTAACATTCAATTATGATCTCATTGGTATTTTGACCTTTATTGAGCTTTTGTGTTCCAAGGCCTGGCATGAATTAATGTAGCTAATGCAAGTGTAAATGTATCTGAGTGTCTTTCTTGAAAGGCCATTATACACAAGGGTTTTAGATTTTGAAAACAATAGATGCTGTGAGTGACTTTTCTTGGTGATTAATACAAGGTGTCTTAAAGTTATGGCATTTTACCATTATCATAGTAATTTGAAGATGACTTTTCCATATTATTCCATTATACCTTGACAAAGGCCATATGGCAGGTTTCTACCCTTATACACTAGTACAGTCCTGGAATGATGAAAAAAGTCTCTCTGTCATTAGTGTGACTCTGCCTGACAAATGATAGAGCCTATGGAAGGTCAAAGTATAGTAACCCAGAGCAAGCAATCAGGTGTTCACTTAATAAAACAGCAGACTAGTCATTGCAATGTTTTACTGAACATTTATATAAATATAAAATTCTATTCGCTACTACATAAAAATGGTTGGTAAAGGGCTGTCCACACACTGTCCCTCTTGACCTTCCAGCATCTCCTTCTGGAAGAAAATTGGAAGCTAGAGTTCAAAAGGAATGCTCTATTGAACAGACAATGCTGTAGGCTGAACATCTACAATTGTGTAATGGGGAAATGGTTTTATAATAGCAGGTAAGGAATATAAGAAATAATTCTTAGCATGTTATGGGCAAGATCCAGTGTTATGAGAAAGGCTTTACAGAAAATCTGGAATTGAATTAGGAGATAAACTTTTCTCATCAGTTTGAACCTGGCCCAATAAATGTATAAATAAATCCAAGCAAAAAGAGAATGCAAGAAAATGAATGAGAAATTACTTGATGGGCCTCCATAAGTCATTCATCTTAACATATTGTACACCAACATGGACTTTCCTTTGTAGGTGACCATCTTTATGACATGCATTGGGACATGATCCACGGGGAATATCCCCATTATCTTTTGACATCAACATCTTTTGAGTAAGAGTTTTTTGTCTCCTCTCCTTAAACTAATAGCCATGATTTACAAGCAGTAAAATAAATGAGAAATTACTTGATGGGCCTCCATAAGTCATTCATCTTAACATATTGTACATCAACATGGACTTTCCTTTGTAGGTGGCCATCTTTATGATAGGCATTGGGACATGATCCACGGGGAATATCCCCATTATCTTTTGACATCAACATCTTTTAAGTTTTTTGTCTCCTCTCCTTAAACTAATAGACATGATTTACAAGCAGCCATATATTGGAATCATTCTTCTAAATTACACATAAACGGAGATACGGATTTCTAATCTTTTTGAAAACCTCATAACCAGGATGAATAGTAAATATATTAAACCCACTAGTTGTGTATCTTCTTAAGCCGATGTGTGTTGGTACTAATTTCCATGGTAAAAACTCACACAGCCTGTTGTTGAACTACAGATGAGACATTAGTGAGATGTTGCCAACATGGTGATTATGGACCTCCTTCTTGGACCTCTATTATTGTAAATATATAGATGTGACTTAAGTTTCCATTTGCATGATACCCCAAATGTTGAAACTCATTTCACAACTTGTTCCTTCAAGCCTAAAAATCAGTGTCAAATCACAATATCTTTTCCTTCAAAACATTCCAGTGCCATACTGTTTACTTAAAGGCATGCAAAGATCTAAGCATTCAACAAAGAAGACGAATAAAGCTGACACCATTAAGCAGATGCCATATCTAGATACATTTTACATGCCAATAAAGAGAGTACTTTCACCCAACTAAAATTAGTGAAGTGGCAGTAAGTGTAGGCTGTAATGGGGCAGGCCTACAGAAAAGGTCATGATGTCACCTGCACCTCCACCAGCCCTACTATACTATAATAAAGTATATGTTGGTAGTCCATTTCTGTTATTAGCTTAGACTCAGTAGCTGTCCTTGTCCGAATGAAGTAGGAAGAATGCAATTTGCACCCATGTTTGTACTCTTGAAACCAAAAAGTAATCATAAACAAACTCCCTTCCTTAGGACATGGCCAGGAAAAAAGGAGCCAAGACAGAGACAACTCGGGATAAAGACCTAGCAAATCCTTTGGATCCTAATTAGCAAAGCATTTTGACCGGTTCATTGTAGAATCTAAGCTCACGTCTACACATCTATCCAATTACATCTTTGGATACTAAGCATCTAGTGGAGCCAGGGGTTCCATATATTCCTGAATCCAAGGCAGCTATCTCAGAATTGACTAACAGTGGACAAAAATGACTGAAGACCCAACATTAACAGTCAGCATGACAAGGATTAATCCATGGTAAAAAAATGCCATCATCACCACAAAAGTGCTATAGACACTTCATGCTTGGTGTGTATTAGGGATGCACCAAATCCACAATTTTGGATTTGGCCGAACCCCCAAATCCTTCCCGAACTGAATCTGAACCCTAATTTGCATATGCAAATTATGGGTGGGAGGGGGAAAACATTTTTTAATTCCTTGTTTTGTGCCAAAAAGTCACATGATTTCCCGCCCTGGCCCTATTTTGTATATGCAAATTAGGATTTGGATCTGGTTCAGCCAGGAAGAAGGATTCCCAAACCGAATCCTGGATTTGGTGCATCCCTAGTGTGTATATCCCTGTGTGTATCCCTTTAGGGTCAGGAGACCATCACTGCCATCTACAGTAAACTGTCATACTTTTGGGGTACAGTTCCAAACTTGCTGCTGTGCCTCAAAAATTAACTATGTACTTTAGGGTGGCTTTGTTATCATGGAAACTCAGAAGCCCCTCAGGCAATAAGAGCTACATTTTGCCTACTGCATCTCCATAAATTCATGGAGTGTGATCAATGAGCTGCCCCAAGCATAATCAGCATGTGGATTGCTAAAGACTAAATGTGACCATATCAAAGGGAGTTTGTCACTAGAATTTGTTGGACATAACTTTGGTACGATTGCTGTCACGGGCAGGATATCATCTGCTTTGTTCCCTTTGCTGCTTTTACTACTTTATATGATCTGAATAGCTAGGTTGCAGGTTTGAAGACAGCTCCGAATGATCATTCGTCCGATACGAAGTCTATATCTGCAGGTATATGGCCAGCTTTACTCTGCAAATGATGTAGCAAAATATTTCCTCCGTGAGGTCCAGGAAAAGGGTATTTAAATTTACTGTACAGAGGAATAGGAATCCTAATTTATTTATATAATTCCTATCCTGTGAGTCTGTATGCGCGTAACAAAGTGTCATTTATTTTACAGTTACTAGTCACATTTGGTTAGGGGTAGGATGGGGTATGCCACTAGGCCAGTCCAACCATGATTATTAAACGATAAACCTAGAAGATATATAATCTTTTTTAAACTGTTTATGCTTATTTTATGATTGTTTTAAATAAACCCCTATTTACTGTGCACACAACTGTATCATCTATGTAAAGTATGTAGGAAGGTGGCACAGTGCTTCCCTTTACCTCAGTAGCTCTGATCTTCTGACTGCATTCATAGTGTCATGTTACTGTACCTAGTGTTATCTACTTAGGCTGCCCATTGCCACTCTAGCACTTCTGCACTGCTGTTATGTGATACATGGCACCATGTTCACTTACAACCACTGACCTCTTCTTGCCCTGGAAGTATAATTAGATGGAATAAACTTGACATATCACAAGCAATAAAGTATTAAAGCTACTGAAGGCAACTGTACATGTGTTGTGCAAATAGTCCCTCACATCTTCATTTGTGTTTTTCGTTATCTCCTTGGTGCAGACAATGTTGGCAGTGATGCCCTATAATTTATGGCTATGTGTGGATTATGTTTGGATTGTCTAGAATGACAATCTATTTATATTTCATTTTATATTATGAATGTTATCACGCAGAGCTAACCTGCTCTGTTTAATGTGTGGTTGTGTGTTTTTTTATGGTTTTACATTTAACAACAAACGTTTTATGTGTCAGATGAGTCATTCACAATTTTCTTTTTAATGTGAGAGCAATTTATGAAACAGACTCATACTGTTTTATTTCTGTGCAGCTGAGTTCCTATAGAGGACCAACAGGAGTCCTTTTTTTATTTGAGTTTAAAACTTATTTCAATCCTGTTACAAGACGTGGTGCTTCTAGTAATAATACAGTACAATAATAAGGTATAAGTTGGTGTTCAGCAGAAACTAGCGTAAGACTCTAGCCATCCGTCCTCTTGTCAGGACATTAGTTCTATGATCTGGCCAGGAAAAAAGTACAGGTATGGGATCTGTTGTCCAGAAACCTCCAAATCACAAAAAGCAGTCTACCACAGACTTAATTTTATCCAAACAGTCCAAATTTAAAAAAATGATTTTCTTTTTCTCTGTAATAAAACAGCACCATGTAATTTATCCAAACAAAGATATAATTATTTTATGCTTACATGTAGTAGACTTAAGGTATGAAGATCCAAATTACAGAAAGGTGTGTTACCCAGAAAACCCCAGGTCCTGAGCATTCTGGATAACAGGTCCTATACCTGTACTGGTTTTATAATATGATGTGGGATAACCAATACACTTATATGGAACCAATACACACACACACACAAACACACACACACAATTAGAATAAAGTTCAGGACACACACCTAGTGAGCATTTTATTTAAAAAAAACATTTCCTGGAAATACTGGGAAGTTAAAGAGCTCACTCATTTTTCTGACTTATGGATCAGCTCCTAAAAGTCACAATAAATATAACTGTGATTACTCCAGTCCTAGCAAAAGTTCTGACCAAAGCGATCAGGAGACAGCAAAGTTTATGAAACCTTCATTACACGGATTATCAATATCAACCCTCTAAGCCAGGGGTCCCTGAACTGGGCCACCAAACCTGCATTTACCGTGGCATGTGCCCTTGACATAATTGGATGCGAACGAGCTGAATTAGATGCGGGCGTGCCCAAATTAGACAAACGTTGTGCAGAGTTGACGTCCCCTCCTGGTCCTTGCAAAAAATTCAGACTTCACACCAGTCCCTGGGCCAAAAAAATTTGGCGACTGCTGGTATAAGCTACAAGTTACAAAGTTCATTGATGATCCTGGCAGGGACTGCATGAAAAATGACAAACTAGGATGTGATTGATGAATAAATGTTGTTAGTAACAGCAAAAACATTGGCTGCTGATTCATCTCAAAGGTAAATCCAAGCATGTCACCAGCAGTGAAAATCTAATGAGGCTAGATGGCAACCAAAACTATGCTTTCTTTTGTTTTATACTTTCTTTGCTTTCCTCATTTTTTTATTCTTTCTTTCCATTTTCCACCATTTCCCAAAACACAAGACAATTTAGGCTCAATGTATGTAAAGTTGACAGCATTTTTGTGTCTAGCCGTTATTCCCTAAAAAGTGATAAGAACATCACTGTACATAACCGTATAATGTCCATAAATCACAACGATATTCTTGTACTTCTTTGAACATCTAAAACAGTCTAGAACACTACAAGTGTTTCCTTTTTTTTTTTTTTAGAAAACTTTTAGAAATTCTTTTAGAAATGATGTCTGATTTGTCTCTTATCTGTCACAGAGAACTACTGTAAGTGGATTTTATACAAGAATTCTATCAAAACTCCCTGTTTATTTCTACACTTCCCAGTTAATCTATCATAAGGGAGGCCATATGGGTGGTCGGATCACGGGACTGCATCAACGAACAGATCCAACGGGATTTTTAGTCCTGCCCGATCGACATCTGCCCGACTTTCGGCCAGATATCGATCGGGAAAGCCCGTCGGAGGGCCGCATACACGGGCCGATAAGCTTGGTCTGTCAGCAGCTTTTATTGGCCCGTGTATGGCCACCTTAAGTAGTCCTGTGAGTGCATTTTCTTACTCTCTATTATGTGTACATGTTGAAACCAGGCATTCCTGGGGTTTTTCTTTGTGCATCAGATGTTGCACTTCAGGTGGCCATAGACGCACAGATAATATCATACAAAACTAATTTTCGTACGATATTTGGTGCGTGTATGGTGGGAAATGAGCCGACCGATATCATCAGAACAAAATTTTGATTGGATGCCTTTCAAGACACCCTTAACATCGCCCATTGTTTGTGCTGAATCGTCAGATACAGGTAGAATTCTATTGTTTCTACCTGTATATCTGACCATTCAACTCTACACGAATGTGTTGAAACAAACAATCTTTCTTAGAAAGATCTTTTCCGAGAAAGGTTGTAATTGTTACGTCTATGGCCAGCATTAGATTAAAAGCTCCAGTTATAAGAATGATGTAAAATCTCTCTTAAGCGCAGTTGCTATATAAATAATGAAAAAGTAATAAAGTTACTACAGGTATGGGATCCATTATCTGAAAGCCAACTATCCAGAAAGCTCTGAATTACAGAAATGCCGTCTCCTATAGACTCCATTATAATCAAATAATCCAAATTTCCTTTATCTATGTAATAATAAAACAGTACCTTGTACTTGAGCCAAACTAAGATATAATTAATCGTTATTGAAAGAAAAACAGCCTATTGGATTTATTTAATGTTTACATGATTTTCTAGTAGACTTAAGGTATGAAGATCCAAATTACAGAAAGATCAGTTATACGGAAAACCCCAGGTCCCAAGCATTCTGGATAACATTTGCCCTATGTTCTGCACAACTGCATCCACTCAATATATAGTAAGTTGCTTGCACATTCAATTTCAGGGGAAATACAATGAATTGTTTTGTTGTTGTGAAGTTTTTTTTATTAAAGGGTTTGTTCACATTTCAATTAACTTTTATTATTATTATTAATAATAATAATATTATTATTATTATGTAAAGAGTGATATTCTGAGACAGTTTACAGATGGTTTTGTGGTTTTGAGATTTTTTTTAGATTTTAATTCAACAGCTCTCCAGTTTGCAGTTTCAGCCAACTGGTTGCTGGGGCCCATATTGCCCTAGCAACCATTGATCTGAATAAGAGACTGGAGGATGAATGGGCCTTAATAGAAAGATGAGTAATAAAAGTAGTTACAACTATAAATGTGTAGCTTAACAGAACATTTGTTTTTAGATGGGGCGGTGACCCCATTTGAAAGCTGGAAAGATTCAGAAGGAGAAGGCAAATAATAAAAAAAAACTGTTAAAAATAAATAATGAAGACCAATTTAAAAGTTGCTTAGAATTAAATATTCAATAACATACTAAAAGTTAAATTAAAGTTGAGCCACCCATTTAATATTTGTAAATGATTAAGTAATGGATATATGAATGATAAAAGCTCCATATTATGCTTCTATATCTGTATCCTTGCCTTTAACATTTGTTTCAAAACTGTCATTTCCTGTCACTGTCAGAAAGTAAGGTGAACGAATTCCCACTGAGATCTATTCCTTAAACCTCTGCCATTTATATCATAACTATTACAATAACGTGAGCAATAGAGAGCATGCATGAATAACTAAACTACCACCAGAATAGAAGTTTATAAAGCTATTAAGTGTGTCCTTGAAAATCATTTTAGCTGCATAATTCTTTCTGGATATTCATTTGCTAAAAACATGTTGTCAGCTTTCCATATATAACAAAATACTTTCTTCAACATTTTTACCAGGTATTGGCATGTAGATCTGCTCCAGGGTGTAGTAAATATATACAGTAGTCATGTACAAAGAAAAAAGTTCCACATTTAACCTCAGTTTAACCTTCAGGTTACTATAATTCCAGATCCAAATACGTGTGAGAGACCTAGTGATAATGAATGCAGTAGCAAAAATTATAAAGTAAAAAATGTTTATCTACGTAGCCTAACGCATTTTGTACCAAACAGGAATTTATTCATAGGTACTGCATTCATCACTTGCAGGGCCGGATTTGTCCGAGCATAAGCGCATCTGTGTATACAGTAAGCGCCACCAAAGTGCTATTGAACGGGGACGCACAGGTCCCCATAATTCGGCATGCCGCCCCTATTTTTTTGCAGCCCTAGGCCCGGTCCTATGTGGCCTTGCCACAAATCCAGGCCTGATCACTAGGGGGCAAATTTACAAAATTCACGTGAATAGATTGTAGTTCGATTGAATATGATTGAATTACGATCGTATGATTTAATCGGATATTCGAATATTCTGATTTGGCCTCTTCGATCATCGAATACTGAATTGTTGAATAGTTCGAATGATCGGATATTGGATAATTCGATCATTCGAAGATCGAAGGAATAAAAATTTTAAAAAGCTTCGACTGCCTACTTCGCCAGATTGAACCTACCGAATTGCAATAGAAGCCTATGGGAACCCCCCTATAGGCTTCTTTGACTAAGTCCTGATCGAATACCATTCGTACGATTGAAGAGTTCGATCATTCGAATTTTTCGGAGGAAATTTCACGATTTTTTCCTGAAAACACATATTTGACACATATTTGGATCTGGAATTATAGTAACCTGAAGGTTGAACTGAGGTTAAATGTGTTGAGACCATAGTGTAACTTTTTGGAACTTTTTTCTTTGTAAATGACTACTGTATATATTTACTACACCCTGGAGCAGATCTACATGCCAATGCCTGGAGAGCACATTCTGCAACTTTCCCAAACACTTTTACCTGATCGTAGCCAAAAAAACCCTATGGGGCAGATTCACTATAAGGATAAAGTGACTAACGATTGTGAAAATTCGCCAACCTGACTTCATTTTGTTACTTCTCCGATTTACTAACGAACGAGCGCAGATGCCCTTTCACTAGCAAAGGAGATGTACACTAGCGTTGTTTCACGCTCTAATGCCAGGTGAATGGACGTAACGCCACAAATACACGAAGATGCGGATTTTACTGAACATTACCTTTTCTGCCAGACTTACCTTTGCCAGCTCTGACCTGGTGAAGTACATTGGAGTACATAGAACATCCTCAGTCTTCATTAGTTCCAAGACACTATATAATATTTGATATTAATTATTTATGTATATATATGTTTATATATTATATACTATTTTCAGCAGGCACCAGATTTGCACAACTGTATGTCTGTGGGTTTTTTTCTTTTTTGAATAGAGATGCAAAAATTCCAAGGTTTATGATGAATTATGGATGAATTTCAAGTTAACTGGAGTTTCTAAAAACTCAATTCCCATAAACTCGAAATTCTAAAAAAAAAACCAACCGATCACAATCTATAAAAAAAAATCCAATTTTTAAAAATTCAGGTGAAGAGGATCGACCCGCAACCTTGAATCGAATTTGATTCAAGTTTAAATTTTTTTATATTTTCAAAAGTCCACGAGTTGACTCCAAAATGTTTGGCAGGTTTTAGATGGAGAATAGTCGAATTTGAATCCTTAAAGAGACATTACATGATACAGTACTACATCTCAACACTATGATACATTTCAAAATTAATTTTTTTTTTAAAAACTAGAATCAAATTTGGACAATTCCCTAGTTGACTTACACTCAAAATTCAAACAGTTAAAATTTTAAATTCGAACCTTGATAAATCTGCCCCTAAATCTTCCACAAAAGATTTGACCAAATACTGAACCTTAATTCGGAGATTTAGTGATTAAATAAAATCCCAAAAAACTTGCAACGTCTAATGATAAAAATGACTCTTTCATTCATCCAGGAATCTAAAGACACATGACTTTACTGGTTCAGAAAATGATTCTGCTAAATTCGAATCTTACAAAAAGTGCTGTAATTTGTCAGAATTTGAAACGGAAGCCTGCATTTATTGGGTGCCTAATTCTGAAGGACGTTATGCTTTTCTATAATGTTTCTACATGACACAGTACAGTGCAGCATTGTGTTTCTCAAGCATAAATAATAGATACTTAGGCTTCTTTGAAATGAAAGACTGAAGTATTCGCCGTCTATAATAGTTTCCTGGTTCTGTATTCCTGGAAAATCTGGGAATCTGGTGAGAATTAATCTCTGTGCTCAGCAGTTTACTGTAGTCTCATACAGTGCAATCCTTGTAATACATTTTTTTTGCAAATGTCTTGCAGACCTCCACAACACTTGAATATGGGCGAATTGTAATATACACCACAAGTCTGCGCGTCGTGCGAAACACTTTCGAAAGGTGTGAGATGGTGAGAAAAATCTTCCAAAACCATAGAGTAAAATTTGAGGAAAAGAATATTGCTCTAAATCTTGACTTTGGCAAAGAACTGGATGAACGGTGCCAGAGAGTGTCTGAAGTCCCGTCATTACCTGTGATATTTATTGATGGCCATTATCTTGGGGTAAGTACAAGTTGGCACAATTTTGAAGGGATCCTGTCATGAGAAAACATGTTTTTTTCCCCAAAACGCATCAGTTTATAGTGCTGCTCCAGTAGACTTCTGCACTGATATCCAATTCTCAAAAGAACAAACAGATTTTTTTATATTCAGTTTTGAAATCTGACATGGGGCTAGCCATTTTGTCAATTTCCCAGCTGCCCCTGGTCATGTGACTTGTGCCAGCACTTTAGGAGGGAACTGCTTTCTGGCAGGCTGTTGTTTTTCCTTCTCAATGTAACTGAATAGAACGCAGTGGGACATGGGTTTTACTATTGAGTGTTGTTCTTATATCTACCAGGCAGTTGTTATCTTGTGTTAGGGACCTTGTATCTGGTTACCTTCTCATTGTTCTGTTGTTAGGCTGCTGGGGGTGGGGAAAGGGAGAGGTGATATAACACCAACTTGCAGTACAGCAGTAAAGTGATAGAAGTTTATCAGAGCACAAGTCACATGATTTGGGGCAGCTGAGAAACTGACAATATGTCTAGCCCCCATGTCAGATTTCAAAATGAAATAAAAAAATCTGTTTGCTCTTTTGAGAAATGGATTTCAGTGCAGAATTCTGCTGGATCAGCACTATTAACTGATGCATATTGAAAAAAACATTTTTTCATATAGTAAAAAATAAATGTCCCTATATGTGGTTAGGCTTACTTTTTGTTTATCTTATTACCAACTTGCAATTGGTATACATTTATTTATTTTCTGTGTGTTTTGAACTAACGTGGAAATTAAAAATGTAATATGAGCTTCATCTCACAGAAAGAAAGTTTTGAAATATAACCAGTTAAAGGAATGGCTCATTGTTCAAATAACTGACTATTTTATAGCTTATTCTAAGCCACTTTTCAATTGGTCTTCGTTTTTTCTTTTTTATAGTTTTTGAATTATTTGTCTTCTTCTTCTGACTTGTTGTAGCTATCAAATGGTGTTTATTTTTTTATGTTTACTAACAATTTTTTTTAAAAAAATTTAATGTTATGTGTTCTTTAAGTATTAATTACACATTAGCTGGGATCAAGTACAAGATAATGTTTTATTATTAAGGGAAATAATTGTAAAAAATTGGAATTATTGAATTGAAATAATCATGTTGCTCCGGAGCAATCTCTTGTCTCTTGTCATGTATCTCGGTGTTGGAGTCAGTTATTCTAAAGTTAGCACTTAAACATTGTCTAGACAAAGGGGGTCCAGGCCAGAGATGTATTTGACCTGTCAGTCTGAATCTAATAAGGATAAGGAACAGAGAATAGTGAAGAGGAACTTGATTGTTTAAAAAACAATGGTACAAGTATTTTAACTGATTATATTTAGAAGGGTTCTTTTTTTCTGTGAGGTTCATTTTCACAATATTTCCCCTTTAACCTTTTGTTCTGAAGCTCTGTGGGCCTCTGTGGAAAGATAAGCAATTCAGTATAAAGAATAACAATAAAAGGGCAGCTGTAAAGAGAATCTCAATGTTTCTGGGTTCAGTGACACCTGACAGGCAGAACTGATTTGAAATTGTATTCTGGAAAGACACAGAATAGGACATCAAATAATGAAAAAAGCAATAAAAAATAGACCATGGCATTAAAGGAACAGTTCAGTATAAAAACAAAAACTGGGTAAATGGATAGGCTGTGCAAAATAAAAAATGTTTCTATTAGCTAGTTAGCCAAAAATGTAATGTATAAAGGCTGGAGTAACTGGATGTCTAACAAAACATAACAGAACACTACTTCCTGCTTTTCATCTCTCTAACTCTGAATTAGTCAGTGACTTGAAGGAGGCCAGGGTTGGACTGGGCCGGCGGGACACCGGGAAAAAACCCAGTGGGCCCCAGCTCTAGTGGGACCCTACAGCCCACATCCGCAACCTGGATTTCTTCTGTCTCAGGGCCCCACCTCTGGACCTTGAGTGGTACTGCCTCGGGCCCTCTCTTCAAACAACCTCGTCGCCGCTCGTGTGCACAAGGGCACATGTAGTTTTTTGCTGCATCCACAGTGCATGCGCATACAAAGAGGGGTGAAAGGAGGGTTACCGGACGGGAGGCCCTGAGGCAGCTGCCCTCAGGGTCCGGAGGGGGGGCCCAGAGACAGAAGCCCCGGTGGGTCCCGGGCCCCAAAGTCCGACACTGAAGGGAGGCCACATGGCACATAACTGTTCAGTGAGTTTGCTTCTGATTTATGGCCTCTCTATTGGTTACTGACTGGTAACCAATAAGAGAGCAGCAAAACAGGAAGTAGGGTTCTGGCAATCATGTTAGTTATCTGCTAAAATTAGAAAAAAATTTTTGTTTATAATATTATAAATATTATTTTTATTTATAATTCCTTTAAGCTGGTGTTTGTCAACATTTTGATGGTGAATAGTAGTACAACTTAATAGTTTCTTCTCTGTTGTCAACTTTTTTTACACTAAAGGGCAGATTTACTAAGGGTCGAATTTTGAATAGAAAAACCATCAGAATTTTTTAAGGTGTTTTTTTTTTTAATCAAAAATGGACCTTTACAAACGATTCTAATGATTTTTGGCCAAAAAATGCCAAAAACACTTCTTAAAGGTTTCAGGAGGTCCCCCATAGGCTAAAACAGCAATTTGGCAGCTTTAAGGTGGCAAAGTGTTGAATTTGAAGTTTTTAAAGGGACAGTACTAAGATTTTCGAATGGTCGTATTTTAAAATTCGATTTGAATTTTTTTCAATTTGAATCGAATTTTGGCCTATTCGATGGTGGAAATACCCAAAAATTACTTCAAAAATCGGAAATTTCACTGCGACCCATAGTAAATCTATATTTAGGGGCAGATTTAGTAAAGGTCGAATTTTGAAGTTAAAAAACTTCGACCATTAAATTTTTTTTAAGGGAATTTTCAATTGAAAATTAACCAAATAGGTCTGTTTTCGATAAAACTGAAATTGTTTGAAACATTCGAATGAATTAATAGATTTGAACAGTTTTCAAAAAGTCCTTAGATTTTCTTCAATTTCAGTAAAGGTTCTGGGAGGTCCCCCATACAATGGCAATTCGGCAGCTTTAAGGTGGCAAAGTGTCGACTTCAAAGTTTATTAAAGAAACTGTACTTAGAAATTCGAATTTTCAAATTTTTCAATTCAAATCAAATTTTGGGCTATTAGATAGTCGAAGTAGCCAAAAATTACTTTGAAATTCAAATTTTTTAAATTCGAATTTAATTTGAAAATTCAATAAGACCCTATGTAAATCTGCCCCTTAGAATATCAGTTTGCCGAACTGTATGACTGTATTCAGTTGCCCTTAATATAGCACAAACTGCTAAATGGATATAGATGCTTTAGAAGTGGCTGCTTAGACTACACATAGATGCGATTGTACCTACTGGTCCTGATTTTCTTGGCACAGTACCCAGTTGCGGATTCCAAAAGGAATGTTGCACATGGGAAAATAGGTGAGGTTACATGTGGATCAGGGGCATGCCTGGGAGTAACTGGGTGTGCCCAGTGTATAACCTAAAAAAAGGGATGTCCAACTGGAGGTGCATGGGCTGGATTTTTATGGCCCACAGTCTGTTTAAAAGCTCTTTAGACTTAATTGCATGGAATCATCATTTTAATTTAATACAGTCCTCAAACATGTAGATACGAGAAATAATCAGCCTACTACATGTAATGGGTTGGACAGCACTGACCTAAAAATTCCTTTTATTTTAAAACTGAAATGTTGGGAGGTATGGCATGGATATGTCTCACATTCTGTTCAAAAAAATGGTGTGATTGGATCTGATAACTTAGGAGGGTCCTCAGTTAAATTAAACCTCTTGGCATACATTCTGCCCAAGTATGTATTTTCAGAAATTCTTAGTTCTGTTCACAGCAATAGGCAGGTCTCTGCAACAATACACAAGTTTCTCTTAAAGGAAAACTATACCCCCCAAACAATGTAGGTCTCCATAAAAAGATATTGCATAAAACAGCTCATATGTAAAACCCTGCTTCATGTAAATAAACCATTTTCATAACAATATACATTTGTAATATGTACCATTGGGTAAATAAAATATAAATAGAAAACTGCCATTTAAAAAAAATAAGGGCCGCGTCCTGGGATTGTAAGATTCACGGTGCACACAAACATACCAAACATGTTAGGTCACGAGCCAATTAGCAGACAGAGTTGTGTCTTTTGTTTCCATTCTTCTTCCTCTTCCAGTTAAGGGCCGATTTACTAAGGGTCGAATTTCGAAATTCGACCAGGGAATAGTGGGGGAATAGTGAGGGAATAGTGGGGAATTAAAAAAATTCTAATTCGAATTTTGAATTCGAATTTTTTAGCGCAATTCGACTGATCGAATGGTTGAATAGGGAAATTCGATCTAATTAGTTTGAATTAGTTTCGAATCGAGTTTTCGAACGATTTTTAAACGATGGATCGAATTTTTCATGTTCGATCTCAGGGAATGATCCCCATTTCGGTAGGTTTAATCTGGCGAACTAGGGGATCTAATTTAAATTTAAAGGGGAAGTATTCGACCATCAAATTTTCGAATATTCGAATAAAATTAAATTTGAATATTCTAATCATTCGAATATTCTAATCATTCGAATTAGAATATTCGATGGTCAAATTTGCTTATTTTGCATATTCGAAATTCGAATTTGAATCTTTTTGAAAATTCGATCGAATATTCAAATCCTTCATGTGAATACATGTGAATTTTGTAAATTTGCCCCGTAATATTTCTGGTCAAGTGAATTCTCACAGCACACAGACCATCACGGAATGGTGGTTCAGGGCAATATTTACTTAAATATTTATTGCAGTTTGATAGGATACAAAACGTTTTGTCCTTGAGAAAGGCCCCTGTGTGGAGCCGAAACGTCGGATCTAATAAACCTGAACCTTTTATGTTTTCACCATATTGACTGACTGACTTTTTACACAAAACCTGTGAGTGCCGGCACCCAGCACATTGTCTATTTGATCCTTCAACCAGAGCACCCAGGTAGATGGCTCCTTTTCGAGGTGTGCAGCCTGCACCCACTACTTGTTATATATATATATATATATATATATATATATGGGTACATTTATCAAAGAGTGAAGTTCCGCCACTAGCGGGAAATTGCACCGCTTCTATGGGATATTTTGAAAGGCCTATTTATCAATGGGTGAAGTTAAAGTTCACCCTTTGATAAATACGCCTTTAAAAATCCCATAGAAATGAATGGAAAGCGGCGGAATTTCCCTCTAGTGGCGGAACTTCACTCTTTGATAAATATACCCCATAGTTGGAACACGCAGTACAAAACTAAATATATTAAGGAAATCCAAATGTATCTTCATACAGTTGGTGCCGGTTTGCTCGCTTTAGAAGCAGCAGTGGTTTCATATGAAGAATGATTCATTTCTATGATTGGGAGGGAGAAGCACAGGGGTAGGCAGATCATTAAGAGTTGCACTTATTCCAAAGACAAAGAAGATGTATAGGGAGTTCAATTTGTGAGCGGTAAGGGCATTTTTACAGTGTGTCACAGAAAGATATAACAGTTAAGGGACACACAGTAAGCCATGGTGCTGACTAGTAACCCGGCAGAATTGAGGATTTGTACAGGAAGAACTACTTCAGGGAATTTGCTGATTATTTGAGAATGACTGCTACATCCTAAAAACAGAATCCTCTTTGGAGTGCTAATGAGCTGAGGGATGCAGAGAGATACTGTGTAGTTTGATGTAATGAAAGAAATCAATTGCCTTGCCAAGATGCTTTTGGCAGCTTGAAGTAAAGACTGATTTCAACATGATTTTTTTTGTTGATTACGGTGCTTTTTTCTGCCATTAAAGAAGATATAAAGCCTCCAAATAGCCTTTCTTTAGATTTGAGAATTTTTCTCGCAGCCTCTGCTCTGTGGGAAAATGTTGAATTTAATCCTCATTGTGCCTATTGAATAGAGGCAAAGAGTATTGCACCAGTCAGTATATCAATATCACACAAAATTAGACAAGCTTGCATCTGGAACTAGAGGGATGTAGAGTGGGTAGGGCATACTGTAGGTAACGCTGGAACTTGGGGTAATCAGAAGAGGCATGAGGGAATGCCAGGCACGTAAATCTACTGTCACCTACACCTAGTCCGGACCCTTGTGTCCCCCCACTGGTCACCCTTCTTTCTCCCCAAATTATCAAGTCGCCTGCATGGGTACGCTGGAGGAAAGAGGGGAGATGTCACTGACTGGGTTTACTAGGGCACACTGCTTGCTTGATCCGCCACTGGGTTGGGGGTTTATGCCCCTCAGTCGAGTAAGCCATTTGTGGGTGCTACATGCAAAAGAAGCCTCTGCAATTTTTTGACAAGTGTACAGAGCTGCCTTGTCTTTCCCAGGTGTTAGGTGTTTTTGGCATCCCTCCAGGATTCTCCCGTCACAGTGAACAATTGCCCCAGCTGTGGTGTGTGCATTCAGAGATGTGCCAGTGACATGAAGGGCCTAGTGTGCTTGCCCAGTGAGCATCTAGCACTCACATGCTCAGTGGGCTCTGAGCAGCTGTTGAGAAGCTAAGCTTGATCACTAATTACCAAGCAGAAAATGAGGATTGTCTGTAATATAAGCTGATGCTACAGGGCTGATTATTAAATTCCGATGCTAATGGAACGGGTTTCTGTGCTACCATGTAGTAATTATCTGTATTATTTACTAATCAGCCTTATATTGTGGCTATATTTCTATTCGATGTGTACTGTATATTGTGAGTGGGTCCCTAACCTCTGTAAGTGACAGCAGCACAGAGCATGTGAATCAGTGAATCAGTAGAAAAGAAGATGGGGAGCTACTGGGGCATCTTTGGAGACTCAGATTTTTACTGTGTCTGTGGTTGCCTTGGGCTGGTACAGGAACCCAAAACATAATGTACAAAGTTTCTAGCTACTTCTTTAGTTGAGATTTAGTTCTCCTTTAAAACTTTTATATTGGAATATTGGAAGTCACCTTGGAGTTTCAAGACCTGTATAAAAGCACTCAACTGCTGGCCTTTTGGTTTTATTATGATATGGATTTCCCCCATGACTTCTATTCCTACTTAATTCTCTGTTTATGAATGCAGGCTCTGGTTGCTCCTCAGGCTACCAACACTTGACTTTGTGTGTTCTCCATATCAGAGGGACTGGTATCATCACCATAGCACCCCCATGAAATAACCAGCTCAGCTTTCCCCCTTCAAACCCCCCAAAATGTAACATTTTTGTCATTTTATAAAAGGTAAATAAAACATTAAATAGTGCTGGTTTGTATGCGTAGGGCTACCATCAAGTAAAAATAATAAATATCACATAGTATAGACACACCTGCATACATTTACTCTGCCAGTTCTAAGAGGTTTTACTCCATGATTAAAATTCCCATACACTGTTTAAAGGATAAGTAAACCTTTAAATTAAGTCAATGAGGGGGATTTTCTAAGAAATTTTGCAATGTACATTCATTATTTATTTTGTTTTTATTCCAAGATATTAAGGGGTAGATGTACTGTTATTATGAATGCATTTTGTCACAACACCACCACCTGCTGGTCAGTTTCCAACCAGTCTGACCCCAAGTAGTCAAGGAAGTTGTCAGGAGAGAGAAAGAGGCTGCTCTGAAGTTCTTCTGCTTATGAAAAAACGAAAATCAGAAGAAGAAAACCAAAGCAGCCTCTATCTTTCTCCTGACAACTTCCTTGACTACTCGGTGGTCAGACTGGTCAGAAACGGATCAGGAGGTGGTGCTGTTGTGACAAAATTCATCAATATTAACAGTTCACATATCCTTTAAAGGAATTGTTCAGTATAAAAATAAAAACTGGGTAAATAGATAGGCAGTGCAAAATAAAAAATGTTTTTAATATAGTTAGTAATGTAATGTATTAAGGCTGGAGTTGCTGGATGTCTAATATAATGGCCAGAATGCAACTTCCTGCTTTTTCAGCTCTTTTGGCCTGGTTACCCCGGTGACCAGGCAGTAACCAATCAGTGACTTGAGGGAGGGCCACATGGGCCATAACTGTTGCTTTTGAATCTGAGCTGAATGCTGAGGATCAATTGCAGATTCACTGAATAGTTGTGTCCCATGTGGCCCCCCTTCAAGTCGCTGACTAACTCAGATTTTGGGAGCTGAAAAGCAGGAAGTTGGATTCTGGCTATTATATTAGACATCCAGTCACTCCAGCCTTTATAGTTTGCATTTTTCCCTGACTAACTATATTGGAAACATTTTTATTTTGCACAGCCAATCTATTTATCCAGTTTTCCTTTTTACACTGAACTATTCCTTTAATATCTTGGAATAGAAAGAAAATAAATAATGAATGTACATTGCGAAACATCTTAGAATAGCACCCTCATCAATTTTACATTCACTTATTTTAAAGGTTTACTTATCCTTCAAGGTAATACTACTCTATTAAAGGGAAAATATACCCCCAGAATGAATACTTTACCATTTGATTTATATCAAATTAAGTAGCATGTTAAATAATCTTACCAAACTGGAATATATATTTCAGTAAATATTGCACTTTTACATCTCTTGCCTTGAACCACCATTTTGTGATGGTCTGTGTGCTGCCTCAGAGATCACCAGACCAGAAATATTGCACCTCTAACTGTAACAGGAAGAAGTGTGGAGGCAAAATACATAACTCTGTTTCTTAATTGGCTCATTTGACCTAACATTGTAGTTTGTTTGTGTGCACTGTGAATCTTGACACCAGGGGACGGCCCTTATTACTTAATAATTACAGTTACTCAATGGCACATGCTACCAAAAAAGCATATTTTTATGAAAATGATTTATTTAGATAAAGCAGGGTTTTACATATTTATGCAATATCTTTTTTTTATAGAGACTTGCATTCTTCAAGGGTATAGTGTTCCTTTAAATGCCCAAAAGAGATCCCAAGCATGATACTAAGGGGCAGATTTATCATTGGTCGAATTTTAAATAAAAAAAAATTCTAAATTCGACCATATGAATAAATGGGAAGTAAAATCCTTTGAATTTGACTATCGATTTGAACTATTTAATCGATCGATCAAATTTTTTTTATTCGATCAAAAGTAATGATTCCCAATTCGTTAGCTTGATTCTGACGAAGTAGGTGGTCGAATAAAAATTTAAAGGGGAAGTAATTCGACCATCGAATATTCGAATAAAATTTTATTCCAATATTCGAATTATTCAAATATGCAATGGTAATTTGTCTAATTTGCAGATTCGAAGATTCAAATTTAATTAAAATTCGATCGAACTTCAAATTATTCATGTGAATTTAGTAAATCTGTCCCTTATTGTGAATCAAAAATACATTCTAACTTTACATAAAAATGATCATTCTCAGGCCCAGATTTGTGGTGAGGTCACATAGGCCCGAGCAAAGGGCGGGAATTTTTTAGGGGTGGCATGCCACTCAGCTGCTCTTTGGGGAGCACCGGGGACACGCTACTCTCAAGTGCTTGTGCCACGACCACACGCCCTGCAAATCTGCCGCTGATCATTCTCCCCAAAGCTTGGGGTTGTTAATTTTTTTTAAATGTATAATGATGGGAAAGTGTTGATAGGTAGTGATATGTTCTAAGTTTATAAATGCCCCTGAACAGGTCACAGTCACATCACAATCTAAATTCCTCTTCCGTATTATTTTTTAGGGTGCTGAAAAAATACTAGCGATGAATGAATCAGGAGAGTTGCAAGACCTGCTAATGAAGATAGAGGTGACATAATTTCTACTTAAATTCAACGTTATATTTTCCTTTATCCCAAATGTTGACACTTTACTTTAAATTCTTTTATCCAGAGAGTTCAGCATCCGCATGCCTGTGCCTTCTGCGGTGGGTTTGGCTTCCTTCCTTGTTTAGTGTGCCATGGCAGCAAGATGTCAGTGTTCCGAAACTGCTTCACAGACTCTTTTAAAGCTCTGAAGTGCACTGCCTGCAATGAGAATGGATTACAGCGCTGCAAAAACTGTGCTGGATAATCCACACACACAAAAAGCAGTTTGCTTAACCTCATTTTGCAATATCATTTCATACATGTTTTTTTTTATATATATAAACATCATCAATAAAACGCATTTCTACATATGTGTTTACTTTCATGGATTTTTAAAAGAAAATTATGTAAAATTATTTTTCTGGATAAACACACTTAACTTTGGCACACACACCAACAATAATTCTAGCTATGTGAGATGTTTTCAAATGAGATAAAATTGCACTCCATGTATTTGTATATGTGGTAAATATTGGCCTCCACTGCAGCAAAAATGTGTGCCTTTCCCCCTCCAGCCACTTAAAGGGGTTCTTCACCTTTGAGTTAACTTTTACTGTGATGTAAAGTGTCATTCTGAGACAATTTGCAATTTTTAGTTATTTCGCTTTTCATTCAGCAGCTCTCCAGTTTGCAATTTCAGCAATCTGGTTGCTAGGGTCCAAATTACCCTAGACATTATCCACTGAATAAGAGTCTGGTATATGAAGAGTGGGCTATAATAGTAAGATAGTAAGTAGCAATAACAATAAATTTGTAATCTTGTACAGAACATTTTTTTAGATGGGGCCAGTGACCCCTCCATTTAGAAGCTGGAAAGAGTCAGAAGAAGTCAAATACTTAAAAATACTGAAGACCCATTGAAAAGTTGCTTAGAATTGGCCAATCTATAACATACTAAAAGTTAATTTAAAGGAGAAGGAAAGTCTTCTTCCATTGATTGTATATACATAACCGAAACCCCAGGTCAGTGCTCCTATCAGCAGAAAACTGCACCGGTCCATGGTTCTTCCAGCGAGCACCACGGAGCGATCCTCATCCAGCTTCTTCTCCTTTAAAGAATACGGCACTGGCAAACACAAGCATTGCTGTATGCAGGTGGACACCAGTCTCTGCCCATTTGGGGTGCAGAGACCCTTTGGCAATTTTGAAAGTACAGTGCAGGGTGCAACATAAAGAAAACATGGTGAATGGGCCTACTTTTTTGCACCCTACATTGTACATGATAAATTACTTGTCTACACCTGTTCTCATTGTATTTACTTGTATTTACTGGCCTTCTGACAGCTCTTCAGGGATGCAAGCGATGCTGGACTTGGCAAAGACCCAATTAGGAGGGAGACATTCGTCATATCAATGCCTTGGTCTATGGGGCTTTTACTGAGCCCCAAGAGTGGCGTCAAACAGCCATGTGGTGTTATCAGCCATATTTGAAGGAGAATCAGCCATGTTTGAAGGAGTTTCAGCCATGTTTGAAGACAGGCTGGACACAGGTAAGAAATCGTGGGCATACAGGGAAAGAGTTTTCCATAGAGGAGCAGGAGCCAACAATATTTACACCTTGATGAAAATTTTAAATCCAAAACGGAGTCACAGAAAGTAGTATCTTAAATATAACCACGGAATCCCAAACCATACTGAGTCCTGGTGTCTGCCACTGTGACATTCTCTCAGTTGTCTCATTCTCAGACAGTCTCTATCACAGGAGATATCATTTGAGATAAGGACACACACCCATTCTTTTATGAACAGAAAGCCCAGTATTGCTGTTGATAGTGTAACTAAAGAAGCCCAGGCACTGACACTACACACATGCTTGCACTCAGATTCTCAAATGACCTTCTCTGTGGCTCTGGTGGGCCTGGTTGTGATCGCACCCCCTGTACCCCTGGTAGTTACACCACTGGCTGTAGACTTTTAGCAACTCATTTGCAATGGTACCATGTTGGACTGGGCAAATATCCCATGAGTTGTTACTGTTACTGAAGGACACACACTTCTCATGTAGAGATTGGTTTTGCTCTACACAGTCATGTAGGCTTTCTGGCTGATGCATTTTATATACAGTGAGCAGTCAGTCCTACACATGGCAGGTTAGTTATTACAGCTCTTTGCAAAAGGTAAATTGATGAATGATTACTATTCCTAACTACTCTATGCACACATCTTTCCTGCATCTTATTATACCTGCACGACTGGCCTGCTGTACATCTTCATGTCTTACTGGGTAACCTCAGGACTGAATGGGTTAAATCAGGGATCCCCAACCAGTAGCTTGTGAGCAACATGTTGCTCTCCAACCACTTAGATGCTGCTCCCAGTGGCCTCAAAGCAGGTGTTTATCCAGACTTGGAAGCAAGCTTTAATTGCATAAAAACTAAGTATGATGCCAAGTAGAGCCTCTTGTAGGCTTCTGGTCCACATAGGGGCTACCAAATGGCCAATCACAGCCCTTATTTTTCATGCTTGTGTTTCTCCCCAACTCTTTTTACATTTGAATCTGGTTCACAGGTAAAAAGGGTTAAGGACCCCTGGGTCAAATAGTAGCACACACAGCAGTAAAATGGACACCTTGCAATATAGGGATAACCTTTAATTGCAATACAATACTATATTTAGTATTATTATTTTCTGCAGACACCCCTCTACATATGACATTAAGTGGACGATTTACGAAATTCACGTGAAATGATTGAAGTTCAATCGAATTCGATCGTACGAATTTTTCATGAAATCGTTAAGTAAAATTTGGCCTCTTCGATCATCGAATATCGAATAGATTGGATATTCGATAATTCGATCATTCGATGATCGAAGGAATCAAAATTTTTAAATTTATTCGACTGCCTACTTTGCCAGATTGAACCTACCAAATTGTAATAGAAGCCTATGGGAACCCCCCCCCCCATAGGCTTCTGAGGCTAAGTCCTGCTCAAATACCATAGGGCTCAAATACCATAGGGTAGGGATTTTTTTTTTTCGTAGTGTTCGATTGTTCGAAACGTACAAATTTTTCGGACTCTCGAAGAAAATTTCACGATTTTTTCGTGAAATCGAACGATCGGTATCTGATCGTACGTATTCATCGAGGATTCGGATATCGAGCAAAATGATAGCCTAAAACAATTCGATGGTCGAATACTTATCGAATTACGAATTTGGTCCAGCAAATTTTGGGGAATAATAGTAAATTTGCCCCTAAGTTTGTCGGTCCATCCTATTCACCTGAATTTAAAAATTCGATTTTTTTTTTTCAATTGGTTTTTCCAAATTATGAGTTTATGGGAGTTTAAAATAACTCTTATGAATTATAAATTCGACCCTTGATAAATCTTCCCCCAAAAGTCTAAACAACTGCTGCTTCTGGTTGAAGTTACACTTATTCTTAAATGTTAAAAACATTACAATTCTTAAATGAATTCATACTTAGAAATTGTGTAGAATTCCATTTTCTTCTATTATTAAAAAAAAGAAGTTTTTGGTGGAATGTAAACTTTGCAACATACATTCATTACAAGTTTTTTTAGTTATTTACAAATATAGATATTGTAAGCAGCGTTTGTCGTTGGCTGATGGCTCAGAGTGTCGATACAATGTAAGACAAGGCAGCTGATTAACAGTAATCTCCGTGTCTTCTTCCGACACTTTGGCAACTTCTGTCAATTTTTGGCGCATTCGCAGTTGTCGCGAACCTGGAAATGACGCCAACTGTACATGTGCGGATACACCGCTCACATTCTCAGAATACCGAAGACCCAGAAGATGGCTGCCGTGAGCTCCCTGAATCTGCACCGAAGGGTAAGTAAAGACTTAGGGGCATTTGCCTGGAGTAGCAGCTAGTCTGGAGGGGAGGAGGTCTATGTAGGGTAGGGTTTTTTTACTTTATGATTGAATCCTTTAAATAAATGCTTTACCTTTGTCCAATTATGTTCCATTATCAGTTCTGTTTATTCTGCATCTTGAAATAATATTAGTTTTCAATGTAAAATCATTGTTGTAGAACTGACAGTCATAGTGCAGCCATCAAGAGCAATCTTATGAACACTTTATAGTTGTGTGATGGCCTCTGTTTCTTTCCTTGTAAAATGCTAATTTGTTTAAGTCTAGTTAAGCTTTTTCATCACTAATGCTAATCCTTTTCCACTAACCCACATAAGAAACCTCAAAAGCGCTCAGTGAGAAACCTATTGAATTATTTACACCACTCAGAGTGCTTAGCTTGCCATCAAATAAATGATTTAGTCTAAAGCTGGACTCACATTTACTGATCCCACTCATTTAGATATATTTTTAATATCAAATGTTATCCTGCCAACTCAGTAGTGTTATTATTAGACAGTCTGCCTCGATCTTATAGACATATGGAGTCAAACTGATAGAGTGCATCACAATTTACAGATGCATCGTGATTTGATCCTCAGATGCCCAAACTGCAGAACAAGTAAATCACTTGCTTTTTCCAAGATACTCAAAACAATTAACTGTTGAGTGAGTAAAAAGGAAAAAGCCTGTTTATTTTCTAGACACGTGTGCACTCACTCAATCGATGTTTAAAGTCGGTAGGAATTCTCTTTCTTATGTACCACTATGTTTAATAAATCATTTTAAAGGTCAAGTAGCATATGTAGCTATTCCAGTATTGGAAAGATGCAGCCAGAGTGGCTGATTGATGACTGTCTGACAGATGCAAGTGAAATGATTGGGTGACAAATCCATCCTTTTCATCACCACCCAAAGCCACCTTAGAGCTATATTCTGCTTTTATGGTTCAGAATCATGACTATTCTTAAAGAGGTTGTTCACCTTTGAGTTAACTTTTAGTATGCTGTAGATAGTGATAAACCAAGGCAATTTGCAATTGGTTTTCATTTTTCAAAATTTGTGGTTTTTGAGTTATTTAACTTTTTATTCAGCAGTTCTCTAATTTTAAATTGCAGAAGTCTGGTCGTTGGGTCCAGTTACCCTAGCAACCATGCACTGCTTTGAATAAGAGACTGGAATATGAATAGGAGAGGCCTGAATAGAAATAAGAATAATAAGTAGTCATAACAATACATTTGTAGCCTCACAGAGCATTTGTTTTTTAGATGAGTCAGTGACCCCCATTTCAAAGTTACAAAGAGTCAGAAGAAGAAGGCAAATCATTCAAAACTATACAAAAAAACAAGAAGGCCAACTGAAACATTGCTTAGCCATTCTATAACAAACTAAAAGTTAACTTAAAGGTGAACCACATCTATAAGACTGACTCTCAGTTTAAAGGACAAGGAAAGTGTAAAATAGAATAAGGGTAGAAATGCTGTATTTTGTATACTAAACATAAACATGAACTTACTGCACCACAAGCCTAATCAAACAAATGATTTATGCTTTCAAAGTTGGCCACAGGGGGCTGTCATCTTGTAACTTTGTTATACATCTTTGTCTGACACTGACACTGCACATGCTCAGTATGATCTGTGCTGCTTAGGGGTCGTCATAAATTATCAAAATAAGGCAGGAGCTCCCCCTGCTGTACATAAGTATGATTGTCTGACAATTCCTATCCACAGCACTAAATGAAGGGAGAATTTCACTGCATACAGTCAGGTTTCTTATAAAAACTGTACACATTTTTAAATTAAAGTATATTGGAGATAGATTTCTTTTTCATTAAAGAAAGTAAAAATGGGATTTTATTTCTTTGCCTTTCCTTGCCCTTTAAAGGGGACCCGTCACCCAAAATAAATATTCAAAATCCTATTTTATCACATTAGTCAAACACAATGAACTTTTTTTTACACTATATAAATTATTTGATTCTTGTTTCCTTCAGTCTGGGAATTCAAAATTATAGCAAGCAGACAGGAGCCATTTTGTGGACACTGTTATTAAAGTGATACTGACACTAAAAAATTTATTTTAACATAGGAATGTACATTAAATGTTACTTATAGGTCATGTTGATCACTTTTTTTGCTGAGAGGTTTTTTTTTGTATATAACTGTTAGCTGAAATGTCTAAGCCTGACTCACTGACACTCTGACTTTGCCAACCTGACTGTCCCATCTCAGTCTGTTAGTTACAGTTTCTAATGCTAACGGACTCCTGCTGCACAAATATGGCAGACCCCTCATACAGGAACATGGGGAATCAGACAGGTAATGTAAAAGCATCATACAAATACTTTATGGCAAAGTTAGAAGTAGCTTTCAAAGCCAATATTATAATAGATGTAAAAAAGAGTTTAATTTCAGGTGTCAGCATCTCTTTAAAGAACAAGTAAACGTTTTTTTTTTCTATCTCTAAATTTGCTCTAAACAGCTCCTCAGATTAATGTACCTTAGTCCCTGCTGCAAGTCTGCTCTGGTTTCTGTGTTATCAGCAGCTTGTTTCACCTTCTTCCTGGTGCAGAGTGAAGCCCCGCCCCTTAGCTTTCTGAGCTGACCTTATATCTTGGACTAGTCCAGGAGATCATTTGCATACTATGACATAGCAGAGAGCAGTGTGTGTAGCACCTTTTGCTTGGGGAAACTAGCTTACTAATGAAACACTGGCTCCCTCTTCCTCTCTATTGTGGAACAGCAGCAAATGCACTGCTCAGTAAACTAAGGGGCGGGGCTTCACTCTGCACCAGGAAGAAGGGGAAACAAGCTGCTGATAACACAGAAACCAGAGCAGACTTGCAGCAGGGACTAAGGTACATTAATCTGGGGGGCTGTTTAGAGCAAATTTACAGAAAGAAAAAGAAAAACATTTACTTTTCCTTTAAGGCAAGCATTATATCATCTTAGAATCTTGTTTGTGCGCCAGAATGGGGGACCCGATGTCCATCCCCATGTCCTGGCTACACAATTAAACAGTGTAGAGAATGGGGGAATGTGTGGGGAGCAGTGACATCTAGGAAGTGCTAAATGGAAAGTGAAAGTAATTATCTGCCCCGCCTCTATGCCGAGGGACAGACAATATTTGATTGACAGCTGATATTTTAAAATGAGCTTAAAACAGCTATGAATGCTTTAATAAAAAATAGAAATTGGATTTCATGTTTAATTTGAAAAGGACTTTTATTATTCAGATTTTTGAGTCGGGGGGACAGGTCCACTTTAAAAGCGCTTTTGCGTTGTCCCTCCTGATTGCTGACATGCTATTCTGACTTCTAAGTCTGGCTGACTACGGTTCTACTTCAGGACAAAGTTCAGTTTCCAAAAAAAGATTAAAATCAGAGTGGAAAAACTGAGGATATGTCTGGGGTACATGGGAATGTTTTATGGGGCCCAAAGGTCATTTGCCATGGTATGTAAATCATTTCCCACACACAAAAAACATTCTTTGAGCCTCGGGCCCCATGGAACAACTATTTTGTGTATATCTCACACAAGTCTCATCTTAAGTCTACTAAAAAAAAAAAAACAAAAAAAAAACATTTAAATATTAATTAAACCCAATAGACTTATTTTCCGTCCAATAAAGATTAATTATATCTTAGTTGGAACCAAGTACCAGGTACTGTTTTATTATTAAATAGATAAAAATAAAAGGAACAATTGTTAAACATTTGACTTCATTCATCAAAATAGAGCCTAGAGAGATGAACTTCCCATAGTCTGGAGCTTTTTGGATACTAGGTTTCCGGATACCAGATACTTGCACTGTATGTCCTTTGCCTCCATTCTCACCCCATAATACACTTTGATACAAGTTCTTGGGGGCATATTCACTAAAGGGCGAAGTATCGAACGCTAGCGCTAATTCGCCAGCGGGACGTCAATTCGTAACTTCGCAAATTCACTAACTCCGACTCTGGCGAATTTTCGCTAGCGAAGTAGATAGACTAGGGAATCTGTTGGCTACAAACCTAGGTGTAGAAAGATTATTTTGCCATTATAATGTCTTAGTCAGGTTCAAAGGATTGTTCTGTTTTTTGATACCTATACATTAAAAAAATTATCAAACCAATATTATAAAAAGCATGCAACTGTAATTAAACCAGACTTTAGTATATAAGTAGTAAAATGTTTTGTACTGTAATTTTCAATACCCAAGGACTTAAAAATGAAAATGTATGATTGTCACCAGGTGGCGCTGGTGCACTTTAAAAACAAAAAAACAAAAACAAACTATACATACTGCTGTAAGTTTGGAAATGTCTTTGCCTATGATTTACGCTATTAAATAAAATGCGTATATAATGGCAAGTGCTTTAAAATAGGAAAACAAAGTCAATAAAAGAGAAGAAAAGACCTCAGTTGCTCCATGCTTGCTTCAGCATTATTTTGTCTATGTGTTTATACAGTATAAAAGTGTAATATTAGTGATGTGCTAGTGACCGTTCTACCCAAAAATGAGTGCGGAATGTGCCACCTCCATGTACTTCCAGGTTCCTAGGTGTCCTTACATGGCATATGTGCTGCGTCAGACTGGCCCACTGGGCTACTAGGAAAGTTCCTATGGGCCCTCATGCTTCCTTATTTCTATGAGAACAAAGAGGATAAACAGATGTAATAATAAATTATAGTGTGTAAAGAAAAGAGACTAGGACAATCGAGGTTTAGTGAAGAGAGGAAGAAAAGAACACTGAGGGGCAGAATTCACATGAATGATTTGAATTTCGATGGAATTTTCAAGAAGATTCGAATTTTTGGAATATTTTTGAAGGCCACTTCGACCATCAAATTTTGAGAATGATTTAATCGAATTTTTTTTTATTCGATCGTTCAAATTGCGGAAAAACCTTCAAATTCGATATTCAAATTTGAAGGTTTTAAATTTGACCACAATTTGATTGGTTGAATTCGAGGGTAAAGCCACCCTCGAATTCGACCATTAGTAAATCTGCCCCAGGCCTGAATGTGGGCCCCTGGTCTAAGGTTTCTTTTGGTGGGCTCCTGGTGTTAGGTTTTTTGGTGGCCAATGGTCTAACTCTAAGATTTCTTGGGTGGGCTCCTGGTCTAAGGTTTTTTTTCTGGGCCCCTGGTCTAAGTTTTATTTTTCTGGGCCCCTGGTCTAAGGTTTTTTTGTTTGGCCCCTGATCTAAGGTTTTATTTGGTGGGCCCTGGTCTAAGGTTTTATTTGGTGGGCCCCTGGTCT
>CM044431.1:36052868-36069475 GCA_024363595.1 Xenopus borealis
ATTGAAAAAAATGAGGTGCGTCTAGACCTGCGCTCCCCTGCGGCTAAACGCAGCCAAACGGAACGCAGGGGAGCGCAGGTCAAAAACGCCCGTGTGTAAGGGTCCTAAGGGTTTCCTCTCACTGACTTCTCCAAACGTAATGGTGCCATGATTAATGTGGTGCTTAAGCATCAATTCTACATAATCAATACACAGAGCAAATGAGGCTCTTCCCTTAGCATTAACACATCAGAGTCTACAGAATGGTATTGGTTATTATTCATTATTTAACAAGCCTTCCCAGCAGTGCTTTAACCCTGTTATCCACTTCACCTTCAGTTATTATCAATATATATTTATAAAGTGCCAACCTACTCTGCAACACTGAACATACAATGACATAATAACTGACATAGAGACAAATCCGTACTGTAATGCTGGCTCTGCCCAGAAGCGCTTACATACTTCTACTTCATCTTGTCCAAACACAGTTTTAATATTTGCATTTTCTTTAGCAAAGCCCATGGAGTAGCTGTACCTATGGGTATAAAGAAGAAAGTCAGATCAGCTAGTTCTACTTTTATTTGCAACTTACTGTTTGGGAGGTTCTAACTCAATGAAAACGACAGTGCTGTGTTCATAAATTACTGGTCGCATAAACCACAACTCATTCACAGGCAGCCCCATCTGTTCCAAGACATCAACTATAAAATCCTAGTGCAACAGCAGCAATGTCAGCAGCACAAAGCATGGCTTTTGCTGTGATGTTACTTAGGCTTATACTGCTTATATATATATACATATATATATATATATATATATATATATATATACACACAGGTATGCAGAACTCTCAGGACCTGCGGTTTTCGAGGGATCTTTTCTTTAATTAGGATCCCCATACTTTGTCTACTAAAAAAATCATATAAACATTAAATACGTTTTTTGCTTCCAGTAAGAATGAATTATATCTTAGTTGAGATCAAGTACAAGCTGCTGCTTTATTATTACAGAGAAAACGGAAATCATTTTTACAAAACTTGAATTATTTGATTAAAATTTAGTCTATGGGAGCTGGCCTTCTTGTAATTTGGAGCTTTCTGGATAACAGGTAGGGTTGCCACCTCACCCCTTTAAAACTGAGCACATATGGAATACACATCTTGCATGGTTAGTTAGCAATTAATTTAGGGTAGAACTCCATGGGCGATTAAAGTCCCATCTGAAGAAACACTGGTGGCAAGTCGGATGTGCCGGATAAGGGAAGAGATAGAAATGTCGGATGAAGTTGCAGCATGCATCCAACACGACTGTCAGGTGCAGTTGTGTTATGTCGGATGCATGCTGCAATTTCCAATGCATCTGGCGTTTTGTTGTGTGGTGTTGGATCGTACCTAGTTGCCCCCCCCCAGGCAAATGCCAATAATTTTTGACTTACCCCTCCTGCAGATCATGGGCGTTCATGGGCACCATCCTTTCTTTTTTTGGAATCTGTGCGAAGTTTAGGCGCATGCACTGTTGTAGTAAATTTTTGGTCCCTAACTGCTCATGTGCCGAAAGTCACAAAAGATTTCCCGAAAATTTTCGTGACTTTCGGGGCATGCACAATTGTTCAGGACTGGAAATTTATTGCAACGGCACATGCGCCGAAACCACCGGTCTGATTCTGAAGAAGTCCGAAAAAAGAGGCTGGCCAGGGGGGGGGGGGCAGCTAGGCTGGGGGGGAAAGGAGGTTTGTCTAGCCAGGGTAGGGGGTATGGTTTTTTCTAGTACGGGTTGAATTCTCCTTTATAGGGCAATTCACCCTCATTAGTAAAACTGTAATAACCCATAAAACCACAGAAATGTATTCAGACTTTCATAACCAGCCAAATTGATATGGTAATTAGTGGGTGTGTCCATAAAATGGGCGTGGTCAATTTTTTTTGGAATCTCTTTGTCCTTCTTTCTGTTTCCAAAATGTTGGGAGGTATGATTGAGCACCGGGCGTTATAAATCGGAAGGCCTCTGCAGTTTGGAATTACAGTTGTTAGATTGAGATTAGCAAATCATTGGGCCAAATTCACTAAAGCGAGAAAATGCGCTAGGGACAGCTTCGCCAGGCGAAAATCACTAAAATGTGAATTTGCGCTCAGGGCGGCGAACGGTAGCGAAGTAGCGATACCATTACTTCGCCAGGCAATGCGTATTTACACTAGTGATGCCTAATTTGCATACGTCTCAAACTTAAGCGTATAATAGAAGTGTATGTTACAGCCACTACATTACACTACACAAGCCCAGGAAACCTTTAATAAATTATATAAAGTTGTCCTATTGTCCTACATGTGCCCACTGTATAGTTGCGTTGCCATATGTTAGGAAATGTAGGGGGGAAGGAGGGTAACCCCCCAAAAAATTCGCTCTTTTTCAGACTATCACCCTACAAAAGGTAAAAGACGCCAGCGTTTTTTGGGAGTTTCAATCTATTGTATTGAACTTCCCCAGGTCTGACCTGGCGCAGTAACGTCTAGGGCAGGGGTCAGCAACCTTTACTATCAGAAGAGCCATTTCGCCCCCTCTTCCACTAAAGAAAAATAGTCTGGAGTCGCAAAACATAACACAGCTTTTTAAAAGTTTTAACCTTTTTTTTAAATCTTAACTGTTAAAACAACAGAATACAAAAGTGCAGTTTGCATGTGTAGGCCTACTTTGGAATAAATTAAAACACTGAATTGCCCTATTAAATGCTAGTGTTCTAATCTGTTTAAAGATGAGAGCTATAGAATTCATTAAAATATGCGACACATCTATAGCCCTCCCACCTGCTGCAGCTGGACTTTGGAGGCTTCTCTCTTGTCTTGAGTGTACGACTGCAGTAAGAACCATGATGAATCATCTTGCTGCGGCTTGGTCTTACCTGTCAGTCCTGGGACGTCTATACAGCCCTTGCACTTGCTGGCAGCTTCCAGAGTGCGACCACCGTGAGGTTACAGTTAGCTTACCGTGGTCACAAACTCAAGAAGCCTCCAGCAGGTACGAGGGCTCTATTGATGATGTGACAGGCAAAGCGCAAGACTGAGCCGCAGCAAGCAGGATAAAGAGCCGCATGAGGATCTGGAGCCGCAGGTTGCCTACTAGGGTTGCCACCTTTCCCTGTGGCTGAAGCCGGACAGGGGGGCGGGCCCGTGACGTCAGTGGGCGGGTCCGTGATGTCAGTGGGCGGGCCCGTGACGTCACGGGGCGGAGCTATGACGTGATCGCCGATTGCTCGATCGCGGCGTCAATCAAGCTAATCCCGCCCGGTTTTCCTTATTTGGAAAACCGGGCAGGAATCATTGACCCGGGCAGCCCTTCAAAATACCGGGCTGTCCGGGTCAAAACCGGACAGGTGGCAACCCTATTGCCTACCCCTGGTCTAGGGTAAGAGGTAGGGATGCACCGAATCCAGGATTCGGTTCGGGATTCGGCCAGGATTCGGCCTTTGTCAGCAGGATTCGGATTCGGTTCGGCCAGGCAGAAGGATTCGGCCGAATCCGAATCCTGCTGACAAAGGCCGAATCCTGGCCGAATCCCGAACCGAATCCTGGATTCGGTGCATCCCTACCTCTTACGAATCCTGGATATGCAAATTAGGGCCAGGGAGCGAAATCACGTGATTTTTTGGCACAAAACAAGGAAGTAAAAAATGTTTTCCCCTTCCCACCCATAATTTGCATATGCAAATTAGGGTTCGGATTCGGTTCGGTATTCGGCCAAATCTTTCGGGAAGGATTCGGGGGTTCGGCCGAATCCAAAATAGTGGATTCGGTGCATCCCTAGTAAGAGGTAACGTTCAGTTAAATGTTCATCTTAGTGAATTAGTGTAGTTACGTCCCTTCGTCAGTGTGCAACTTCGCCTGGCGTAAGGGTGCGAAGTTGAGCAAGGCTATCTACTTCGCTAGCGAATTTTTGCCAGTGATACTGTTAGTGAATCGGTGAAGTTGTGAATTGATGTCACGCTGGCGAATTAGCGATAGCGTTAGACGCTTCGTGCTTTAGTGAATTTGCACCAATGTCTGTACTAGTTTCTCTATAGCTGTCCTATGGCAGGTGGTAAAGAGAGGACTGGCCTGTGCCCCTTGGGCCGGGTGGAATTAAAAAAAAAAAACTACTTGATTAGACATACCTATTTTGAGTGTTTCCCAAATCAACTGCATTTATTTTAGCACAAGATGTTTACTGGAGTTTATACAGCGGTCACAATGCTCTTAGACTTTTGATAACGTTACTAATTGTAAGATAAGAAAGGAAATTAAATGTAAATGTGTGAGAGAATCAATCAGCAAGGCATGCATCAGTCGGCATTTCAGATCATAAATAACAGCTGCAACTCAATTTGACATAATTGTTGTCAGAAAAGAAGTATCTTAATCCATCTTTACACCACCTTGGGGGCAAATGAGGCCTGAATTGTGCAATGCTTCACTGCTGAACAACAAATATTTCCTTCCAAACCCGCATTAAACCATCTCTGTCTTCTGCTGTAATGTTCAATCTCATTCTGTTTCAGGATGCCGGCTCTAAAACAGCGCCGCACTCCACTGATTTCATTTCTTTCCACTTCTTTTCATTAAAATTTTTGTTAAAAAAAAAAAAAAACAAAGTTCCCTCCACTCTGTAGTTGATTGTTTTTGTAATATTTTACAATGACTTCTAAAGGGAAAAATACATACAGGGATGATATGGGATAATCTATAATTGGATCTCTATACCTTAAAGGGGTTATTCACTTTTGAATTAACTTTTAGTATGATGTATAGAAATATATATGTACACAATTTGCAATTGCATTTAATTTTTTTATTTGTGTTTTTTGAGTTATTTAGCTTTTTATTCAGCAGCTCTCCAGTTTGTAATTCCAGCAAATGGTTGCTAGGGTCCAAATGACCCTAGCAACCATGCATTGATTTGAATAAGAGACTGGAATATGAATAGGAGAGGCCTGCATAGAAAGAGGAGTAATAAAAAGTAGCAAATACAGGTATGGGGTGTGTTATCCAGAAGGATATTTCTCATAAACTCCATTATAATCAAATATTTCACATTTTTAAACATGATTTCCTTTTTCTCTGTAACACTAAAACAGTACCTTATACTTCATCCCAAATAAGATATAATTAATACTTACTGGTTCAGAACAATCCTGTAATTCAGAGCTATGGTGTTCTGGATAAGGGATCCCAAACCTATATTAAAAAACAGACATAACATAAGAATTAAACTAGACCAGGAAATTACATTCATCATTATAGGTTTTTGGAAAATAGGTTTCCAGATAACAGAACCCATTCCTGTGTTAGCTACTTTAATATGAACCGTCATTTGCTTACTATACTGAATTTTTTTTTTTTTTTTGGGGGGGAAGGAAAAATTTACAGCTGGATACATACAGTGAAGCCTAAATTTTACATACCATCATTTTATTTTTTCCCATATATTTTGGCATTTTTGTGGTCCCACCTTTATATATAATCAGTGTCGGACCGGGGTCCATTGGGGTTACTGCCCCCCTCCAGCCCCCCTGCCGTGCTGGAGTGTGCGCAAGTGTGCGTTGCCGCGTCTGTGCGCCTGAGTGTGGTTCTGTGGATGCGCAGGGACAGTGCTCACAATTTTTTTTTATTGTGACCTCTGACAAAGTGTCATGGCATTAAGGAGAAGATGGGGATGTGGACCTGGGCCAGCAAGAGTAGGGGGCCCACCGGGCTTTTTCCCGGTGCCCCGCTGGCCCAGTCCACCGTTATTTATGGTCCCCTGAAAATTGTAAAACAGGGATCTACTGTACACAAAGTAGCGTAACAACAGCAGGAAAAGGTTGTGCCCAACAAAATGTCACTAGTAGGGGTTAAATGAAAAGAGTGCTGGATACAGGACTGGAGCAGGAGACGGGGATAGGTGCCAAATATATATTATAATATTATATACATATTTCAAGAGACTATCCTTTATTATGAAGTGCACGCCCATGTCCCTATCTGCAGACGTCCATGTCTGGGACTTTTTCAAGACATTTATGCTGATGGCACTGCAGCTGTAAAGTGTCATTCAGAGGCACTTTGGGCACTATTTTGCTTTTGGATGTGTAAGCATTATTCACAATGCACTGTTTGCAAACTTTAATAGAAATCCTCAATCTACTCCATCTGTGCATTACTGGGTTCATTTATGTAACATTTGGTCGTCTTTGACAGACATCTCAGGTGTTATAATGAAAACTGCTAAATCCCAAGTACTGAGTGAGTGGCTGACAGATAATCAATCTGTATGCAGCCTCTGTCATGTAACTTAAAAAATATATATTCATGTGAAAATGATTAAATTGTAACTTACCGGTGTTTGAGAGCAGCAGTCCAGGCTTGGAAGGAGACACAGAGAAATTGTACAGAAAATTATAATGTACTGGAAAAGACATTTGTTGAAAAAAAGTGCAATAATATCCCAATTCACTGTGGGAGGGGTGCCACCCATTTACTTAAGTGAACCAGCCCCCGGTACCCTATCTCCTTGAATTCTCTATAGCTCCCTTAAAGGAGAATTCAACCCTAATGTTAAAAGCACCCTACCCCCCCATCCCCACCTAGACTCCCCCTCCCTCCAGCCTAAGTGTTACCCTGGGCAAATGCCCCTAACCTTTTACTTACCTCTCTGTGCAGAGTCAGCCATTGGAGTTCACAGGCGCAAATCTTCGGAATAAGAGCGGCATATAGTCGCATGCGCAGTTGAAGTAATTTCCTGTTTAGTGACAACTGCCTATGAGCCTAAACTCATGAAAATTGCAGAAGCACCGGTCTCATTCTGAAGATTACAGAAGCGACTGAGGATGACGCCTGTGAACTATGATGCCTGAATCTGCACCGATCGGTAAGCAAAATGTTAGAGGCATTTGTCCAGGGTAACACTTAGGCTGGGGGGAGGGGGGTCTTTGTGGGGATGGGGGGTAGGGTTTTTTTAGCAGTAGGGTTGAATTCTCCTTTAAGGGTCTGGTTCACCTTTAAGTAAACATTTAGTATGTTATTGAATGGGTAATTTGGACCCTAGCAACCAGATTGCTGAAACTGCAAACTGGAGAGCTGCTGAATAAAAAGTGAAATAACTCAAAAATCACAAATAAAAAATGAAAACTTATTGCAAATTGTCTCAAAATAGACTCACTACATCATAGTAAAAGTTACTTTAAAGGTGAACTACCCATTTAAGCCACCCTGTGCATGTGCATTATACAGGTCCAGGGTGGCACAACGGATCTGTACGTAAAAAGAAGATGGCTGGTAGCTGGTGCATTTTATAGAAAAGGGGTGCCAGCTATAGTTGCCACCCAGCTGGTACCCAGCCGGGGGCCGGTATTACAAATTTATGGGCAATGTAGCTGCCGGTAATTTGTAATACCCTTAAGAAAAGCCCTTGGCCCATCGGTGGAAAGATACCTTTTTTGTCTTCAGGCCCTCTTGTGATATGGCCCAGCCACCTTTTGCAGCACCCCGCTTAACCCCCCCTTCTTTTGCATCAAGGCTCGACACCTTAGTGCCAGCCCCCATCACTGGCCGGTAATTTTTTTTTTTTTAAAGGTAGCAAACCTAGTGCCAACCCAGAGTTCCAGGTTGCAGATTAGAATCACTGGGGGTGCCTAATACTGTATGTGCTAGCAAGGACTAGCAACATTATAGGGTGACTGCACAAATATCAATTGGTAAGCACAGTATGGATGCACTAACAAGTATTACAGCACTAGTGCACAACAAGGAAATACGCAGTTAATTCAAGCACTTTAGTGTTGATAAAAGTCATATCAAGAATTTGAAGGAACTTTAAGAATACTCTGGACACATTCTAGCACAATGGGCAAAGTGCAATTTCAATAGCAATAGGCATGCTTTTTACCCACAATGCAGCAGCAATTGCAGCTGAAGCACCAAAGTTAGTATTATTTTATTATCGTCAATTATTATTTTTAGCGTGCCAACATATTGCTCAGTGCAGTTGCAGTTGCACTTTAATCAGTGAACTGAAGTGATAATGTCACCAGTTGGCATACTGCATGAGAGTGACAAGTGCAAACGATTCTTTTGGTGCAGGTATGCTTTAGCAATTGATGCAGGCTGAGTGCTCTGACAGGTAGCCCTTGGGTCTGTGGCTCTCAACCAGCAGTGAGGTGGGCCCACATCCCTAGCCCAGATCCTGGCCAACAAAGATGCACGCAGCAGAGTTTTGGGGGTCTGAAGACCCTGGCCATCAGGCATGGAGGAAGGCAGCAGTCCTGGATCGGAATGGCACATGAGGATCCAGGTTCCACCAGGTTTTCTCTCTGTGCCCCTTTGGCCCAGTCAGACCCCGGAAGTGAATAGTATTTTAAATATTTTTTAAATATTTTTAACTTTCCAACATACATTACTTACAAATTAGCCCTGGTTTTAAAGTTATTTGTAAATGTAACAGCTATTGAATGTACCGTTTGTCCCTTGCTATCCTCTGCACTGTGGGTACTGACTAACCTGCAGATGTATAGACAAAGCATGCAGTAACATCATGGTAGTTGGAGTATTAGAGAAAGCTGGCTTTCCCAGGGTTGTTTCTTTTGTCAAAACCAGCAGTGAGTGCAGAAAATGGCAAGGGTCAGACAGATGATCGTATAATAATATTACTATACTGGAGATACTATTTTTTTTAAACTTTGTGAAATAGAAACTTTAATCACTTGGTGTAAATATAGGGACCCTCATTTGGGGCCCCTAAACTACACAGTTCCAGTGAAACATGCATCCTAAATGTCTAATTCCTTTCTGTTATCTGTGCTTGTGTTAGAGATTTATAGAACACTTGTTCTGAAATACTGGGAGGCAGAAGTACCAATCCTCATCATCACATCGTTCACATGAAATGATTGATTCAGTCTGGGAATATGGTGGTCAAGGAGTGTTTCAGTCCGAGGGAGATGCTTGGAAACAAATGTATAGAGGTCTAAGTTTTATCACTGACAGGAATAATGTTCCTCTCTGTGGCAGTGACAGCTTCCCAGGGAAATTTTAATGTCATATTTAGTAACACAGTAACACAGTTGTTTTTGTTAGTCCAGGTACAAATCTCTAAAGCATTTGCCATCCTCTCCTCAACTGAGACAAGATATGGGTCTATGATACAGAACCCAGTCAGGAGCCAGATACATATGTGTCATGTCACTGTAGGAATGGAGAATAATTTGCAGAAGAATAAGGTAGAACTACACGATCGCTTCTCACTGGATCGACACTTGGCGACCAAACGCAGGCGACAAATCAGACGGAGACGCAGGCATCAAACTTCTAATTGGACTGAATAAAAAGTCTCAAGTAAGAACTACATTAGATCCGACACGACTGTCTGATGTGGACGCATCGCTGACTCGTGCGACTCTGTCCGATTTGTTGTCTGCAGTCTGTTGATGGGCGTCGATCCGATGAGAAATATTCATATAGTTCTGCCCGATCACTAGCAGCTGTACTATAAGGTTGAAGAAGGATTGACCCATGCACCCCCTGACCTCCATGGTTTAGCCTTGGTGCTTCAGCAATAAGGGCCCTTACACACGGGCGTTTTGGACCTGCGCTCCCCTGCGTTGCGTTAGGCTGTGTTAAGAGGTAAATTGGAGTATTTGGGTTTTTCCCCATGAATGCACTGATTTTTTACATTCAAGTTTTTTCCATAAAAAAATTCAAGTTGTGAGTTAATTCAAAGTATAAAAAACCTCCAAAACTTGACCTTCAATAAATAACCTCCTTAGTGAGAATATTTGCAGCTAGTTGTTACCTTGTCCGCTAGGCAGTATTTATTTCTGTATACAGTCCTGCAGTTCATCACCATTATATCATGACCTTGCAGTATACTAATGCTGCGGCTTCCTTATTTTAACAATTATACGAGCAGGAAAACTTTGGAATTATCATCTGCAATGTGAATATACAGGTGTTGCAATTATTCTGTCAGTCCTCTACAGTCATTAATTACTCCCAAGATGCTGCTTCTTATTATATTACAGATATGGGATCTTTTATCCAGAATGCTCGGGCCTGGGCATAAAGGATCTTTTCGTAATTTGGATCTTCATACCCTAAGTCTACTAGAAATTGATGTAAACATTAAATACATCCAATAGGACAGTTTGTCTCCAGTAAGGATTCATTATATCTTAGTTTAGATCAAGTACAAGCTACTGTTTTATTATTACAGAGAAAAAGGAAATCCCTTTTAAAAATTTGGATTATTTGTATAACCTTTTACGGCTCACCTTGAGAACATCTGCTGCTGAGCACACTGATATAATATAAACTACTGCAGTATACGCTGTATCAATTTGGGATGTAATTTTCTTGTGGCAAGAGCAACTTGTCAGTACGGTGTTATTATTTTGTGATTGTACAGTCTACCAATGAGATGTTTGTATATCAATACATTATTATTAGTGATGGGCAAATCTGGGGTGTTTGGCTACGCATTTTTTTTGGTGAATTTCCTGAGAAATTCTTGAAATGCTGAAAAATTTGCGAAACTTATTTTGGACATGGGCCATTCATATTCCAGTCTCTTATACAAATAAGTGCATGGTTGCAGGGCCGGGCAAAGGTGTAGGCATAGTAGGCATATGACTAGGATGCAAAGCTGGGGGAACGCCAAGCATGTACCTCCTCTGTCGCCTACCCCCAGTCTGGTCCCCTCTCTTTGCCAACTCTCTTCTCCTTGCGCTCCTGCAAATGCGCACAAATGCATGTGCACGCGAGCACCGCCCTGCACATGGGCCACACACGCTAAGCCTGACGTCGCGTCCAGGAGGCTTGCCTGGGGCACCTGTGCGGCCCGGCCCTGCATGGTTGCTAGGGTAATTTCAACCCTACCAAATGAATTGCTGAAATTGCAAACTGGAGAGCTGCTGAATTAAAAGCTAAATAACGCAAAAAACACAAATAATAAATAATGAAAACCAACTGCAAAAGGTCTCAAGATATCACTCTCTACATCATACTAATAGTTAACACAAAGGTGAACTGCCCCTTTAACTATCTATTGACAAAACCAGTTTAGCCCAAATGCCAATGGAATCATATGTTCAATGAGTAAGGGCTCCTACACACGGGCGTTTTTACCTGCGCTCCCCACGCAGGTATAGACGCACTCAATTATTTTCAATGGGGCTGTACTCACACGAACGCATGTAAGCGCCGAACGCAGGAAAAATGCAGCATGTTGCATCTGAATCTGCGTTCGGCGCCTACACGCGTCTCGTGGGTACAACCTCATTGAACAAAATGAGGTGCGTCTAGACCTGCGTTCCCCTGCGGCTGAACGCAGCCAAACGCAACGCAGGGGAGCACAGGTCAAAAACGCCTGTGTGTAGGAGCCCTTACATTCAGTAAGTCAGGTAAGTATCTATGGGACATAAAGTAAAAAAAAAGGGTTATCCACAAGACACCAGCCTGACATTCCTGTGTTCTGGAATATTTGGGCTGTTCCTTTAGGTTGACTCCATGTGAAGGACTCAAGTCAATCTCTATAATTAGAAAAATAGAATTTTAACTGAATGTCATTTCACTGAGGCCTTTAGGACGCAAATTAAAATGACAAGCCAATCAGCGGCATGTAATAGCCAATCCGAGGGACAGCTGTGTTCCTATACTTGTTGCACCAACACAGCGTTCCAGTCTCACAGCCATTTCTACTGCAGCGTCAAAACAAGAATATTTTTGTAATAAACCTCAACTTTATTGAATATACCATAATGATTTGCGCCTGGGTTATGTGACACCACGTTAAAGCACATAAAGCATTAGTTGCCTTTCCATGTTTGAATTATTTTAAATATATTAATTAACGTTCTCAAAGGCATGAAATCACGTTTAATTAAGCAATTGCTTCATTTGCTACGTCTTGTTATAGGCCATGGGAAAGTAAATTGCAAACGTACCGCTAGATATTCCCTGTCCTTTTTTTGTTTTAATTAACATTAATCGTTACCATAGTTTATTTAATATTTCACTGAAAGCAGAATGAAGTGGCTGAGCCTTTGTTGTGCAAAAACCCAGACGTTCTTCTGTTGATAATGAGGACAGACATAAAAAGCTGCTGATGTTCAGAAAAAGCGCAGCACATTCAGCACTTGCGTCTCAACTCTTTATATGAGAAACATTCCCTATACCCCCCGGCATCTGACACTAGACAAGCACAATCCTGGATTTCTCTCAGGTTCATATTCAGTACGTTCAGCCAAATTGTTACCTTATCCATGCTTTATTTCTTACTCCACCAATAAATATTAAATGGCTGGGAATATAATGAGACAGAATTAATAAAGGGAAGAAAGAACATTGCTGCTTTTCATGTACCAGAAGTGAAATTTACTGCTGTACAAGTCGTTTAGATCATGACCTCAATGTAAAGGTACAGCAGGTGGTTCAGACAAAAGCAAGGCTGTTGTTTCTTTGTTTTGTGCTTTATTTACGCTGTCTTCATTATATTCAGGAAGAAGCATGGCAAGCTGACTACACACTTTCACAGACAATTTGGGCACCAGGGATTCTTTCTCTCAAACAGAAAGTAAATTCAGAAGTAAATACAATTAAGCTGATTAAAGAGATAAGTATGGCTGAGCACACAGAGTGTTTCACTAAGGGCAGAGACACATGCTCAGATTCGGGGAGACTATTCGCCCGGTGACAAATCTCCTCTTCTTCAGGGCAACTAATCTCCCCAAACTGCCATCCCCTACCTTCCCGCTGGTGGGATGGCACTCGGAGCGCTTCATTTTCCAAAGTCGCCCTAAGTTGCCTCACAAGGAAACTTCGGGTAACTTCGGAAAACAAAGAACCTGCCAACCCACCTACGATTTAGGTCTAGTCCACATGGCAAGATTCAGGGATATTTGTTGCCTGGTGACTAATCGCCACTTCTTTGGGGCGACTAATTTCCCTGAATTTCTGGCCCATGTCTGTGTATGGTCACATTTAAGAGAGACTTAGAAAACTGTAGCGTCGTGTGGGGAATAGGCACAGGCCACTTGGGCAAGCAATTCAGGGAGATTAGTCGCCCCAAAGAAGTGGCGATTAGTCAGCAAGTGACAAAACTCCCTGAATCTTACTGTGTGGACTAGCCCTTACATTCCCGCCAGTGGGAAGGCAGTTTGGGGAGATTAGTTGCCCCAAAGAGGACTAATGCCCCTAAATGGGAGTGTGCTCAGGCCAGACTGGAAGATTCGGGGAGATTCGTCGCGCTTTCCCGAAATTGCTTAAGGAGGCAACTTCGAGCAACTTAGAAAAACGCAGCGATTATTCATTAAAGCCGCTGGAAGGCAGGGGGAATCGATTCGGGAAGATTTGTCTCCCCAAAGAAGAGCCTATTAGTCGCCAGGCGACAAATCTCCCCGAATCTTCCCGTCTGGCCTTACCCTTAAAAGGGTTGTTCACCTTTGAGTTAACTTTTAGTATAATGTAGAGAGTGATATTCTGAGACAATTTGCAATTGGTTTTCATTTTTTATTGTTTGTGGTTTTATAGCTTTTTATTCAGCAACTCTCTAGTTTGCAGTGTCAGCAAATTGGTTTCTAGTGTACAAATTACCCTAGCAACCCTGCATTGATTTGAATAAGAGACTAGAATATGAATAGAAGATGGACTGAATAGAATGAGAAGTAATAAAAAGTGACAATAACAATAAATTTGTAGCCTTACAGAGCATTTGTGTTTAGATGGTGTCAGTGACCCCCATTTGAAAGCTGCAAAGAAACAAAAGAAAATTGCAAATCATTAAAAAACTATGAAAAATAAATAATGACGACCAATTGAAAAGTTCCTTAGAATAGGCCCTTCTACAATATACTAAAAGTTAACTTGAAGGTGAACCACCCCTTTAAAGGTGACCATACACAGACTGTTAATTATTGCTGACAGACTGTGGCAGCAGCTCATTGGCCTGTGTATGGGGCCTTGTAATGGGCCTCTCCAACTGATAACTGTCTGAAAACCAGACGGATTTAACACATTGGGGCAGATTGACTAAAAAGGAACGCTAACGACAATTCTCCAGAAATCCCATCTGTAGGGACATCGCAAATTCACTAACAGGTGTAGAGGACAATTCGTACCCTATCGCTAGGCGACTTTGTATTACTCCGCAAGTTTTACTGAACGTTACCTCTTTCGCCAAAGTTTACTTTGCCACGTCATACCAGGCAAATAAAGCTACATCCTCCTCAATCTTATGTCAGTGATAGCACATCCTCTAGGCTGGAGATTAAAGTTGTAAAAAAACGCTTTTTACTTTTTTAAAGCAGGATTGCCTTTAAAAGTCCAAACTATTAAAGATTTTTGTGTTAACATTTTTTTACAGACATTTGAGGAGCAAGGCACGTTTGTTTTAGATTTGTTTCCTTGTGAGGCAACTTCGGGCGACTTCAGAAATCGAAGCGCTGCGAGTGCATGGCAGCAGGTGATTTTTCATTATAGCAGGCAGAAGGCAGGTGGAAGGTGGTTCGGGGAGATTGCCGCCCAGAAGAAGAGGAAGAAGGAAGAAGAATCTGCCCTTGTGACCTTACCCTAAGGCATTAGAGGATCTCTTCTGTCTATATTTTGCTTCCTTTGACATTTGTAATAAAAAGTATCCACTTCAAGCATTTGCACCAACATCGCTAATAAAGTCATCCATGTGACTTTTATGTACCCACCCTATACAAATTGACATAAACGTTAGAGTACTAACTAAGGTGGAAATTAACTCTAGAGAAATTGAGCTAGGAAATTCTCGCACTGCCGAAACAACTCTAGCGAAAATCGCCCTTTCGTGAATTTGCCCCATTGCCTCATTGATGCGGCCCTCCCCCTGATGGCCTGCTTTTCCTGCATTGTGATCTGACAATTTACCCTGCCTTACATAGGTACTTATTGTAAGGGGCCCGAAGGCTCCGTTAGGATTTTGCGGACCAAGGAGGAAACACCAGTCCAACACAGTTCAAGGTATCCAACAAGCGTGAAGAAGAAGAGTAGTCAAGTCCAGGCAGAAAGGTTCAAAGTTGAATTAACAGGCCAAGGTCAAACACAGGAATCAGAAATATCAATGAATTAAGTGCACCCAGGAACACACAAAGTAGAACCTATAATTGGCATCTTATATAGGCCTCTTTGGCTCCTAATGGTTGTGATGACACCGTGATGCAGACGTCCTGACGCTGCATCTATTCAGGCGTTGAGATGCGGCGTGCATTTGATGAACGTCAGAACGTGCCATGAGGGAGCTCTGGGCGCCGCCATCTTGGCGAAGAGGAGTGGAGAGTATTCTTTACACTTATATGTTGTCACGGGTCACTCTAACTTTCTTTTCTGATTGTTCCTCAAAGTGATCCATGCCTTGGGTGCCATTTAAAGGAGAACTAAACCCATGTTTAAAAAAACCCTACCCCCACCCCACGTAGACCCCCCTTCCCTCCTCCCCCCAGCCGAACTGCCCACCCGGGCAAATGCCCCTACCTTTTTACTTACCCCTCGCCGCAAAATACAGCGTCGGAGTTCACGGCAGCCATCTTCTTCAGTAATCTTCGTGACCGAACGGCATTTCGATGCATGCGCGGTTGGAGCAATTTCCCAGCTCCGGACTACTGCACATGCACCAAAACTCAGGAATTGCCGAAGAGCCGAAAGAAGACACAAAGATTACCAAAGGAGAAGAAGATGGCTGCCCTGAACTCTGACGCTGGATTCTGCGGCGAGGTCGTGAGTAAAGAGGATTTGCCCGGGAGCAGTTCAGCTGGGGGGAGGAGGATAGGGTTTTTTTAAAAATCGGTTTAGTTCTCCTTTCAGGAATGGAGATCCAAATTATGAAAAGCCCAAAGTCCCAAACATTCTGGTTAACAGGTCCCATACCTGTACCAGTAAAGCTAATTGGTTGCTATAGGATACACTTTTCAATTTGGCCATTACTCCTATGTAACCACAATAGGAACTACATGTAACAATGACAGATTCAGAATGCACACAGAGATAGCAGTAACACTGCAGGATACAAGAGTCACCAATGAGACAAGCAATGTGAATGAAACAATATACAAATGAAATAGTGCTAGATTATACACAGTACTCCCTGTGACCTTAGCTGTACAATATTTCTATCCTACATTATGTGAATACTGACAATATTAGAACTGACACGGTGCCTCGCGGTTCATCCACAATCCCCGTAAGAATTAGATACATTCCATTTGTTCCAAAGTACATCAGTGTCTCTACATCTGAGATATCATTAAAAAACACTCACACGAGAACCTTCTTGCTGTTAAAACTAAGAGATGAAACCTTTTATTGCTACTTCTAGTTGGTAAAAAGCATAAAACCACTTGCTCTCATGTCAAATATATTGTCCTTCAGTGTCACATGGAGGGGGCAGAAATGATTTAGCCTCCCATAGCACCAGGATACTGATATAGATTATTTGGAGTTTATATCCAGAGAAAGGCATGATGTTAAGTTTATCCTTCCAAAGTCAAACTTGAAAAACCATGTGTGGTGTTCAGTTTCTTTAGAAAATAGTTTGTAAAGGCTCAACTTAAAGGGATACTGTCATGGGAAAACATATTTTTTTTCAAAACACATCAGTTAATAGTG
>CM044431.1:36071421-36130408 GCA_024363595.1 Xenopus borealis
ATATAAAAAAAACTGTTTGTTCTTTTGAGAAATGGATTTCAGTGCAGAATTCTGCTGGAGTAGCACTATTGACTGATGAATTTTGAAAAATAATTTTTTCCCATGACAGTATCCCTTTAAATATGCATTGCAAGTATGCACTTTAAATTCTATTCTATAGGAAGAATTAAGAACAGGCAGTTAATCATATTAGCCATGGTAATGGATCTCCATTATAATACAATTTCATAAGAGGAAATAAGTCCTAAGGTTATGGTTTTATCTGTTATTGGATGGAAACCCCAACCAACCACCAAGTATTGCTTTACGGCAGTCTTATACGGAATGTTTATCAGCCAAAATTAAAGGGAAACTTTGGAACAAATTCTCAACCATTACTCTCAACCCCTTTAACAGAGATTGGTCAAACCTTCATGATACATTGAAAAAGATGTAAAGTGCTTACATGGATATAGCCCTGTGCTATTTAAAGGGAATAACTGAACTTGCAGAATAATATTAAAAACATTTGGTAAGTCCAGTCGATTTAGACCAATGTTTTCTAAAACTTTTACAAACCCTACTTGAAACCTTTGTGCAGGACACTTTTTAGCAATGTCCAAATCTTAAATAAAGAAGACCGTTGGTTTGAAAGAGGTGTGAAAGAGGCTATTCATGTTAAGGCGGAGAAACCATCCCTGAACAGAGGCGGGGGCCTTCTACACCACCTGTCTACTACGCTGTTCTAACATCTGTACCCTGGCAGTTTCAGAACTCTTCACACATCCATTCATGCAAATCTCACAAGTAATACCTGTTTTCTAGGAGTTGCATGGCACATTGGTAATCCTATCACAGTAACTACACAGAATCAACACTTCTGTAAACTTCAGATGTCACCTCTCTGAAGAGTTGTGATTGGATTGTTGGAAGAGTCTATATGAACTCCCCTCCACCAGTCATTGAACTGAAGAAGCTGCTCGGATGAGCAGTGAAATGTCTTCATTTAAATTTCTCAGCAAGTCCAGTTGTTTCGAGTTACTTGTGTTAGATATTCTTTGTAAATGTTATGCGTGCATTTTTATAATGAACAAAATAATAATAACATGTAAAACATTGATTGTATTGAACATTTCTGTCAGTATGACCTTTTTCTCTGTGGAAGCCTTTCATCACAATACAGGAGGCAACACCGCAGGATGATGTTACATTAACAGAGGAACAGCTTGCAGAGGTTTTTAAGACCTAAAGTTTGTCCTTTTAGGTTGGATGACTTCCAGAACCATTTGGGAAAGAAATACCAATAATTCAATATGCCCTATAACTGGATTTTATTCAAAGGAGAACATATGCTCCAGGAACACAATCCATAGACAGCTAAAAATATGTTCCAATAATATGTGTCAATATAATTAGCGGTGCTTTGAGATTTGCTGTAAAGATGTTTTACAAGGTCAAAACTGAGTACAATTTAATCACAAAGCAAACATTTCTGTTTTGGGTAAAGCAATCTTTTTGAATATGATTATTCAATCTTCTCACAGTCCACTTTTCACCTTCCCTTTTACTCCACCTGAGGCTATCCGGTAGCCGAAAACGGCTGGCTGATTTAAGCCCCTCTTTTCCGCATTCGAAAATGCTGAATTGGTTTTGATTTGAACAGACTTGTCTGATTATGGTGAAAAGTTGTATCTGCAGCACACACGTCAGATTTCAGTATAGAAATGCTCGAGTATGCATTTTTGTGTCAAAATCCACCGTCTCAGCACCCAGGCCAACACAGAAAGTGAAGGGAAGGGGTGATATCACTCCAACTTGCAGTATAGCAGTAAAGAGTGATTGAGTTTTATCAGAGCACAAGTCACATGACTTGGTGCAGCTGGGAAATTGACAATATGTCTAGCCCCATGTCAGATTTCAAAATGAAATATAAAAAAATCTGTTTGCTCTTTTGAGAAATGGATTTCAGTGCATAATTCTACTCTAGCAGCACTATTAACTGATACATTTTGAAAAAAAACATTTCCCTTTAAGCTTTGCTTTCGAAACTGGAGTAGCAGCTGTGAACACAGCAGGAATATGTAATATTGGTTTTGAAAACTTCAGGGATCATTTTTGTTGCATATTGTGCCATTAAAAAACAGTCACAAAGAGGAACATATTTTGCAGTATTTTCAGTAGAAGCAGCAAAAGTCTGGCCAACCAAGATACTAGAAAAAGTCCCAATAGGGCCCAACCTCCTGGCCCCCTCTTACTGGCCTCACCCTGCCTCACTCCCTGAGGGGCACTGCGGCCTGTTTGTCACCATGCTGGGGCTCCAAATGCAAACAGTCCACATTTCTCCCTTCTGGCCTGCCTCCCACTTGTTCATCACCTTGCTTGGCGATCACCACTGCCAGTCACCTTGCTTGGCCACCCCTGTCCCTTATGCAAGAGTGGGAGTAGTATCACATTTAATCTATTTATTTTTGTAGTGATCTTACTATCATGTCTGAGGTTTATTTATTTATTGTCCATTTTCTGTGTTGACCTTAGCAGCATGTCGGGGGTTCATGCTTTCACTGTCCATTTTCTGCAGTGATTTAGCTGGCATGCCTGGGGCTTATGTTATTATGACCTGAAGTAATCATACTGGCATGCCTGCGGTTAATATGCGTATAATCCATTTCTGCAGTGATTTTACTGGCTTGTCTGAAGTTAATATGTTTATGATCCATTTCTGCAGCAATCTTACTGGTTTGGTTATTAAGCTCTTTACTGACATGTCTATGATTAATTTGCTCATTGTCAATTTCTTACTGGTATGTCTGGGTTTAATATGCTGATTTGCTGTTTTGTACTGGCATGTCTGGGGTTCATATGTTCATTTGTAATTTATATAGTGATCCTACTAGCATGTCTAGGTAATTAAGGGTTTGGCAAATGGCCTAAATAAGCATAGTGCATTTTGTCAGGGCCCAAGCATCACTTTTACCTTAGGTCCTATATTTTGTTAGCACAGTCCTCCTTGTCTGTGTGCCTAGTGGGGGTGAATAAATCTTATCGGATTATCTAGTGCCTACCTTTTTGCCTGTTGCTAATCCCTCCTATTGCTGCTTGCCCTGCTATGTGCCTTAATTTTGAAGGGGTTGCTCATCTTCAGACAACTAGTTGTTTTCAGATAGATCACCAGAAATAAGGATTTTTTACAATTACTTTCTATTTTCTATGTGTGACTGTTTTTCAAATATTGAAGTGTAAAGTGTAATTTTTTACCTTCTAAAGCAGCTCTGGAAAGGGGGGAGTCGCCGACCCTGTAAGCTGTTCTAAATTGATACATTTAGTTGATACATTTCTTATCTTTGTCCCTGCTGAGCAGAATCCCTGGGTTTCATTACAGGCAGCTGTAAGAATTGATACAATAGTTGCTAATACTCCAGAGATGTTGCTGTGAAATGTATCAACTAAATGCTGCAAAATTGTATCAGTTTAGACGCAGCGATCCCCAACCAGTAGCTCGTGATCAACATGTTGCTCTCCAGCCCCTTGGATGTTGGTCTCCATGTCCTCAAAGCAGGTGCTTATTTTTAAATTCTAGGCTTGGAAGAAAGTTTTAATTGCATAAAAATTAAGTATAGTGCCAAGTAGAGTCTCCTGTAGGCTGTCAGTCCACATAGGGGCTACCAAATAATCAATGACACCACTTCTTCAACACCCCAAGGGATTTTTTTCATGCTTGTGTTGCTCCCCAACTCTTTTTACATTTGAATGTGGCTCACAGTTAAAAAAGGTTGGGGACCCTTGGTTTAGAGTCTGCGCCTGAATTACTGAGCTGCCAGACTCAAACACCACAGACACCAACATACAACTTTAAACTTAGATTTTGGATAGACAATATCAAATAAAATAAATAATGGAAAGTGATTGAAAAAAAAAGTCTTTATTTCTGGGGAACAACCTGAAAAAAGTGTTTGGAAGGTGAACAACCTTGTTTAACCCCTTGACTACCTCAGCATGAAACGGTACACATTTTTTAATTAAAATATATTGGAGATAGATTTCTTTTTCCTTGTCTTTTAAAGTCTTTGCTGTGGCTTGTTAATAGTATGCAATAAAAGTTTAAAAACTACTAATACAAGTATGGCATCTGTTATCCATAATGTTTGGGACCTGGTGTTTTCTGTATAATGGATCTTTCCGTAATTTCTATCTTCATACATCGTCTACTAGAAAATCATGTAAACATTAAATAAACCCAACAGGCTGATTTTACTTCCAATAAGGACTAATTATATATTAGTTGGGATAATGTACATGCTACTGTGTTATTATTATTATTATTATTATTACAGAGCAAAAGGAAATAGTTTTTAAAATTTGGATTATTTGGATTAAATGGAGTCTATTGGAGATGACCTTTCCGTAATTCTGAGCTTTCTGGATAACGGGTCCCATACTTGTATATCGAAGACTAGAAGCAAAAAGTATATAGATTACAAAAAGAATTTAGAAGAGTGTTTTGAACATATTTATATTTTGAGGGTTTACATTTTTTCGGCATTTATTGCCTTGCTTAAACCAGACAGTTTAAGTTCTCCAATTTTGCAGATGGCTTTTCGCTTCAATTGAATGTTGGAATTATTTTTTTCCAGCGCAAATTACTTTAATCAAAATGACTAGAACAATTGTGTTATTAATGCTACTTTCCTCTTAAAGTGGACCCGTCACCCCAAACAAATTTTCAAAATCATATTTTATCACATTAGTCAAGCAAAATGAACATTAATTACACTATATAAATTATTTTAATCTTGTTTTCTTCAGTCTGGGAATTCATAATTATAACAAGCAGGCAGGAGCCATTTTGTGGACACTGTTATTAAGACAAGCCTTGTATCATCTCAGAATCTTGTTTGTGCACCAGAATGGGAGACCCAATGTCTATCCCCATGTCCTGGCTACACAATTAAATGGTTAAGAGAACTGGGGGAATGTGTGGGGAGCAGTGGCATCTAGGAAGTGCTGAATGGAAAGTGAAAGTAATTATCTGCCCCGCCTCTATACCTAAGGCATAGAGGAGGGGCAGACAATATTTGATTGACAGCTGAGATTTTTAAATGAGCTTAAAAAGGCTATGAATGCTTTAATAAAAATTTGAAATTGGATTTCATGTTTAATTTGAAAAGGACTTTTATTATACAGATTTTTGTGTCTGGGTGACATGTCCACTTTAATGCATCAAGGGATTTATTGCAGGATTAAATGTATTCTAAGTATAAAAACAAGCCAGGGTTTTAAATTAGATAATGGATACATGAGATTATGAAAGTGGACTTTAATTAGAAAATCCTGTCTTTAGTGCTGACATCCAGAAGATAATGATGAGATGGGGCTAGATAAGGTCCTGCTTTCCAGATCACTGCAGATTTTCCATGATGTCGGGCAAGAATATTTTAATGATGAATTCTTTCTGTATTGGGTTATAGCTAATTGTATATGTTATTGCAATAGAGACAATCATACAGGAAAGAATTCTTCTAGTTAATGAAGTGGAAGTCTTAATGTATTTCCTATACATTATAAAATAATTGTAACTACTATCCTTAATGACTGTGACATAACTAGTGTCAGCCAGGCCCCAGGACAAAAAAAGGGCCCAGAACACAGCGATTCCTAACTGGCCCCCAGTCCTCTGCCAGTGGACTCCGACTAGAGCGGCAGCTTTCAGGGGGTGGCCCTTGTGTGCCTATGTAAAAATTAAAAAAAAAAGTCCTCAACCATTGGTGGAATTGACATCATGTGCAAACAAGTGATTTGTACAATTTGCTAGCCGAGGGGCATCCTTGGATCTGGTGCCTAGTTTAGAACTGCCCTAAATACAGCTATGTGAATAGATATGTAGTAAGCACAAGGCTTTGCTGCACAAAGTCCTCCCTTACTTTTCCAGACATGGAAACTCCACTGTCAGGAGTCTCCTTGATTTAAAGGAGAACCAAACCCCTTTTGCTTAAAATCCCCTACCCTACATAGTCCCCCCCCACTCCCCCCAGCCTAGGTGTAAACTCTGGTAATTGCCCGAATCCCTTACGTAACTCTCTTTGCAGATTCAGCGCAGCTCACAGGTGCTATCTTCCAGCTCTTTGGTAATCTTTGGGTCTTCTTCCGGCGCTTTGGCAATTTCATTTTGGAGCATGTGCAGATGTCAAAAACCGGAAGAATGCTCCAACTGCGCATGTCCCAATATTCTGCTGTCTTCGGGAAGATCTGAAGATGGCGCCCATGAGCTCCAATGAGCTGAATCAGCAAAGAGAGGTAAGTAAACCATTAGGGGCAATTACCAGAGTTTACACCAAGGCTGAGGGGAGCAGGGAGGAGTATGTAGGGGATTTTAAGCAGAAGGGGGTTGGTTCTCCCTCTCCACCACAAAACTTAACTTATCAGCTCCAATGAATCATCCACTAAAGTCCTCCAATATAATTCAGATCAGTGAAGTAGGGAGCATGGCTGACACTGCAATGGCACAGGGGCTCCTGTAAGATGCCATAGTCACTATTTATTGGGCCTGTTAGGGAGTGTGTAGGTCTGTGCATCTATGTATTTGAAATGCCAGAGTCTATTTTTAATCTTAGTCCAGACCTGGACGATGGGGAACACCTAGAGGCCTGTTCAACATGTGTAAAAAGTGGAGTGAAGCATTACTGTTAGTGTTGGTCCAGGGAACCAATCAGCAATTTCTTTTCTTATATGCTACAGAGTTTAATACTTTCAAAACCTAAAGTATAATTAAATATTCATAATGTTGTCAACAATTTAAATTTATAACATCCACGCAGTTGCCTACAAACAGTACAGTTATTAAACTAAAAAAGTTTATTTCAGTTAATAATTACAGAAAAAATTTGCATATATACAAAATGTGTGGATCCGTGCCCAGGGGAAAAAAATTGCTCATCACTATAAATGAGCAGCTAGCCACAAAAAAGAAGAAGATACACAACCAAAGACATGTAGGTCTAAGCTAAGAATTCCTAGTTAAAGCTATTGACCTTGCTAATGGGTAATCACATCCGTCATTTTAGTTATGGCTGAGAATGATGATAATTAGTAATGGGCGAATTGCTGGCGTTTCGCTTGGACAACTTTTTTGCAAATTTCTAGAGAAATTAGCGAAATGGTGAAACATTTTTGAAACTCTGCCACGTCTCGTTTTGAACGTGGGCGTCCGTTTTTTTTTTCCAGAGCTGGCAATGGACACCGGCGTCCAAAAACGCCAGGTGAAATTTTGCCAGCGTATTGCAAATTAAATTTGCCCATCACTAATGATAATTCATTACACGCCTGGTGCATATTTTATTACATGCCCTTACACCCTACCCACCTGCATGAACATTGATAGAACAACTGTGATCTGTTAGGGTAATGGCACACTGTAAATTTGTTGCACTCTGTTAAAATCTGCTCTACTGCAGGCAACAAATCTCCTGAATTAAATTGTATTTCTCATGGTGATTCTGCGTAATTGTTGGGAAATGCCTTCCTTTGCATTTTTGCTGTGATTAAGCTGAATTGCAGTTGTAGTAACATAATTTAATAAAGCTATGGTATCCGTTATCTGGAAACCTATTATCCATAAAGCTCCAAATTATGGAATGGCTGTCTCCCATAGACTCTATTATAATCAAATAATCCAATTTTTAAAAAATTATTTCTTCTGTAATAATAAAATTGCAGAAATAAGAAATAACTTATCGATGCTCCGGTTGCGCTCCACTTCAGAAAAGGGTGGCATGGACACAATCCATCGTGCGGTGCTTGATTTCTCCTGCCTGGCTATCTACTAGAAGGAAGGCAAGGATGGATTGTCTGATTGCCTTTCTGAAGAGGAGCGCAAGTGGATCAGTAAGTTATTTCTTAATAAAGACTTTGCAAGTTTAATATATGTTGGTGTTTTCTTTTCATAGTGTACTAATTAATTTTTTTATGTTACTGGTACTTTAAGAGATATTAAAAAAACAATAAAAAAAAAATAATTTTGATTTGTGGAAAAAAAAGAGACATTCAAATGTAAATCGGCTACTTTATAAAAGGTCTCATAGCAAGGGAAATAAGGAATCACAGACTTCAGGAGAATACCACCAAAAATTACTGGCCATTAATGGTTCAGAGAGAACTCTACCAAGGCAAGCCACCAGTGTTGGACTGGGCCACCAGAATACCAGGAAAACTCCTGGTGGGCCAAGGTGTCAGTGGGCCCTTATGCTGCTAAACTTTTGGGCTTTGTAATGGCCATTCCCTACTTCTATGAGAACAAAGAGGCTAAATAGATGGAAGAATTGATATTAATATGTAAAGAAAACAAACTAGGACAATCAAGGTTGACTGAGGAGATGAAGAATATTAGTACTGAGAGTGAGCCCCTGGTCTAAGGTTTTTTGGGTGGGTCCCTGGTGTCCCAGTCTGACACAGCAAGCCACAACACCTGTTATCTGGAAACCAGTTATCCAGAAAGCTCCGAAAGCTCCGGTTGTCGCACTCAATTTTCTCCAAAAAATCCAAATTTTTAAAAATGATTTCCTTTTTCTCTGTAATATTAAAACAGTAGCATGCACTTGATCCAAACTGAGCTACTGTATAATTAATCCTGATTGGAAGCTAAACCAGCCTATTGGGGTTATTGAATGTTTACATGATTTTCTAGTTCACTTAATATATGATGATACAAATTACATAAGATCCATTATCCGGAAACCACCATTCACGTGAAATTCACGTGAAATGATCGAAGTTCGATCGAATAATAATCATACAAATTTTTTTGTAATATCGGATATTCTGATTTGGCCTCTTCAATCATCGAATACCGAATTATCGAATAGATCGAATAGATCGAATGATTGGATATTCGATAATTTAATCATTCAATGATCGAAGGAATCAAAATTTTAAGATTATTCGACTGCCTACTTCGCCAGATTGAATTTACCGAATTGCAATAGAAGCCTATGGGATCGGTATCCGATCGTACGAATTAATCGAGAAATCGAATAGCGAGCAAGATGATGGCCTAAAACAATTCGATAAGCATTCGATGGTCGAATGCTTATCGAATTTCGAATTTGATCCAGCTGATTTTGGGAAATAATAGTAAATTTGCCCCTTACTGTAACAGGAAGAAGTGTGGAAGCAAAAGACACAACTCTGTCTGTTAATTGGCTCATGTGACCTAACTTTATAGTTTGTTTGGTATGTTTGTGTGCACTGCTGAATCCTAGGATCCCAGGAGGCCGTCCTTATTTTTTAAAATGGCAATTTTCTCTTTATGATTACCCAATGGCGCATGCTACTAAAAAAGTATATTATTATGAAAATGGTTTATTTACATGAAGCAGGGGCAAATTTACTATTATTCCCCAAAAATAATTCGTTTCTATTCAATATCCGATTAGCATTCGATTTTCGAATGTTAATCGAATAGTTCTAGGCTACCTTTTATTCGATATTCGATCATTCGGCGATCGAATACAAATCTATTCGATCAGTCGAGTGCTCCCATAGGCTTCTATTGCAATTCGGTAGGTCCAATCTGCCGAAGTAGGCAATCGAAGAAACTTAAAAAATAAAATCCTTCGCTGATCGAATGATTGAATATTCGTCCATTCGACTCTATTCGAATGTATTTGATCGTTCGACCATTCCCTATTCGATGATTGAATATGCCAAAATTCACATATTCGACCAAACGAAGAAATCCTTCGTTCAAAATTCGATTGAATTCCAATATAGTAAATCGGCCCCTAAGAGTTGAATTGTGGAGGGCTATTAGCCCTCGAATTCGACTGGCGAATATTTGGCGAATAAATATTTGCCAAAATCGAATAGAATATACGCCAGTTTTGAGCGCATATTCGACTATTCGCCAGAATTGTACGATCCAATAGTCGCAGGAAAAAATGCTTGAATATTCGCCAAAATCGTACAAATCGAATGTTTCAAGTGTTCGATCGTACGATTGAAATTCGGCAAAAGACTTAGAAAAAAAAGCCTATGGGGGCTTCCCATAAGCTTATATTGCAATTCGGTAGGTTCAATCTGGCAGTCGAATAAAAATTTAAAGGGCAAGTTCTTCCACTGGCGAATAGTCAAGCAATCAAATATATATTTATTTGATCTATTCGATTCGCCCGAATATTCTATATTCGATGGTCGAAAATAATTAATTTGCATATTCGAATAGTCGCACGATCGAATTGAGACTATTCGCGACTATTCACGTGAATATTCTAATCCTTCACACAAATTTAGTAAATCTGCCCCTAAGTGTGCTCGCTTCTTGGTTGAATCCCACCATGCTCCACGGTGACAGAACTCCTAGAGGTGATCCCCACTGGAAAGAAAATGAATGTCTTTAATGTCATGATCCCTTATATAATAAAAACTATATATTTTTTTTTACTCAGCCAATGATTCATTAAGTTATGCACATTTAACAGCTTGTACAAGATCAAAGACAGAATGTTAATGAGCATTATGGCAAAACTGCTTATGTTTAAAATCCCAAATTATGCAAAGTAAAGTGCAGCGCGCTCTTTTTGTCAGACACGAACTGACTTTGATGATAATGGATGATGCCTCGTGTGATTTAAGAAAAAAAAAGTGTCGAACATGTCACAAGCAAAGCAAAGCAAAGTTATGATTAGAACTTTTTAATCCTGATTCAGCTAAAAGCTTTAATACGTCTAATTCATATTACCCTGCTAGTAAGAACTGATATCGCCGCAAGATGGAGTCCTGCGCGGGTCCATTTTTTGGGACCCGAACCCGACCCGTACCCGCAACCCGGACCTGGACCCGCGACCCGCATTCTTACCCGCTTGGACCCGCGACCCGAACCGTACCAGCAATCCGCAAGATACACATATACAAGGAACTTGTACGTTAGGCGGCATATCTATGTTTCATTGGATGTACTGGTTGCCCTTGACTTCTAGGTCTAAAGGAAACTGTTATCATGTGGCTATACAGGTATGGGATCTGTTATCCAGTAACCCGTTATCCAGAAGGTTCCAAATTACAGAAAGGCCATCTCCCATAGACTCCATTATAATCAAATAATCCACATTTTTGAAAATAATTACCTTTTTCTCTGTAATAATAAAACAGTATCTTGTATTTGATCCAAACTAAGATTATAATTAATCCTTATTGGAAGCAAAACCAGCCTATTGGGTTATTTCATGTTTACATGGTTTTCTAGTAGACTTGAGGTTTGAAGTCTGACAGTGGTCAGAGGGGACTAAGATACCATAGACAGTAACTATTTATTTGGCCCTTGAGAGGCTGTTTGGGTTTCTGTGTACTTGAAATGGCAGAGCTTCTGTTGAATTTCAGCCACAAGTTTGAATCAACACTAAGGGGCACGTCAGTGCTTTGGGGCAAATTTACTATTATTCCCCATAATTAGCTCAACCAAATTCGCAATTCGATAAGTATTCGACTATCGAATGCTTATCGAATTGTTTTAGGCTATCATTTTGGTCGATATCCGATTTCTCGATGAATTCGTACAATCAGATACCGATTGTTCGATTTCACGAAAAAATCGTGAAATTTCCTTTGAGAGTCCAAAAAATTAGTACGATTCGAAAGATTAAACGCTCCAATCGTATGAATGGTATTTGAGCAGGACTCAGGGGCAGATTTACTATTATTCCCCCAAAAAAATTCGATTATCTTCGATATTCGATTTTCGAATGCTAATCGAATAGTTTTAGGCTACCCTTTTAAACGATCTTCGATCATTCGATGATCGAATAATGATCGAAAAATTATCATTCTAATGAATTATTCGATCATTCTAATAATTCGTACGATTCGAACGATCGAAGACTTCGATCGTACAAATCCTATTCGATCAGGACTTAGCCTCAGAAGCCTATGGGAGGGCTCCCATAGGCTTCTTTTGCAATTCAGTAGGTCCAATCTGGTGAAGTAGGCAATCGAATAACTTTTAAAAATCAAATGCTTCGCTGATCGAATGATCGAGCTAGATTCGATTACTTGAATCTATTCGATCGTTCGCTATTCGATGATCGAATAAGCCAAATTAGCATATTGGACCAATCGAATTTTTCCTACGATCGTTGTTTGATCGAATTCTATCGAACTTTCCGTGAATTTAGTAAATCGGCCCCTCAGTCTCTGAAGCCTATGGGGAGCTTCCCATAGGCTTCTATTACAATTCGGTAGGTTCAATCTGGCGAAGTAGGCAGTCGAATAACTTTAAAAATGTTATTTCTTCGATCATCGAATGATCGAATGATCGCATATCCAATCATTCGGTCTATTCGATATTTGATGATTGAATAGGCCAAATTTCACGAAAAATTCTTACGATCGTTATTCGATCGAACTTCGATCATTTCACGTGAATTTCGTAAATTGGCCCCTTAATGACCACTAATCAGTTATGGTTCCTGCAAAATATGACACAGGTTGAAGGAACTGGTCTTGAGAAGAGGGTTTTCTGTACAGAAACTGTGCAGCCCCAGTAACAAGACAGACCCTAGTCATTAAAACTTTTCATAGTTAAAAAAAAATAAACATAAAACAAATCAATAATAAACCATTAAGGGAACTGAACCTAAACACAATTGGTCTATCAACCTGAAGAGACATTTTTATTGCTATAGAATGTATATATAATTGCTCCTTTCAAAGGAAAAACACAATTTAACTACATTGAATTAAAAACAATTCCTTTCCTGATCCAACTAGACAGTCCAATTTCAAGTTTAAAAACCTAGAAAAGGTTAATTCGCTGAAAACCCATATAATAGGATCTTACATTCACAGATGGCAGACAGAGCTTACTGTGCAACCCTCACACAGCTCACTTGTTCTAATGCTGAGAGAAATCTCATCCCATTGTTTATGGTGCATGTTCTGAATCTGCAGATCTTTACTGCCCATCTGTATTTATTGAATCAACCTTTACAGCCTCCCTAGTCAAGTGATGCTTACAATCCCTACACGCAGCACTTTATTCTACACAGTCACAGAGGATGTTGTCATGCTATCTGCAGGGTCTTCAAAATAAAACAGGTAAGTACAAGTACAAGTAACTATATACCAGTATGGGACCTGTTATGCAAAATGTTCAGGACCTGTGGTTTTCCAGATTACCGATATTCTTCTCTAAAATGTTATTGCAAAAAAACTTTGCGAAAAAAGATCAAATAGTTGATCCGACAACTCAAATTTATCATTTTTTTTAAGTCAAGACATTGACCTCGACTGTTTTAGGAGTATTATCAGATTTTTGGCAGCTTTGGGGTATAATAAATCGCAAAAAAATCGAGTTGTCCCCTTTATAAACTTGACCTGAAAAATTGGAGGTTTCATAAAAAGGCCTGTAAGAGTTTACCCACATCATAGAATAAAAAGAGGACAAAAGGGCACTCATGGAAGGGGGGAAAGGGAGCAGAAGAAGGAATAAATGGGAAGAAGCTGCTGGCAAGTATATGGTATTTTTTGCACTGCAGTTCTCCATGAGACAAAAGTACATAAATTCAGGTCTAAAGGTGGTCATCCACGGGCCGATAAAAGCTGATGACAGACCAAGTCGGCAGCTTATTCGTGTATGAGGCCCTCTGACGGGCTTTACCAATCGATATCAGGCCGAAAGTCTGCCAGATGTAGATCGGGCGGGACTAACAATCCCGTCGGATCGCGGCCTCATCTGTTAGTTGATGCGGTCCCGCAATCCGATCGCCCATATAGCCTCAATTATGATCTTTTCGTTGGGCCCTAGGGCCCACGATCAGATCACCCCCGATATTGCCAACCTCAAAAAAATCATCCATCATTGTCGTTGGCTGAAATTCACTTAAAATTTACATTTTTCCCATTGATTTTAACGGGTTACACCATAAAAAAAAGAAAATAAAAACTAAATGATGCTATAGCGCAATGTGATAGAAAACACTCACCTATATGAATTTGCTGTTTATCTTTCACCACTTTTTACACCATTTTCCTGGTGTAAATATTGTTTCTTGAGAAATAGCCTACTCTGTTTCCTCTTCCTCCTGGACTGACAATTGTACAGAGCAGAATCCCCAAATGGACGGTTACAGGTTCTATAGATGGAATACAATCAGTATAAACTCCTGTCAGGGTAATAGGAGGAATAGTAATGTTATGTAGAGTTTGCTTTTTATTACTGTCAAGCTAATCTGGGCTATCCTGGCCACAGATAGTTAAAGTGTCCAGCTAGTGATATGAGCATGGGTTACACTGTGACTTACACAACAGGGTCAGGGCTTTCGCCAGGTGGAAGCTTCCCTTTAGGGTGTAGTGAAACTACAACACACAGGCTACTGTACAGGTATCAGTAGTCAAGTGTACATCAATTAACAGATGTACCTTTGTGGGGATCAGGATCACCAGCGAAGTAGTTAGAGAGACAAAGTCTAAAGTCTAGCACCCTATCCCTGCACTAAAGGCAAACAAAGAAGCCTTTGGGAAGCTACTCCTTGCTACCAATTCTCGATGGAGCGGCAACTGCTCTTGCTATATAAATGCTCACTGTCTCACTCTCCTAGATAGTCTATTACAAAACTACCCTAGGCTAGCTATTCCTCGTTCACTGGGTTTCCTGGTCACCAACCTATTCACCAAAAGTACAGGTCCCTTTGGGGAAGTGGCTTTACTGGGGCCTTGGTGATCCCAGGCTCAATGGAACAACCAGCTTCAAGGACACCAGCAGCCAAAGAGGAAGAGGCCACTCCTTCCCAACACTATATGGCAGTGTGGCAGGAAGTGGTCATTACACCCCTTGGGCAATAACTAGTGGTATACTAAAGGACCTGTTACTGGAATAATACCCAATAAGAAAAGAGAAAAAGAAAGGATAAATCCAATAGATTTATCTCTATTGGAGCCATAATGATTCTATAGGTCCCTACTTTACATTACACAACAAATGCCACAGAATCCAGATACTCATACTGCATTTAAAGGAAAAGGATATACTGTATGCTTGGCAAGGACAGATGTAGCTTGCCTCCCAACATTTCAAAACTGGAAAGAGGGACAAACTTTCTTCCGTTTGTAGTGCAGGGAACAATTTTTTGATCATGCCCATTTTGTGGCCACAGCCCTGAAATGCACTGTCCATTTAAAAAAAAAAAAAATTGGTCAGGTTATGGAAAATGTTAACACATTTCTGGGAGTTTTAGGTACGTTTTATGTGTTATTACAGTTTTTCTAATGAAGGTGAAATTGCCCTTTAAAGTAGAAATAAATCCTTAGTGAAAAAAACCCTACCCCCTACCCTACATAGACCCCCTTCCCTGCTCAGCCCCCAGCCTAGCTGCTACCTCCCCTGGTAAATACCACTAACTCTTTACTTACCCCTCGGTGCAGATTCTGTGTTGTTGCGAAACAGAAGATTGCTCCAATTGCTCATGCGCTACTAAGCCACTGTCATGCCAAAGATTACTGAAGAGAAGAAGATGGCTCCCATGAACTCCAAAGCCCTGAATCTGCACCAAGGGGTAAGTAAAAAGTTAGGGGTATTTACCAAGGATAACACCTAGGCTGGGTGGAGCAGGGAGGGGGTTTATTTAGGGTATGGGGGTAGGGTTTTTTAAATTAAGGTTTGAATTCTCCTTTAAGCTGCAAGTCTCAGTTTCCCCAAGAGACCTGCTTATCTAAATAGTTACGAGCGTATCTTTGCTTATTTTATATAGTCACAAATGTATCTCAATGCAGGAGCTGAGTATTCTGGGCACTCTACCAAAATGCCTCTTATTTAATTAAGTTTCAGAAACTTTGTATTTTTTTCTGGAATCAGTGTAGGAGATCAAAGACATTTCAGTAACAAGCCTGCACTTCAGGCTGAGCTGTCAAAATCGGGTCTGTCCCGTGAAAAAATTGGACAGTTGGGAGGTACTGTATGGTAGGGAGCCAGGAACACTTGCTGCCTCTCTCTTGATATCCATTATCTTTTACTTGTTTGTTTGGGCTGAAGCCATCCATTTGTTGCCCTCAAACCTCCAAGTCCCTCAAAAATAAAAACTCATGGTCAAAGAGGTGTATGTTTTATGTTGTAATCAGTAGAAAGCTGAGCTATACATATGTTGTGTTCTTTATTACAGTGAGATTATTCTAACCCTATAAAACTGATTACTTACACAAATGATTAATATCTTTGTTCAATCCGGTCCCCTGGAGGTTTTCGGAAGAGCAATTACATCACAGAGGCTTATTTATTTCAATACACTGCCAGTCACTGAGACTCCTGGCAGTATTGTTTGCAGGGATCGTTTCTATGGCGAGAAAAATAAATTGTGGCCATTTGCTCCGGACCTTAGATATAGACTTAGAAGGTTTAAGAGAACAAATATGTATATATTTTATGTCTGTTATTACCAGCACAGTAGTACCGACAGGTTTACTGTTATTGCTAATATCTTTTTAATGAGTAACAGTTAAGTCCTGCTGTTCTCCACATGACTCTTTATTATCCTTAAAACTCCACATATTAGATATGTTCGATAAATCATTTTTATTGCATTAATCTTAAAAAGGGTACATATTTTGTGAAAAATCATCATATTTTGCATTTGAGCAGGAATGATGAACTCTGTACTATGTCAACTTCTTCTTGCTTCCTAGTTATGTCCAGTGTCGGACTGGGACATTAGGGGCCCACCCAAAAACCTTACACTAGGGGCCCACCAAAAAAATTTAGACCAGGGCCCACTCTCAGTATTATTATTCTTCCTCTACTCATTCAACATCTATTCTTCTAGTGTATTTTCTTTACATACTATAATCTATTATTACATCTATTTAGCCTCTAGAAATAGGGAATGGCCATAAACTTGGCCAAATTAGCAGCATGAGGGCCCACTGACACCTGGACCCACCCTGACTTTTCCTGGTATCCTGGTGGGCCAGTCCGACACTGGTTATGTCCTTAACTCACTCCAACAAGGCTCGTTGCTTGTTTTTAGCAGTATATTTAAGGACGTATAGGGTTTTCATGAATTGTTTGTAGATGTAGGGACCCATAAGGAGCATGGCCCTTATGGCTTCATTCCCTTACTAGTACCTTCCTTTTCCCTGTTGCTGGGTTAAATCCCATGTAACATATTTGTAACATTTTATTGGCTATAGGTTGTGACCACTCCCTGCAGTGCTGTAACAAAAGTGGAGGGGCACTTCCTCTTTGGCCTGCAGCAGTTGACCTGGGCAGATGTTCCACTGAGTGTGGAGTCAACAAGGAGCCAGAAGTGTTAGGCCCTAAAGGGACAACCACCTTTAGAGAAGTCGGGGATACAGGGACACCGTGAACGAGGTGAAGCCAGTGTATAGGTTATATCTCTTTATAGCACTTTCTAGTGGAAGTGAGTCAGAGAGTATAGCTAGCAAGAGCAGCTCAAGCTCCACCAAGGAGGATAGAAGGGAGTAGCTCTCCCCAAGGCTCTACTTTGCCTGTAGTGAAGGGACCACAGTACTGACAAGGGACTTCAGGCAGTGTTCTTAAACCTGATCCACATCTGCTGTAGGCATCTGGGCGTCGAACAACCACATATCTGGCATTATTGAGTTATAGTTCAACTACCTCATCACGTGTATTTTCCCCTTAGCGAAAGCCCTGTAAAGGGGTTACATAGATATGCCTTTAAGCTTGTCAACTATGTCAAGATCATCCCTGGACTGAGTTTTATCCCAAACCTGCACCACTATGGATACATCTCACAAAAGGAATTCTGTCATGATTGTTATGTTGTAGTTTTTATTTCTAAATTACACTGTTTACACTGCAAATAATTCACTCTACAATATAAAACTTCATTCCTGAACCAACAAGTGTATTTTTGTTGTAATATTGGTGTGTAGGCAGCCATCTCAGGTCATTTTGCCTGGTCATATGTTTTCAGAAAGAACCAGCACTTAAGGATGGAACTGCTTTCTGGCAGGCTGTCTTATCTCCTACTCAATGTAACTGGGACCTATATTTACTATTTACTATTGAGTGCTGTTATTAGATCTACCAGGCAGAACTGTATTTAGGTCCGTTGCTGCTAGGGTTGCCACCTTTTTTCAAATGACTTACCAGCCGGCGGGGGGCGGGACCAAAAAAGGGGCGGACCGTGACATAAAGTGGGCGGGCCGTGACACAAAAGGGGCGGGCCGTGACGCAAAAAGGGGCTGAGCCACGGCCACGATCGTCTGAAGACGCGAGAAAGGTACGTTTTCTTCGGACTTAAGGCAAGGCAAGGGCCTTTTTTCAGGGGTATTACAAATTTACCGTCAGCTACATTGCCGGTAAATTTGTAATACCGGCCCCGGCCTTGGCTGGTGTTTTACCGGCTAGGCCGGTAAAATACCGGCTAGGGTGGCAACCCTAGTTGCTGCCCTAGGCAGCCTACACATGCATGTGACATCAACACACCGGAAGTGACGTCATATGCCGTGCAGAAGTGACATCACTTTTGCAAAAAGCCAGCCCCTCACCCCCCCCCAGCGCTTCCACCGGATTTCCTAAGGAAATGTGGAAGTCGGCAGGCAACAGCTATAGGTACCCTAGGGCTGCCCCCCAAAATATGCCGCCCTAGGCACAGGCCTTGGTGCCTTAATATAAATATGGCCCTGCTACCAGGGATTTGTTATCGTGTGTTAGGGAGCTGCTATCTGGTTACCTTCCCATTGTTCTGCTGATGGGCTTCTGGTGGGGGGAAAGGGAGGGGGTGATATAACTCCAACTTGCAGTACAGCAGTAAAGAGTGACAAGTCACATGACAAGGGGCAGCTGAGAAATTGACAATATATCTAGCCCCATGTCAGATTTCAAAATTAAATATAAAAAAAATATGTTTGCTCTTTTGAGAAACTGATTTCAATGCAGAATTCTGCTGAATCAACCCTATTGACTCACACATTGGATGAAGTGGTTTATTGCTTATATGCTCTTTCTGAAGCAAGACAGAAATACTTTCTGTTCTATGGAATGATTAAGCTCTCTGAAGATGATGTACAGGAACCCTTTGGTATCCAATATCCACACCAGTAAGTGTCTCTGGGGATGCTTGCTTGCTGGGGAAAAACTTGAGTCAGTGATTCTGGAATAAAACTTGCTTCCCATGGGGAAAAGCTACACTTCCTGAGAGCATTGTCTATTTTAGGAAAACTATTGTACTGAGTTAACTGTTGGTGAGAAAACTCAAAATAACCTATTTGCAAGGTTGCAGACCAGTTCTAAATCTCTCTTTAAGTGAAAGTATATCACTTTAAGATTCAACTTATTTTAGTTGAATTAGTGAAGCCTATTGCTGCAGGCATCCATGTGGGTTTACCCACCAACAATGGAAGGGGTTGTTCACCTTTAAATTAACATTTAGGGGGTTATATACTAAACCTTCAATTTATCTGGCCTGGATTTTTTGGGGAAAAAAAAAACTAAAATTTTTCGAGATTAACTATAGCCTGATGCTGAAAAAAACTAGAATCTGAAAATCCGCCATCTCAGACCTGTTGAAGTCCTGTATAAATCAATGGGAGAGGCACCTATTACAATTTGAAAATATTGTGATTTTTGCTGGGTTTAGCCTGATAATGCAAAAAATGCTGGGTTTTCAGGCAAAACCCCACAAAATCGATTTGGAAAATGTTTGTAAAGCTAAAGTGTAATTTGCAAGTGTCACCACAAGAGGGTAGCAGAGAACAATTTTTAGATGCAGTTCCTTCCCCAGCCACTAGACCAGGGAGGGTTTCTTTTCACCTTGGATGTAGATAGTGACATTGCACCAAGTGGGAAGTACTAGGTACTTGAGTTAGTCAGGAACAGCTAGTATGGGTAGCTGAGACCCAAATGAGGAGCTAATGGTGTATGAGCCAAGGCTAAGCCGGTGAGGGTGATACTGAGGCAAAGACATCCTGAAGGAGGGGTTAGGATATTCCTATCATGAGTAGGACAAATGGGCATGGAGTGTATGCCCAGACTGTTACGACAGGAAGGTGTCACGGAAATTCCTACCCAGGGGAAGACAGGGCATAGCATATACATCAGCTGCCAGGACCTGGAGTTGGGTGAGTAACCCTGGAAAGGGATGTCTCAATGAAGCATCAAGTGTGGTACCAGAACACTTGGAGAATGTTGGCTTAGTGTGGGAGAACCTGGAATTAAATTGTGGTATGAATGCCTGTATGTCCTGGAGTGTGGTTTGAACCAATAGATGTAAGGAAGTGAGCTAATAAATATTTCTTTATTTGGAACCAGTAGTGTGGACTTCTATCCTTCTGGAGGAAACTCTGGTAACCCATTAAGTAACCTGGGAAGGTATCCATGGTACCACTGGAAATTAACCCTTACAAATTTGCAATTGTTTTTAATTTTTTTATTGATTGTAGTTCTTGAGTTATTTAGCTTTCAGCAACTCTCTGGTGTACAATTTTAGCAATCTGGTTGTTAGCAATAGCAATAACAAGAAATGTGTAGAAAACACTGGTTCCAATTACGCCTTATTCGCACCTGCGGCTCTGCCTTTGTCCATAGAAGGCTGAAGAATCAGAGTAGAAAGTAGTAGAGCCCGGCACTACTAGACTGACTGCAAAACATTTATTAACTCGACCTGTTTCACACTTGAAAAAGGCTTTGACCGAAACATGTTGTGTTAATTAGTGATGGGCGAATTTGTCTCATTTCGCTTAGCCGAAAAATCAGAGAATTTCCCGCAAAATTAGCGTTTCGTATTTGACGTCGGTTTTTGGACGCCATCAAAAATTCGTTGGTGGAAATACGCCAGTGAAAATTCGATTTTGATGCCAGAGAATTTTCACCGGCGAATTTTCACCTGTGATTTGCAAAATTTTTTTAGCTGGTGCGAAACACGGGAATTCACCACAAATTCGCCCATCAATAGTGTTAATAAATGTTTTGGAGTTAATCTGCTTGTGCCTGGCTCTACTACTTTCTACTCTGGAACAATAAATGTGTATTTGTTTGTAGATGGGGTCAGTGACCCCCATTTGGAAGCTGGAAAGAGAAGAAGAAGAAGACAAATAATTCAAAAACTATAAAAATATTAATAATGAAGACTAATTGAAAGGATGCTTAGAATAGCCATTCTTAGGGCAGAGACACACAAAAAGATTCAGGGAGATTTAGTGCCGGCGACAAATCGCCTCTTCTTTGTGCCGCTAATTTCCCTGAAAAGCCTTCCCGCCAGCTAGAATCTAAATAGCAGGAGGATTGGCACTTGGAGCGCTTTATCTAAAGTCACCTGAAGTTGCCTCACTAGGAAACTTCAGGGGGACTATAGAAAGCACAGTGCTCCGAGTGCCATCCCGCTGGTGATTTAGATTCTAGCTGGCGGGAAGGCTTTTGGGGGAGATTAGTTGCCTGAAGAAGAGGCAATTTGCCTCCGGGTGACTAAATCTACCCGAATCAGGCAATTTGTTGGTCAGCTTATTAACAGTGTAGTCTCAAGTGTGAAGTTCTCCTTGAAGTTTGAATTAAATGTTAAAAATGGTACATGTGTGATTTTTAGAATAGAAAGGTACTTGATTCAGGCTATATAAATGATCTGTATCCCTTTAAAAACATTTACCTTCGTTATTCTCTTGTTTTGATATCCTTATTTTTATTAAAAAAAAACCCAAAAACAAATGTAGGTCAATATTGCCCTTGAATGCTTTCATGGTCTTTATTATGAAAGAATAGATTATCTGTCTATGAGAGGGAAGTAGCAATACACACTATAAAAAATAGATACGTTCTGAATGCACAAACTCTCTTCGGGGAAAAACTCAGTAACTTTCTCCAAAGTAAATAAGCAAACTATTGCGAGCACGTAAAACATTTATCACTCAGAAAGCACAAAGCTGGTTAAATTATTCAGGGTCATTTCATTTTTGCTCTGCCACGATATTCTCCATATTCATTGCTGTTTTTTTCTTTTGGTTTCCATTGAATGTTTGCAAATATTTAATTATACCTGTAGTTGCCTTTGGAAATGGGGGGGTTTTAACTCCTTCTGTTCTCCAGGTAGAGCATTTCTCCCTGACAAACAACAGATTTACACAGTAGAAGAACAAAAGGAAAAGAAAATACTGCTCAAACTATATTACCCAGTTTACCTGTTATAGATTGCATCCCAAGGACTACAAACTATACAAGGTTAGTTTTCTCTAGTAGTGTCATCTAGTTTAAACTGTCTGTTTGAGAAGCACAACTTCTCTGAGCACCTCTCTAACCAGCGTCGGACTGGATGGTCTGGGGCCCACCGAGGCAGATGCATTAGGGGCCCCACACCCCCCCCAGGCCCCAGGCCCAGTCCTGCTCCCTCCAACATATCTATCCCCTGTATATGGTGGAGAGGAAGAACAATGTGTCATAGGAATAGCCTTAAAGGAGAACTAAACCACCTTGCTTATAAAAACCCCTATGCATTTCTATCCATAGTCCCCCCTCCCTACTCCCCCCAGCACAGGTGTTAACATTGGTAAATGCCCCTAAATAGGTAATTACCCAGGGCCGGAACTAGGGGTAGGCAGAATAGGCAGCTGTCTAGGGGTGCTGGGCAGCTACCTATCCCAACCCCTAGCAGGGTTCGCACCCCTTCCTCCTCTCCCTTCTGTCACCCTCCTCTGAGTCGTATTTACCTTACCCTCTGTCTCGTTCTCCTCCCCTACCCTCTCCTCCGTCGTGTTCTTCTCTGCCCCTATTCCCCTTCTGTTGTGCTCTCCTCTGTCATGCTTTTCTTTGTCGGGCGAGCGTGCATGCATGCGTGCACACGCGGGGGGAGGCGGGAAGTTGGACGGGTTGCCTAGGGCACCTGGCTGGTCTGGCCCGGCCCTGTAATTACCTCTCATTGCAAAGTCAGCGTAGTGGAGCTCACGGGCCATCTTCAATGCTTCAGTAATCTTCAGTAAGTAAGCACCGTATCGGCACATTCATGGTTGGAGCAGTCTTACAGTTCCGGACAACTGGGCTGAAAGTGATGTAAATAGAAGAAGGGAAGGAAGAAGACCTGAAGATTACTGAAGCGTCAGAATATGGCGCCTGTGAGCTCTGATGCGCTGTTTTGCAACGAGGGGTAATTACCGGTTTATGGGCATTTACTGATTGTAACACCTGTGCGGGGGGTGGGGGGAGGGAGCTGGAACTATGAAGGGTAGGGGTTTTTATAAGCAAGTGGGTTTAGGGGGTGTTTCACTTTAATTTAATATTTAGGGGGTTCCAAATGCCAAAAACTCTGTGGTCTGTGCAGGAATTAGCCCAAGGCAAAAATCCTAAAAAATTGTTTTTTTTGTTAGCTATTTGGGGAAAAAATGATTTTTCCTGCTTGTCCCCAGTTGTGCTTTTTAAATAATAATTAAGTTCCAATCATGGATTCTAGTTTGGTTGTACTTTTTTAACTAAAATAATCAGAAAATTTCGGAGACAAATTGCAACTGGTCTTAATTTCTTTCCTTATTTGTGTTTTTTGAAAATGACTGGGCTTTTTCTGTTCAGCAGATCTCAGATTGAAATATCAGCAGCTATTTGGTTGCTAGGATCCAATTTAACCTAGAAGCCTGGCAGAGACATGAATATGACTAGTGGAGGGTATAAATAATGGCAAGATTATAAAGTAATAATAAGATAAGTAATAAAAAGTGACATTACAGAAAGTGAGTTTAGTCGTGGTTTCAAAAACATCTAAAACTACTAAAATCCCAAATTCAATAAATAGGCCTCCAAATATTTCTATACAGAGACAGTGCACATACCAAAAATTGTTTTCACAGGCATATCCTTATTCTCTTAAAAATATGTCTGTAGAATACCAGGTTGAACTGATGTAAAATTAAATTATCAACTGCTAATTAAATGTTCATCCGTACATAATGAGTTGACATTCAATTTTCATTGTTCTGCTGGAAATCCTGTATTGATAACACAAGGCTGGAGCATTTGAGCTATTACCTGAATACAATTTACTGGGTGGATAATAGAATGATTTACCCCAGCCATCAGCTACTATCTCTGGGATGCAGCTTTTGCAATTACAGACAGTAATTCTCCCCATCGTTGCCGCATTATAGCTTATGCAAATCCCTGCAACATGTTCACAAAAAAAGTCTTGCAGTTCTGACATATTGTAAAAGCTCTTTTTCAATGATAAACATATTTGCTAAAATCATCCCCAACTCAATTAAACTGCACTCAGACATGTAACATGCCATTAAGCTAATTGATGCTGTCATAATATTTATTAGGTATGTGTAGCAATAATTGTTACATATCTTGTGTGTATTTATATAAACATGTTTAATTTACAGGGAAAACATTTTGCTGGCAAAGGTGTCCTGTAATAACAGTGAGGTAAGTTTAGATGCCATTTCTGTAAGGTCAATCTTCAATATGAAAAAATGAGACAATTCCTATGTTTAAATAACACAAAGTTGTATAATGTTCTGAATATCTATGATCACAAATGGATCCTGCCTCTTTGGCTTTTTTATAAGCTAAACAATGGAAGCTTTCGCACACCCTTTAAACAGAAGATAGGCAGGTAACCTGGTGCACTTGTGCCCGGAGGATGCGGCACATCGATATCGGTCCAATATAGAAGAAAGACACCGGCACACAGGAATTTGAAGTGCAGGGACAACCCTTGCAACTACTTTTTACTGCGGAAGTGCAACGTTTCGGAGGACACGCCTCCTTTGTCAAGCATGACAAAGGAGGCGTGTCCTCCGAAACGTTGCACTTCCGCAGTAAAAAGTAGTTGCAAGGGTTGTCCCTGCACTTCAAATTCCTGTGTGCCGGTGTCTTTCTTCTATATTTTTTATAAGCTGAACATCAAACAACTACATTTTGATCCCCACCAACGTGATTATTGTGAATGTCAGCAGTTCCCTGTCCCTCTGTTTGTGTCCTTTCAAGTCAGTCATGATGTAACAGTTGGCAAATATTAGATAAGGTTTGGGCACATTAATAATCCAAACAAATAATGATCACAAGCTCAGAAACTCAGAATTAGAACTCGCCAATTACAGGAGTGGGTCCTGCACCATCCTGAACCTTCAGCTGAGGGAGCAGATAACCATATTGTAGTTGAACAGGCACTGCAAAGACCAATCTTTCAGACAGATTTGTAAAATGATCAGTAGTTTATTAGGTACAGTACATTGAGGATACAGCCTTACATGATTCATATCCTACAGATACTTAATTATAGGCTGAACAATACAAAATCCCACAGCATTAATTATCCAGACATGACTATAGGGTGACTGTATGTTAATTTCGGGGCTAACATATGCAGGGGTAGGAAGAACAGGCACGTCTAGGGTGCAAAGGCACGTACTTCTTCTGATACCGTCCCCTAGTTTGGACCCTTGTGTATGTGGATACTCTGAAGTCTTTCAGGTTTGACTGCTATACCATGTGTGATGGCTCCTTACCAAAAAAAAAACACAAGCTACAAAAAACAACATCAAATAATTTGTATTATCACTGCTACACAACATCTATTATTCTTTTTCAAAAACTGCTTGTGTCTTTGGGAAGTCATGCTCATGGGGGTTCTGTATGATCCCCCTGGAATGGGAACCCTACAGCATACATCTTGTTTATAGTTTCTAAGCTGAGCTATCAAACAATTAATGATAACTCAGCATCTACAATTTGCCCTTGATTTACAAATTCTGAAATATATGTTTTCTAATAGTGCTAGTACTGAGAGCTATGCTTATTGCATAAGCTTTTTCAGTGGACGATTGAGTGTTGTTACTTTTTACCTGCCTAACCGTACGGATATCTTAACCTTCATCTTATTGCTCATCTTACTCTTAAAATACTTCTCCTTGTTCAACTCTCTTGGGGCTTTACATATAAATATTAGTTAGGAAAAGATCCCTAACCTAATAGTGCCTTCTAGTGCGGGTTAGCAATTACGTGTGTAGCACACCCTTGAGTGCACTTTAGCTGTGGATTTGTGGAATGACCAGGCTAACTGCTTGACTTGTGCCCCAGGATCCCCAGTGTACCCATGCAACTCCCTGCACCTCCCGATACCTTGTGTTGTTCAGCGGCCGAAGATTCAGTTAGACAAATTTCTTGCAGCAAACTTTCACTGATTTATTGAACTGAGCAGAGTAGTGAAACACTGCAATATTCTCTCCAGGGGGAATAACGTATATTCCAGAACAGACAGTATGCAATTCAAATAACCAGCAGCAATGATTCACACTTCACAAAGGATAGTTAACCTCTCCCTAGGTAATATCCCTTTTCCATTAGATCTTGGATCTCCCAGCCTGGGATCTTGTTTCTTGGCACCCGAATAGGTCCTCACTTCACCCACTGTACTCGGCCTGGGGTCTTGGGTCTTGATACTCTATCTGGTCCTCAACTCACTCACTGTAATCCCTGATCTAGTGGTTTACGCACCACAGGGTTCTAACCCCACTATTGGTGGAGCTACAGCTGCTCACTAGCTACCCTGAGCTACCTTACACTCTTAGAGTGACTATGACAGTAACTACTACCACTGGTTAGACCTAACTTTCGAGGAACCAGAGCCCTGGTTAAACAGTGTCACCTAATGGCCAAATCCCTTGCACTGATCTGTACTCAAGGGACATAGATGCCTGATTTAGCAGAGCACCCTTAGGTGTCCAAATATAGACTAACACAAATCCCTGGGTCTCTACATTTGCACAAAGGGTATGAATTTGTATTTTAGAGAATATGTATTGAATTGTTAGTTATTTAAAATGAACACTTACCCGTATTCTGGTGTTCCATCTCATCTCTGTTATTTTAGATCCCTTTCATTCAGTATTTATTGTGACACCGTTTACACTGCGTTTTAACATAAACGACACTTTCCCCTGGTCATTCTAAAAAAAAAGCTCACTGAAAAGTCATCATTCATTATATAAAATGAATTGTGATTTTAAAATATATTTGCTGTATAAAAGGTTGTGGACATTGGGTGAATGCCATTTAGGCAAGCTTATATGAAATCTGCATTTACTAATGCCGTGTGCTGTTAAGAAGGCTTTCAACACACCCTTGATATAGGAGTAAAGCGTTTATGCTGGAGAAAAATTTGGTGCACAACTGAGCGGTCCAAAAATTGGGTGACATACACATCCAAACTATTTGAGACCAAACCATCTACTGCATGAAATGCTTGCCATAACATTGCTAGTTTTCATAATTAGAACCCCTACTCGAAGACATGAAACAAGTTCCTGCAAGGGAAAACAATTATACATTCTTTTTCATTGTTGACATCTTGATTTGTACAATTAGAATAATATTAAATAAACCTTATAGGAAGGCCTTCTTCCATAGGCTCCATTTTAATTAAAAAAAAATCTAATATTTGAAGCTTAATAATAATAATAATAATAATAATAATAATAATGTAATAATAAAACAGTATGTTGTACATGATCCAAACTAAGATACAATTAATCCTTATTGGAAGCAAAACCATCCTACTGGGTTTAATAAATGTTTACATTTTTTTTTCGTAGACAATGGGCCAGATTCATTTCAGGGAGAAAAAGGTTCAGCATTTGAAAACTCATGGACGAGATTCAATTTGAGTTGCAATTCAAATAAGCAAAACTAATCCCAAGGGTTATCACGTGACAACTCTATTGAAGTCGATGGGAAAAATACAGGAACTGAATTTGTAGAAAAGTTTTTTTCTCCTTGAATTTTTTTTCTCACTTAATTGAATCTGGCCCTATGTATGTAGATACAAATTACAGAAAGACCGCTTACCTGCAAAACTCCAGGTCTGAAGCATTCTGGATAACCGGTCCCATATCTGTACAAAACAAATGCAGGTACGATGCTCATTAAAATGAGTCACTTATTTATACAAATGAAGCTGAAGACTTAAACCCTATTTAAACAGTAATATCCCTTGCATCAACCTTCTCAAGATAAAGCTGAATTAGGAAATCTAGACACCAATAGTGATGGGCGAATTTATTCGGCAGGGTTTTTTTTATTTGCGGCGAATTCCCGCGACGCGCGACAAAAACTACGCGACGCGCGTAAAAAACGTTCCGCGACGCACGGCAAAAACGTTCCGCGACTCGTTTCGCACATTTTTTTCGCCAATCCACGAATTTTGCTGGAAATTCACAAATGTTTCGGCGAAGCGAAACTGGGTAGATTCACCCATCACTAGACACCAACATACAATTTATCAAAAATCATCCATAAGTGGTGCATTAGAACATTTATTTAAATATTTTTTTATGACTGGAGTTATAGTTTTACAAGCAGCTGGTGGAAATAAAAAGTAATAGAAATATTCCTTCCTGTAACACACTACAGAAACAATTTGTCAATTGCCTTCATTGATAGCTTTAAATGTGATCTTCAGACTGAATGTGAATTGCAAGGGCAGGGTTGGACTGGCATGGCGGGCGGGACACCAGGAAAAACCCAGGTCAGCCCCCAACTTTTATGGGCTCCAGGCGGGCCAGACCCCACCCCCCTTATTTAAAAAAAAAATTGTGGCATACTTGCATTTGCGGTGATGCCATACTCACAGTGTGGCCTCCACATTAGGCGGCAGTGGCAGGGACAGCCTGTACAAGGGTTTTGAAAGGCTGCAATGAGCTCTGTGTCCTAATTATTTTTTAAAATAGCATTACAAATTATATTACATTACATTTTAAAATGTTTAAATGCATTTATCAGATGTATGGATGTTTAATTAGCAAATTACTTTAATCACAGCTTTTTCTTTAAAATACTGTATCTGCTCAGAAATTGTTCTTTCAAACTTAGGTTAAGATAAGTCTACCAGAACAACTGAAAATGCAGAGACACTTGTAAAAAGGCAAGTTGCTTGGGTGCACTGATTGCAATTAAATGAAATACAAATCAGTTCTCCACAAATCTGTACATGATATAGTCAACATCTTCCTCTTCCTCAGGACAGATCCTCATATACAATGACTGATCAGATATAAGTATAGTTGGACTAGGCCACCTTGAATTGACTTATCTTTCAGTTGGATCACTTGCAGGTACAGTGTCTTACATACTATATATATAGTACCTATTAATTCCTTTGGATTTTCCACATTTATTTATAGAATTAAAATTTAACTAGAATTTGATTTTACTACTTACAGGCATAAAAAAAATATTTATTTTTAAAAATGAATTATTAATACAAACCTGAAAAGTTTTATTGCTTTGGTATTCACCTGCTTTGCCTTAAAACTCCTAAATAAGCTCTTGTGTATCCAATTGGGTATGGTGTCACATGATCTTAAAATAAATACAGTACATCTGTACCTGAAAGAGTACAGATGTAGCATCATAAAGGCCATGAAGCTATCCAAACAAGCCCAGTATGAGGTTTAATGGAACCATCAATCAAACATGGGTTATAAACAAATACCATAATGCATGCATGCACTGCAACCCCTGAAACCATCCATTAAGAAGAACTAATTGCAGTATGTTTCAAGTGTATTTCTGAGCCCTAATATACAGAATTAATTTACACCTCCTGGGTATCTGGCTAAAACCATACACATTGTTGGAAGAAATTCACTTGAAAAGAACATTCCAGGATGTTATATTGGGCTTTGCAATAATGACAAATTAATATGCAACTTTTTAAATATGCCAGACTTTATGTGGTGTTGCCTGGTTAATATGGGATTATATGGGGATATATTGTGTGTTTATATGCATTTATTTACATAGCTTTAGAAATAGGAAAGATGACTTGAATCTTTAATCAAAGGTAGACATGTATCTTACAGCTGCTGATGGTCAGAGGAACTTTAATGTAGACTGCAGAAACCAGCACTGACAAAACTGCAATTTTAAATATGGTCAGTAATAAATATGTACCTTAAGCCTCATTTATGAACATAGTACAGTTTTTAAAGTACAATTTCCAGATGCAAATTACATACAATGCAGCATTTTTTTTGCCAGAATTCGAAACTCTTTGCAACAGACTGCAGACTTGCTTCATAGTTACATTGTTACATAGTTACATAGTTAAATTGGGTTGAAAAAAGACAAAATCCATCCATACCTCCAGAAAAATTATATATGCCCTTATACTAACTGTAGAGTTTAGTATCACAATAGCCTTTGATATTATATCTGTCCAATAAATCATCCAAACCCCTCTTAAAAGCATCAACAGAATGAGCCATCACAACATCACCCGGCAGTGCATTCCACAACCTCACTGTCCTCACTGTGAAGAACCACCTACGCTGCTTCAAATTAAAGTCCTTTTCTTCTAAGTCTGAAGGGGTGGCCTCTGGTGCTGTGATCCTCTTTATGGGTAAAAATGTCTCCTGCTATTTGTCTATAAATTCCTCTAATGCAAGTCCCCTCGCAAATGCCTTTTTTTTCAGAGAAAACAACCCCAACCTGGACAGTCTACCTTCATAATTTAAGTCTTCCATCCCTCTAACCAGTTTAGTTGCACATCTCTGCATTCTCTCCAGCTCATTTACATCCCTCCTAAGGACTGGAGTCCAAAACTGCACTGCATACTCCAGATGAGGCCTTACTAGGGATCTATAAAGAGATATAATTGAAAAGCAAGGGACCCAGTACAGAGCCCTACGGTACCCCACTAATAACACTGGTCCATTTAGAAAACGTTCCAATTATCACCACCGCTTCACCTTTTGCCTAAGCTGCATGTTGTGGTTAACTTTTTTCTAAGGGATATTATGTCACTTTTGCTGTACAGCATTAAAATGGCATTAGCATGTGATTTTTTTTGGTGCAGGACTGTTGTGGCTATTGACAAAACCTGCTGTGTGAACCATGGAATTACTGCCACATTATGAGAAGAACGCTACAATTTCAACAATTCGGTTGCTATTGTCCAAATTACCCTAGCAATCATGCATTGATTTGAATGCGAGAGGACATTAATAGAAAGATTAATGAAAGTTAGTGTAACCCCTTTTTGGCTGATTTAGACCAAAAGCAACTAGCGATGATTGAGCATGGGCTACATGCGACCCTCTATCACCAGGTAGGGCTTTCGCTAAGTGGAAATACACGTGTTGAGGTAGTTGGACTGTAACTCAATACTGCCAGATATCTAAAATAATGGATGTTGGAAGCCAGGGGTTGTTTTCAAACAGGTAGAACAGGCTTTATTTATACACAAAGCACCACAGGTTGGTAATACTCACAACTGAGGTAGATATATATCATATGCCAGGTCCCTGCACTACAGGCAAAGTAGAGCCTGGGGGGAGAGCTACTCCCTTCTATCCTCCTTGGTGGAGCTTGAGCTGCTCTTGATAGCTATCCTCTCTGACTCACTTCCACTAGAAAGTGCTATAAAGAGATATATCCTATACACTGACTTCGCCTCATTCACTGGGTCCCTGTACCTCGACTTCTCTAAAGGGGATGTTAGTGCCTAACACTTCTAGGGCCTTGTTGACTCCAGGCTCAGTGGATCATCTGCCCAGGTCAACTGCTGCAGGCCAAAGAGGAAGTGCTCCTCCCTGCAAGGCACTTTGTTACAACACTGCAGGAAGTGGTCCCAACCTATAACCAATAGGAATGATACCAATATGTAACATGTGATTTAACCCAGCAACCGACAAAGGAAGGCACTAGGATGGAAATGAATCCATAAGGGCCATGATACTTATGGGTCCCTACATTAGCAATAGTAATTATGGGTCCCTACATTAGCAGAAGGCAAATAAAAAAGGCTTTATTATGGATATTCTTAGCAGAACCCGACTGAGTTGCTAATGTTACAGGATGAGCAAACTTAATATTGCTCTGAAAATATAGAAATCCCTATAATTTGCATGTCTTTTAAGAAAGTCTTCTGCAAAGATTTAAGCAGTAAACATGGCATACGTCAAATCTATAGGCCTCTTTTTTCAAATCTGCTCTTCACTGTGCTGTCAGTGGGCTCAACACTTTATCTTAATCTTCCATTTCCATGTGGACTGAGTAAGATTTATTATGTAGGTATATTCAGTTTCTTGTTTTAAATTATTTACGTCTGTCATGACCATCAAGCTTTTAACAACACAAAACAAAAATGCCATCACTTATCTCAATTCCCACATGTGCCTGTGCTGGGAACAGTACAACCATAGCACTTCTGCATCCACCGAAGGATTACAGGACCCTGGGGCAATTAGAAAAAGGGAGGCATTACTTCAGGTCTGAATCACCTGCAGTCAAACTGAATGAATTAAGAAGTAATAGGACTGCTGAATTAAAAAGAGGTTATTTAAGGCGAAGGCCACAGCAGAGGCATAGTAAAGCTTTGGAGAAAAGATGATGTGAATAAATAATAAACTTCCCTGTTCTCAATGTGTGAGCTAAAAAAGGATTCCACACACACGCACACACTTTAATATTATGGTTTTGCAAATAACAGATAAGGCCCATGGTTTCTTTAGTGCTTCATAATAAGAATGTCAGTTTAGGACCTCCATTTATGACATGTTACGTCTATCATGAATAGGACAGTTACATCAGTATACATATATAAAAGCTGCCAAAAGCACTTTTGAAGCTTATTTTTAAGAAGCAATTTTTAAAAACCTCTTTCCTTAGCCAGTTATTGCATTGATCATGAAATTGTTGAAGGTCAAGCAGCCTGGGTATTAATTTGCTACAGCTGAGCCCTCTCCAACCAGAAAACTTCTACATCGGTTGCGCTAAAAATAAAATGTGTTCAATGAGCATCCCTTCCCCAGTTACATTTATTTAAAGTGTTAATGTTAATGTAAAAATGGCATTTAAAAAGCCTTTCAAATATGAGGTTCGCTGCAGGGCTAATGATTGGTGGTTATCCCTCTATGTAGTAGGCATCTCCAATGAGACAACTCCTGCATAGTTTGCTCACCAGTCAAGTCCTGGGAAGTACAATTAAAACAAGGAAGGGATTGAGGGCAACCTATGCTTTTGACTGGATACCTTTCTGCATAGAGGGCAACCATTGGCTATTGGTCCAGCAGCAATACTCATATCAGAAAGGTATTTCTTTTTTTCTTAAAAACATCACACATGAAGAGTCACCTATTCTAAGCACATGCAGAGCTTTGTTTTCCGAAGCTGACTAAAGTTTCCCAACTGGTAGTAGAGCATGGCTTTTGATTTAACATAAACCTCACCTCTAAGTTAAAAAAAAAAAAAAGACCCATGCCTGAAATTGCTACAGAGCTACAGTTTTTTTTATTTTTTCAGATTTTTCATTTGTTTTAAAATTAACACAATAGTCGACATTAAAATAAAAATGTTGTTTTAATGCTTGATCTAATGTAATAATGTTGATTTTTATACCCTTCAGTTACTGAAATTGGACCATTTGGTAAATCAGTAGAACAAAGGAGGTCTGTCTAGTCTTGCACTGTCAAATACTTTGTCAGTTCCATAAGATCTTGGGAAAGTTAGATAACCTTTTAGTGCCTATATTATAGCTCTGAAATAATATATAAAATGAATGATAATTTTATCATTTATGGTGCATAATTTCTCTTGAATGTAAGTGAATATTTCTAAACCCTAATTGTACTTTGCTCAACCCTCCAAAAGGACCATTATCAACTGGCAGCACATTATTGCTTATTTGCATGTAAATGAACAATGCACTGAATATTTGCCTTTGCTAAGATTCCCTTACACCCTGAAAGGAAGATATTCCCTAAATATTCCACCAAGCCTCTTTTTTTTTTTTTTTTTAAAGTAAAATGGAAATGGAAGGCTTAAATGTTCAGTGTGACAATCTTTGTTGTTTATTGAATTACTGCTTGAACATAAAAGGACTCTGTCATAAAGAAATTTGTTTAGATTTAAAAAAAAATCCAGTTAATGCACTGGGAAATTGTGATTAACCTTCATTTTGACATAGTTATAGCCACTTTTCTGAATCTATGTTGTAAGGGCCTGTAAAACTTGCATTTAGGATGGGTCTTAAAGTCATGAAGAATTGAAGCCCACAAGCAATTCAGCACAAGTTGAGACCCTGAGGATGGGACAAGATGGCCAGCAAGTGGAGCGAAGATAATGAGGCCAAGCTAAGCAAAGTGTCAGTATGAGAATCTGGATTGTAGTCCAGAACATCTGAGGTCAGGGCAGACAGCAGAGGTCAGGATGAAGGCAGCAGTCAGGTCAGGCAGCCTTCAGGTTGGCCATATCCAGAGTCACAACAGGCAGGCAGTCAGAATTCAGTAAAATAAGAATCCTAGAGTCTCATAAAGGAGGTGGATGACAGCAGCCTGGAAAACCCTTAGGAAATACTGGTTTCAAAAGTGGTGTGTTCAAAACAGAATGAAACACCACAAAGAAGGGAGCTCAAACTCAAAATAAACTAGATTAATTTGACAAAGGGTTTGAAAGGGATCCATGAGCCAAGGAGCTAACTTCCTGCCTGGGCAAGAGTGTTTAACATTAACAATGGAAAGCCACACCTTTACTCCCACTTTGAATTCTGGATCTTTTCCTCACCTAAGATCAACTTCACGTTGTAGTTCCCCTGATCTTTATGAATAGATTCTTGAAGAATCTTTAAATTGTTTGCCAAAAAGGTCAAAACAATCCTGACTATCAGGGACAGACCCTGCAGGAAAATGAGCAGATAGAAAGATGAGATCAAGACTTTCGTTTTCAAATAAAGGCCATTGCTAGATAGTAGAATAACATGCATTATATACAAATTCTGGAAATGACATTAGGTAGAAGAATAAAATGCATTATATACAAATTCTAGAAATGGCAATAGCTAAACTCATCTTGCAAGAAAAGCAAACATTAATAAATTAAAGAACAACCAATAATGCCTCTAAAATGTGTAGCTGGAAGGAAAATTAAATATATTCCCACATGCAATGATTTAAAGTGGCTATAACTAAATATTAAGCAGTTTTTTTTCTAACAGTAATCTACCTAAACATGACACAGGATTTTCAGATGCCAATGAAATCTTTTCAGTGGATAGTGTCCTTATTAAGACTGCAAAGTCAACTGCATCTGCAAACTTATATTATGTTACACCAGTCTCTTGCTGTTTCCATTTTTATATGGCTGTGTGCAGAGCTTAGATGTAAAATACACCTTACACCCCAGCATCTAGTGCAAACGGACATCACAACTTGAAAGTAGTCTTTTCATACTGAGTGTGCCTGCTATAGATAGTTTCATGCCGCAATTTAACTTTCATTATTTTATTAATTAACATATGTAAAGTGGCAGTAATGCTGAATTTACATACATATCTGCCAGAACAATGAGATTCTAAAATCATATTACAGGTATGTAATCCAGAATGCTCGGGACCTGGGATTTTCTGGATAATGGATCTTTCCATAATTTGTCTACCTTAAAGGGCACCGAAGGTGCTGGCTGATAGAGCCCACATTCCGGTTTGGGGTTCCAACCGCCGCCATGACAGCCCATGCGCATGCGCAGTATGAAAAGCTGCCTGAAAGTGTGGCAGCTTTTCATTCAGCTTATGCGCATGACGTCACATGCACATACTGCGCATGCGCATGGACTGTCATGGCGGCTCGCACCGGGAGCTCCCTCCCAGTGTGAGTAAGCCAGCGCCTGCAGGGGGAATTTTTTTTTTAAACTACTAGAACCCCAAACCGGAATGAGGGCTCTATCAGCCCGCACCTTCCGTTTGGGGAATTTTTTTAGCCCCATAGGTGCCCTTTAAGTCTACTAGAAAATCACATAGACATTATAAATAAACCCAATAGGAGGTTTTTCTTCCTACTAGGATTAATGAATTATCTTAGTTTGGGTCAAGTAGAATGTACTGTATTATTATTACAGAGAAAAAAGGAAATAGATTTTAAAATTTTGGATAAAATGGAGTCTAGGAGAGACTCCCTGTAATCCTACACCTGTATTATATAATTATAATAGGGATATTATGATGACATAACAGGATTGATGTATGATCAATACATAATGATGTCATAAAACCATCAATGTTTTATTCTAGAACAGAATTATGATATTATAACTATGTACTTTTCTTGTGACATACATTATGTAGGATTGGCATAAATTTACAGCATGTGTTATCCTCAACAAAGGTTCTTGCCTGTTATAAATCAGAAATAAATAACTGCCAGTCAATACACATTCATACCTTGGTTACTAATTATTAGCGGACTTGAGAACTCTAATGGTCCCATGCTAGCATTATGATAATCATTTGATAAAATATTTACCAGGCCTTTATGTTATTTAGGCTAATTAATTGTACACATTTGGTGTTTATGACAAGCTGCAGTCTTTACAACTATTCATGAATGTAAATATTGACATTTTGTTTAACAAGAAGAACTGTCATTCAGCTGACCATGGGCTGTTGGAACATGCTGGGATTTGCACTTTAAGAATGGTTACAGTTTGTGTCTTTTTCTTTCACAAACAGCAATTAAAGGGGTTGTTCACCTTCAAACAGCTAGTTGGTTTCAGATAGATCACCAGAAATAACTACTCTTTCCAATTAATTTCGATTTGCGACCGTTTTTCTAATATTGAAGTGTAAAGTGTCACCTTCTAAAGCAGCTCTGGGAGGGGGGTCACTGACCCTACCCCCCCCCCATACTGTTCTACATTTAGGGTAGGGACAGACAGGGAGATTCGGGGAGATTTTGTCGCCTGGCGTTTTTAGCAGGCGACAATCTCCCCGAATTACCTTCTCCCTGTCTGCCGCTAGTATACTGACAAAGCGCCAGTGCCTGTGCAGACGCGGCGGAATCGCCCGAAGATACTTCGTGAGGAAACTTCGGGCGATTCCGGAAATCGCCGCGCCGCGTCTGCACAGGTGCTGGCACTTTGTCAGTATACTAGCGGCAGACAGGGAGAAGGTAATTCGGGGAGATTGTCGCCTGCTAAAAAACGCCAGGCGACAGAATCTCCCCGAATCTCCCTGTCTGTCCCCAGCCTTAATGGATACATTTCTTATCGTTGTCCCTGCTGAGCAGTATCTCTGGGTTTCAATACAGGCAGCTGTTAGAATTGATACAATAGTTGCTAATACTCCAGAGATGCTGCTGTGAAATGTATCAATTAAATGTTACAAAACTGTAACAGTTTAGAGTCTGCACCTGAATTACTGAGCTACCAGACTCAAACACCAGAGACACCAACATTCAACTTTAAACTTAGATTTTGGAATAACAGTAAAAGATAAATAATGGAAAGTAACTGAAAAAGTCTTTATTTCTGGGGAACAATCTGAAAACAACTGAACTGAAAAAAGTGTTTGGAAGATGATAAACCCCTTTAAGGGCTAGGCCAGACGGGGAGATTCGGGGGCATTTTGTCGCCTGGCGACTTCTCGCCGCGACTTGTAGCCCCCGAACCTCCCCAAATAGCGAAGTACCCAAGCGCAACGGCATTGCTTGAAAACGCCGGCGCGTATCCACACGGAGCGGCACGATTTTTGAAATAGCTCCAAATTGCCTGGCCAGGCAATTTGGAGCGATTTCAAAAATCGCGCCGCTCCGTGTGGATACGCACCGGAGTTTTCAAGCAACGCCGGTGCGCTTGGGTACTTCGTTATTCGGGGAGGTTCGGGGGCTACAAGTCGCGGCGAGAAGTCGCCAGGCGACAAAATGCCCCCGAATCTCCCCGTCTGGCCTTAGCCTAACACATTTATCCTTAGTTCATCCTGTATTGCCTAGACTACTGCAACATGCTACTCACTGACCTCCATAGCTCCCATCTCTCCTCGCTGCAGTCTGTGCTTAATTCTGAAATTTTTAGCACCTTAGTAAAGTTTTTCTCTTGTCTTTCCATACAGTCCTGTCTCTCTTTCTTCCTCACAGAGCCGCCACTTGGTCACACCCCCCAATCCCGTTTCTGTTGCTTTTAAAGGGATACTGTCATGGGAAAAAATGTTTTTTGTTTCTAAATGCATCAGTTAATAGTGCTGCTCCAGTAGACTTATGCACTGAAATCCATTTCTCAAAAGAGCAAACAGATTTTTTTATATTCAGTTTTGAAATCTGACATGGGGCTAGACATATTGTCAATTTCCCAGCTGCCCAAGTCATGTGTCTTGTACCCTGATAAACCTCAATCACTCTTTACTGTATTGCAAGTTGGAGTGATATCACCCCTCCCTCCCCCCCAGCAGCCTAACAAAAGAAAAATGAGAAGGTAACCAGATAGCAGCTCCCTAACACAAGATAACAGCTGCCTGGTAGATCTAAGAACAACACTCAATAGTAAAAACCCATGTCCCACTGTGTTCCATTCAGTTCCATTCAGAAAGCAGTTCCCTCCTAAAGTGCTGGCACAAGTCACATGACATGGGGCAGCTGGGAAATTGACAAAATGTCTAGCCCCAGATCAGATTTCAAAATTTAATATAAAAAAAATCTGTTTACTCTTTTGAGAAATGGATTTCAGTGCAGAAGTCTGCTGGACTAAGACTATTAACTGATGCGTTTTGCAAAAACATGTTTTCCCATGACAGTATCCCTTTAACTTTTCCCTCTTGCTGCTCCTTACATTTGAAATGTCACCCCTGAATTCCTCTAGATAGAATCCTCCCTCATTCGCACAATTAAATTAAAAAACTACCTCTTGGGACACCTGCGTAACATCTGACCCAGTACAGATTTGAGATCTGTTATATGGAAACCTGTTATCCGCAAAGCTACAAATTATGGAAAGGCCATCACCCATAGCCTCCATTTTATCCTGATACATGTATGGGATCTGTTATCCAGAAACACATTATGCAGAAAGCTCCAAATTACAGAAGGCCATCTCCCAAAGTCTCCATTATTTTTATATTTACAATTATCTTTTTCTCTGTAATAATAAAGCAGTTTCTTGTACTTGATCCAAACTAAGATATAATTAATCCTTATTGGAAGCAAAACCAGCCAGGTGGGCTTATTTAATGTTTCCATGCTTTTCTAGTAGACTTAAAGTATACAGATCAAAATTATGGAAAGATCTGAGCATTCTGGATTACAGGTCCCAAAACTGTATAGGCCATTAAAAGGCAATGGCAACCACCATAAACTGCAGCATATTTATCCACCTACAGGACTATCAAGGTGCACAGATGTTCCGGGTCTGGTGGTTTAAGTGGGGCCCATCAGTGTTGCACTTCACGGATTAGCATGACCCCCGCTGAGTTGCTAAAAGCTGCCCATAGCTGGCAGAAGTCACAAAAGCCACAAAAGGATTGGAAAGCCACCAGTTAGAGTTGAAAGATGCAGCTTGGATCCGAAGGAGAGGAGAAGCTGCCAAAAGACGGTGAATAGACCCAAAGAAGAGGAGAATGTAGAAGAATAAAAGCTTAGTTCCACTGAACACCAATGGTCTTTTTTTGAAAAATGTTTAAACCCCTGACCACCAATGTTTTGTTTTTTTAAACTTTTATGAGGGACCCTGGCCACCAAAGGTTTTTCATTAACGTTTAGAAGGGCTCTGACTACCAAAAAAAAACTTGGGGGTGGTGGCCTAGTAGCCATCAATGTTTTTTAGCCTAAAGGTGGGCCCTGATGACCAATACATTTTTATAACTTGAGGGGGCAGCTGGCTACCAGTTCTTTTTTTTTTTTTAACTTGAAGAGGTCTCAGGCCACCAATATTGATTTTTAACTTGTAGGGAGCCCTGACCACCAATAGCTTTTTAAACTTGTGGGGGGTGGGTGTTTACTGTTTACTGATGTCTGTGTGGCCTTTTTACTGTGAGCAGGTGGGCAGGATCTGGGGTGGGGCTTGGGGGCCCAGGGGACCAGGGTGGGGCCCCTTGATTTCTAATGGCAACCTTGTGTGTGTCTGTAAATTACCCACCCGCTTGACTGTAAGCTCTACAGGGCAAGGACATCCTTCCTCTTGTCTCTTTAACACCTGGCCACATCTGCTTTGTTCATGTACTGTTCTAATATAAAGTGCTGTGTGCAAAAGTGTTGCTATAGAAATACATACATGCACTAATCTAAGGTCTTTCTGTTGCCATCTTACCCTACTGAGTTATTTTGGCAAAAGACTTTGGGGTTATGTATAATAAAAGGTGCAAAGTTACATGGGGTTCATAATATTTTTTGGAAGTCCATGCTACATGCTACAAATCATGAGTGTTATATCAAAACCTCTTCACAAAGATTAACAGTACAGAGAAAAGGATTTCTTTTTTTTTCCTTTATGGATTTTCCTTCTCACCCCCTATATCACAGACTAGGGAATGGTAAAACGTAACAAAAATAAATAAACTGGTATGATTTCTTTCTCTAGAGAACCTACAGATGAGAGCATGCTGATGTTATAGTGCATATAACTGAACTTAAGACACTAAGGCACTACAGTGGACTTCCAAGAAATGTAATGGTCCCCATGTAACTTTGCATTTTTTATTAAATAAATCCCAAATAATGTTATGAATTCTGGGTAGCGATGGGGAAATTTATTCGCCAGGTGCAAATTCATGCCAAATTCCCGCATTTTGCCACCGTCGAATAAATTCGTGAAAATTCACAGATGTCCAAAAAATACGGACGCCAGCGTCTAAACATGGATCCCAGGATCTACAAATGGATGCCCGCAGGCAAATTTTTGTCAAAGTGAAACAAATTCGCCCATCACTAATTCTGGGCTTAGCCTTAAGTTAACAATGCGAAGCTCCGTGTAAAAAAGTCCATTCTCTGCACAACTGTGTAAGGTTCTGTCTTTGCTTTGAACCTGTTTTTCTTGATAAAAACCTTATTTAAAAAAAAGCCCAATCTCATAGACAAATTGTTATTCCCCTTATAAAATATTGTGACTATACAGTATTTCAAATGATGGTATGTATAGGTACGTGTGTCGATTCATCATATGCGTACTTTTCTCTGGCTGTTTGTTGCCCTAAATAGTAATGCAATGGAGTGATGTTTTGCAGAGTTTTGTTGCCATGGCAATATATGAAGCTATAGCTTTTTGTTCTGATTCAATAGCTCTCTAATTTGTGTTAACTCTTTTCACAGTATTTGGTTTTTAACGATGTAAGTAAACATCAAATATTGCAACATGAAACTGTGATATTTCATACAAAACACACTTTTTGATTCACATGATGCTGCCTGCTATTTATTGAGCATTATCTGTATTGCAGCCCCGTATTGGTGGGGCTTTGTAGATTCCCTTTAAACATCAGTCAAAGTGTAGAATATCAGGACGGTTATTTGGCTGGACTGGGGCTAGCTAATTAAGATCAAAGACAGCCACAGTGATGCTGGGATTAATCTTGAGTAATGTTGGCTCAGAAATAGAAGGCTAGAGGATGTAATGAATGAAACCAGTTGACACTGAGGTTAATGTCATTCCAAACATTTTCTACTCTAATAATCCCAATACTGGCCAGTACCTGGAATGTGGCCCCATATATGGAATGGTATCCACCTGTTAGTATGCATAGATCTAGAGCAGTCTGAAAATGCTCATATGCCTTAAATATTAATCAATCTGCTCTTACATGTTCTAAAAGCTAGGTTCTGTATACGTCACCTGCACTCATGAAAGGGAACAATAAAGAGTTCTGCAGTGCATCAGGGAACTGTGTGGGACCCTTCAATGGAAAGTAGAAAATTACTGCTGGTAGAATGACGACTGATTTATCTGTGGGTTAGGCCAAACTTGACTAACAGACTTCTAGACTAACACTTGTAGATGTTCCTATCTTCTCCCCTATTAATTATGCACTTGTAGGAGACAGGTAAATAACTTCCTTTTTATTGTGCAGTCCCCTAAAGTTTGGTCAATAAAGGGGCTCATAGTTTGTGAAAGAGTGATGCTTCTCATCCTGGGTTAAACCACTAGAGTTTCCTAGTAGCTACAAGGGGCCATATAAGATATATATTGATAAGACAAGTGGCTCTTTTTGCCAGAGACTTCACCAAGTGAATCAGTTGAACGTAGACAAAATCAGGTCTAGTAAGTGGAAGGCTACTCATTTTAATAGATCACTTTAGAAGTAATAGATAGTCAAGCCAAGCAAGCATAGGCTCCACAGAAGTGTGAGTGGGATTAGATTAGGGTGTATCATTACCCAGAAGTAGGGCCCAAGCATGTAGGGCCAGGGATTAGAGAGATAGGATCTCAATTGGGATAACAACTGTGAGTTGGGAGCTTTTCTGCACAAGCTGTGGTGTTCCTTATCTTACTCTGTGGGGATAAACTGACTATTGGTGCTGTGAGTATATGCATATCCATAAATATTCTATACTCCTGTATTATTCTAATAACTCCTATGTGGACTTGTTGAATACATCAGTTCTATGGTTAAATTAAGAAACATTGGTTCCCATTATTGTGTGCTACTATAATTGCAATTGTACCACACCCTGCCTTCCCCCTTTTTGCAAGGGTGAACATAGAAAGTCTCATCTGGAGCAAATATCACTAAAGCTCATAGAGTAAAGGTGCCGCTCAAGTGCAGTTGGTTTCATGTTTAGTATTGATTAGCATTAATTGGGAAATATTTGAAATAAAAAAATCATAATTTAAATAGCCTTAGATGATTACAAAAGTGCCATACTGCATAAAAGCAAAGTATATGCTGCATATATTTCATGCAGATCAAGAATAAGTCACCTCCTTCCAGCATATTGCTGAGAACTTTGTTTTCAATCAACCAAAACATTTTTAGGCACTAAATTTAACTATAAACAATATTTTGAAATACTTTCATTTTGAATCTTGGATATTGCACAATTCACCTCCATGTTAATTTGTACTGTCTAGCTATGCACTACTCTATATGTGGGAAGTAAACTGTGTTGGAAGGAATAAGTACATCTTTGTAACTTTTGGAATAAAAAATGCAAATTGAGAAGACAGGCATTTATATTATTTTGACAGACCAGCAGTAACTCCCAGCAGAAGCAAATATACTATAGAGCAGTTCTCCCTTCAAGCAATGACATTCTGAATCGATAGCAGCAGGACTGACATTCAACATGGCTGTACTTGGAAAAGTCAAAGCCACAAATTATAATAGAATAATTCCATTTTTGAGCTCTGAAATAATGAAAAAATCATGAGCATGGTAAAATGGGTGGCCTTCACTACTACTCTCTGGCTACTGGATATGGAAGCTGAGTAGGTTCAATATTATAAGCACACATCCACATTGGATATAACGTATTTAGCACTGGGCCCGTGGAAGAATACACCACATCTATTTCATGTATTTGGCATCCCCATATCTACATTTCTTATATATATACAAACTTCCATGGCACACATGTGGGCTTCCTGCCATAGTAATCTTCATACAACAAGCAGATGCCACAAGTGACCATTGTGGATAACTCACGGAATAGAAACAGTGGTCCAGGCCCCAGATCCTCAGCTTAGGGAGCAGAAAACCGTTAATTCATGAACAAATGTAACAAACATATGGAGATCTCTCGGCACTCTAGGAAATGCACAGAACCACAGATATAAAATAAAAACAACTTTTGACATAGACACCTCCAGAATCCCTACACATTTTGTGCTTAGTCCTGGCTCATTTTCTGATAAAAGTTGTTTTAACCTTTAAATCTGTGGCCCTGTGAATTTCCTAGAGTGCCTACATAAGTGGACTCCCTCCAATTCATGGAGGCTGTGCCCCGTGGTTTTCATGATCTTCACCTGGCAGTATATGGAAGACATCATATTTGTCTAAAACCTAAAGACTGTACTTCATATGCCAACATATTGTACAAGTAATTTTGGAGTCACCCAGCTTTCCAACCCAATGACCACACCATGGGGTATATTTATCAAAGAGTGAAGTTAAGGGGTAAAATTATCAAAGTGTGAAGTTCCGCCACTAGAGGGAAATTCCGCAGCTCTTCATTCATTTCTATGGGAAATGGGTGAAAGTTAAATTTCACCCTTTGATAAATACATCTTTCAAAATCCCATAGAAATGAATGGAGAGCTGCAGAATTTCCCTCTAATGGCGGAACTTCACTCTTAACTTCACTCTTTGATAAATTTACCCCTATGGGGTAGGTTCATCAAAGAGTGAAGTTCTGCCACTAGAGGGAAATTCCACTACTCTCCATTAATTTCTATTGGATTTTTGAAGGCGTATTTATCAAAGGGTGAAATTTCACTTTCATCCATTGATAAATACACCTTTCAAAATCCCATAGAAATGAATTGAGAGCTGCGGGATTTCCCTCTAGTGGCGGAACTTCACTCTTAACTTCACTCTTTGATGTATCTACCCCTAAGAGTGAAGTTCCACCACAAGAGGGAAATTCCGCAGCTCTCTATTCATTCTCTATTTCACTTCACCCATTGATAAATACGCCTTTAAAAATCCCATAGAAATGAATTGAGAGCTGCGGAATTTCACTCTAGTGGCGGAACTTCACTCTTTGATAAATTTACCCCTATATCTGGGGCTAGGAACTAACCACTAATGTACAGTATCTTAGACTAAACTGGTTGACTGGGAATTATCTTGCTATGAGAGTGAACTAAACATTTCACTTTAGGCCACCACCAGTCATTTCATTTTCAATAATTTTTTTAATGAAGCATCACCATAAATGTCATAATTTTTATAAAAAAATAGCTGTAACTATTTTTTTGGGCAGAGGCACTGCTTTGTTCTCCTTGAACACTCCATGTTTGTCAAAAAGTGCTAATACATTTCTGGCTCTGGAAAATGCACATGGGATAGGTAAGCAGGACTAAACAACTACCTAACCAGAAATCACATGAACTGGTGGAGGAAGAAGCCACAGCTTGTTTTTATTTCAATCTTTAGTTACACAATCATTTGAAATCCACATCATAACACTTTACAAAACATATACTGTATATATTAATTCTTACCTGGCCAACCTACGTCAACCTGTTAACAAGCCACCTTAATTATTTTCCAGCTCCCGCCATGCCACCAGCCAGAAGTCCATTAAATATTCAACTCCTGTAATTATAAAAAAAACCAACACTCCTCCAAACTGCAACAAATGAAAAGAAATCTTTCTTTTTCCTGTTTTTTTTTTTTAAACTTCAACTTTAGGGCTGGAGGGTCGGCAGTTACTGCTGCTGCCATGTCCAGAGTGACATCTTAAGACCTGTTCCCCTCTGGTGAGTATCAACCCTGAGATCCCCATTATATAGGATGCCTACCTAGTCACCTGATCCTAACTTAACCTCTGTTAACCAATAATTGTCTCCCAAGTGTTTAACTTGCCTTTGTTACCCATGAGCCCCCTGCAACCAACTAACAATCAGGTACTTCCTTTTATAAAGGTGGGAAAAACAAAGAAGGACCTCATCTTTCCCTGTGTATCCTCTCCCTGCTACCATTCCATGTCTGTCAGGAGCGTAAATGGCTCCTCTTCTTCATAAAAGGCACAGTATGGACAGATCAAATTAAATATGTTTCTTTTAATTTGACTCCTTTAAGAATTGGCTCTTCTGTTCATCACTAACACATATAAAGCTGGTTTTGTGGGGGTCTGGGGTAGAATTCATTAAAAAAAGGGAATAGATTATAGAATCTGTAGCTTTAATATAAAGCAAAGTGTAAGAATAAAGTAGTAGTAGGCCAGTACTGCCACAATTTGTGGGTTGAATCAATGGAAACATTTTCATATTCATAAATCTATTTGCAGCTCTGAAAATTGTTCCCTTTCAGTCTTAGACACCATAAATTGTGCCTCATCCCTTCAAATCCGATATATAATTATTTCTTAGTAACACTTTGTTAGGTGCTTCCTATTACTATATATTGTAGGTGCTTCCTATTACTATATATATACATACATATATATATATATATATATATATATTAATTAACAGCTCCAAGTGAAGCTTAGGAAGTGAAACCTACTTTGTGGAATTAGCTCTATTTAATTATACATGATGAATATTTAAGTAGATACAGTATTGATGCGCATGAGTGGTAACCAACTGTGAGCCTGACATTTTCTGACAAATAGACCAATTGCCTGCTATGCTGTGTTTCCTTTACCTTCAGTCATTAATGATCCGAGGGACATTAAGCAATCCGTCTTTTTTTTCCCATATAACAATTTCCATTTGCACTATTGTGTTCTGCCAAGTTAAAATATATCCTCAAGTAGGTTTTACCTTTGGAAATCTCAAGGCTTTGTTATGGTTGATTGCAAAACTTCTAATAATTTTTTTTTTTTGCATTTTCCCTGTCAGAGAATGCATCCAATTACACGATGCATGAAAAATGATTGTGTTTTGCTTACAGCCAACCTTAAACAAGAAATATATAGCTCTATGTTCTATTAAAACCTCAAAGCGTGCAATTTGCACTTGCTAATGGTTCAGTTAGAATAAGACATTAACATCAAAATAATAAAGTTAAGTCCAGAGATTCAAGGGCAGATAATACATAACATACTTCATGTCCTATATCTTTCAGTGAAAGTTCTGGCAGATTGCTGACCTTTCTTACTCTCCAGAACAACAGCTGTAGTTCTGTAGAAATGTTTCTTTCAAAATCTGAGTGTTATAATTGAGGGTGTTGATATAGTTCTCATTGGAAGAGGCCTTCATTGCACATAGGAAGTTGCTGATTGGCATCTACATAATATAACTAAAAAAGGATTCATTGCAGAGGGTGGCAATTTATTAGGCATATCATTGTGAATATAATCTCTAACCTCAGACCTCAGGACACTGTTCCTTTTTGCCAGAAAAACTTATTTCCCAAGGGTACCTCATGTCTTTGTTCATCTCTCTCAGTTAGAAATGCTACATTATTAAAAAAGTGCCCGATTGCCTAAAGATTTTGCACGCGAGTGTCTCTCATTTAAATGGAGGCAGCACAGTGGTCGTATGTGAGAGGGGTCTAAATAGATATGGACTGATCCCAGAAAAGATAGCAAGAAACACAGAAGTTAAGAAAAAGGTATGGGAAGACAATATCATGAGTAGTCCTTATAACTGGGGTTTCTTCAAACACTACAATCTGTACCACCATGTGTGTTTGGCCCCCTGAGCTACAGTCCAACAGTGGGCTACACACGTTTACTGGGAGACTCTCCAAAATAGATGCTCAATGACTGTTTTGCTTTTAGGGACGTACCAAATACACTATTTTGGATTTGGCCGAACCCCCGAATCCGCTGAAAAAGATTTGGCCGAATACCGAACCGAATCCGAATGTTAATTTGCATATGCAAATTAGGTGCGGGAAGGGGAAAACATTTTTTATTTCCTTGTTTTGTAACAAAAAGTCATGTGAGTTCCCTCCCCGCCCCTAATTTGAATGTTGAAATTAGGATTCGGATTCGGTTTGGCCGGGAAGAAGGATTCGGTGCATCCCTATTTGCTTTACTAAAAGTATTTGTATGTATGTATGTATATTTTTATTTGAGGGCAAAGCACTGTACAGCGACAATAAATTAGTAGTAACAAACAAGGGATCACTGCATTAATAAGTAACAATAAGTGCATTATTATAAATACAGTTTGCATAAATATAAAATATAATTATACAGTGTTGAGGAGACAAGATGATGGCGGACCCTACCCCTTGGGGCTTACAGTCTAAATGGGATTTGTAAGAAGATGGTCTACATATCATTTAAAAACACAAAATCTGCAAAAAAAAAAACAAATTACATTTGGGCCATTTTCCCCACTATCTACTGGTATTGATTATTTCTGTTGCATGCTTATCCATTAATTAGTTGTACAAGTATAGGACCCATTACCCAATGTCTGTCCCATAGACTCCATTTTATCCAAATAATCAATTTTATTTCTGCAAAAATTAAAACTGTACCTTGTACTTGATCCAAACTAAGACATAATTAATCCTTATTGGAAGCAAAACCTGCCTATTGTGTTTATTTAATGTTTACATGATTTTATAGTAGACTTAAGGGATGATGATCCAAATTGTGGAAAGATCCATTATCTAGAAAATCCCAGGTCCCAAACATTCTGGATAACAGGTCTCATACCTGTATACAGAAAATGTTTGGTGACATTCTGTATTGTAGCAAATCTTTTATGGGCAGTTGTTTCAGCTTTATAAACCCAAGATGGGGTGTGGGGATTCCGATTTAACCTCATATTCCCTCCAGATACCAACGTGTCAGCCTAACAGGATATAGAACAGGAATGATAGTCTATTGACTTCATGTCATGTTGGGAAGGATGGGTGAGATACTTGTTCAGCCTACTATATTTCATCAGTTCTTCAATGTACATGCTGCTGTGATTGGATAGGCGGAAATTTAGGAACTCGTAAGCAATCATAGGGAGAAGGAGTCAGGACACTAATAACTTCTTTGTCTTGGATTAATATGGTTCTAGAGTTTAGCCTGACTACTGTATGTACAGAAAAAGTCTCAGCATAAAGCTGTGTTATGTACTATGAAGTCTTAGTTTATCTCAGTACATTTATTATTTATCAGATTTTCTTCCTGTTAGGATAGGGGCAGATTCAGGGAGATTTAGTCGCCTGATGACGAATTACCTCTTCTGCTGGCCGACAATCTCCCTGAACTGCCTCTGTAATGAAGAATCGCATGCGCTAATGAATTCGGGAGGGTTTTAATTTTCCTGCGAAATTCGCCAAAAAAACGAGGTGCACGTCGTTTTTGACGCTACACGTCGAAAGCGTCGCGACCCGCGCCGAAAACGACGCGCCGCATGCCGAAATTGACGTGACCCGCCGAAATTGACGCGACGTGCGTCAAAGTTGACGTGACGCGCGTCAAACGCGTCCCGCGACTCGTTTCGCGACTTTTTCGCCGATTTGCGAATTTCTCTAGAAATTCGCGAATTTTTCGGCGAAGCAAATCACGGGAGATTCGCCCATCACTACTTGTGAGTCAACTTCGGGCAACTTCGGAAATCAAAGTGCCACGAGTGCATTAGCGCAGGTGAATCTTCATTCAAGCAGACGGAAGGCAGATGGGAGGAAGTTCGGGGAGATTGTCGCCATGCTGAAGAGGCGATTAGTTGACCCAAATCTGCCCATCTGTCCAAACGCTTACTTATCCACCTTTTGTCAAATATTTACTTGCAATACAACAGATATGCATTACAGTGGGTCATTTTACAAATATTTGTCCTCTATCGGTCTGCCGGTAATCAATCGGTTGGTTACATTCCCATTGTTCTCCCAGGCCTTCCAAGCTATGAGCCATTCTGAGTGCTTTTGTATTATGGTATTACCCCTTATGTGAGACAAGCTATTGTACTGTATTCTTAATACTCAGAATTGTATAGTGGCAGTGTTTAAACTATAAAATTAAAGTTGAAATATGCAGTTAATTATCAATACAAAATGTACTTAAGCAAATATATTGCAGTTGTGGTGATTTTAGCCATTTTTATTATTAATGTACAGGAAACTGGTCCTAAAAATCAATGCTTTTATCTTCTAACTTAGATCCTCTCCTTTCCAATCCTTTCCAATTCAATACTTGCTTTTTCTCTGTTAATGACTATGTTGAAAGGACAGTGATTATTATAATACAAATGTCTACTGGCATCATCCAGTTGGTGACCTCCTAAGGTAACGCAGCTTGTATTGTGCAAGGGTGCTGTATTCCATTCCAAGTACAGAGGACAATGTCTCACAGTTAAACAGGCAAAAGGAAAATAGGCAGCCACAACCTACATAAACCATAGGGGGTATCAGAGTTTTTTTTAGATCAAGGGTCTTCATGGAATTGTATATAGATATGTAACTGCTTTGCTGGCTTTAGCCTGTGGGGTATACAGTAATTCAAGATAAGACAGAGACTCCAAATTGACGATCTAAGCTAAAGAAACTAATTCTGCAATGATTACATACTGCAGAGCAGGTAGCAATGTCTTATGACACTTGCAGTTTCAAACAGTGGAATAAAAAGCTTTGAGTTTAAGTACATATACACATTAAAAACACATTTCATATGGTGAATGCACGCTGGAAATCAAGGATAACTTATAAAAGGTGACAGCAGAACCTCCCCTTCACCAGAAATAATCTCATATCTTCTAGGTCTTGCAGTAACATGGGCCAGAGGTTCTTAAAAACACAGATACCTATCTTATCATAAACATAGATGTTAATTCAAGATGGTGTACAGTATTCTAGTCCACTCTCCATAGTACATGTTCCTCATGTTTTGCTGACCTTTAGATCTGTGGTGGGTGGATGATGCCTTGCTTCTAGCCACATTTGCTTCTCCAATGTTTTGAGGCTGATTTATTAACTGCAATCACAGTTGCAGAAGAGCAACTCTTGGCACTGCCACTGCACGTTCTAAAGCCACTCTGGCATGGCTAGTCTGTTCAGAGTGCATGTAGTCTTCCTACTGAAGTAGAGGAACCCTAGAGCTACAGTACCACCACTTCGATGGTCAGAAAGAAGGAATTGTGGGGTAAAATAATGCATTGTGGGTCAAAAACACAACCAATTGCACCCAAAATAGCACTTTTCACTCTACATTAGTGATGGGGGAATTTATTCGCCTAGTTTGAATTTGCGGCAAATTCCCAAAATTCACCACCTGCAAATACATTCGTGAAATGGCAGTGAAAATTCGCCAGAGAAAATTCACCTCCATCAATTTCCGATTTTCACAAATTTTTTGTGAAATCGTTTAAAATTCACGAATTTATAGTGAAACTTTTTGAGTTTCACGAATTTTGTGAAATAGCTCAAAATTCTCGAACTTATAGTGAAATTGCTTAAAATTCACGAATTGATAGTGAAGTAGGTTAAATTTCACAAATTTTTCAGGAAAATGGTAAAATTTCATGAACTTTCCGATTGAGCTATTTTCGCGAATTTTTCGCCATTTCGCGAAAAATTCGGTGAAGCGAAGCGCCCCAGATTTGCCCATCACTCCTCTACATTAATGCTTCTAAATGATCTGTGATGTTTTACGAAGTGCACAATTCAGTTCTCAGTGTTGGAATTTAAATGGGCCAGTCTCAAGGAATGGTACCTCACTATTCTCACCCATAGGTGTTTATTGTTTAACTAGTTCCCCTAATTTCTGTATCAGTATAGCATTTTGGCATCAATTGACACATGCTTGTGCCGAAAGAATTAGACATTGAGCGTTGGAAATGACAACATTCTGATTCTTCATCCAATTGTATCAAAAAACTTGTGCAACTGCAATATTTTAATGCATTGGCTACAATTCTGTCAGACTACAGTTGTGTCAGTCGCCACTTTACGGCCATTATCAGGCTGCAATTATGGGGTAAAATAATGCATTGTGGGTAAAAATGACTGCTTCGTGCACTCAAAATTGCACTTTGCACCCTACACTAGAGGTCATAAATGAGCGCAAAATTTAATTCTCATTGTTCTACTTGGGAGTTTTTAAATTGGTCAGTCCCAGGGAAATGGCAACTCACCATTCTTTCCAGCAGAAGTTTATTGTCTAATTCCCCTAACTTGTGTAGCATATTGGCTCTGTTACAGGTTTTTTTATTTTTAACACAGTCCATCATTCTGCCCGATATATGGACAATACTACAATGGGTACTGATGTGCAACTTACCACATACAACAGCTGATATAATCCTTCGATTTTGAAAAACGTTCAAAAACATTTCTTAAGGGTTCCAGGCGGTCCCCCATAGACTAAAATACCAATTCAGCAGGTTTAAGGTGGTGAAGTGTTAAATTTGATTTTTTTAAAGAGACAGTACTTCGATTATCAAATGGTCGAATTTTAAAATTTGAATCGAATTTTGGCCTATTCGATAGTCGAAGTACCCAAAAATTTATTTGAAATTTGAATTTTCACTTCGACCCTTGGACCCTTAGTAAATCTGCCCCTGGGAGTTGTAAAAGAACCTAACCAAATGTATTGTTCCTGGTCACACTCCACAGGCAGGCATGCTCCAACAGGGCATACATTCACCATAAACAGCATCCAGGATAATTACATAGGTTGACACAGGTTGGATACAGGTTGAATACAAATGGGGCACATCCTAATTACTGGTCCCTCCAGTGTCCTCTCCCACTCTCACCCCAGCCTTAGGTGTCCTATTAGCAGCCCAGTCAGCAGTCCCCCCTTTACAGGGCTTGATCCAAACACCAGCCTTGCCAAGTGCTTTCCAGTGGTACTCCAACACCTTTCATTGGTTTGCCTCCAATGCTCACTATCCATTCCAACCCTGACTGGTGGGGTATCCGCTGGGTCACTATACCCACTTACTCCTTGCTGGGGCTACAGCTGCCTATGCTAACTGCCCATGCTAACTATACTATTTCAATGTACACTACTTTACTCTATTACACAATTAGGCCTCAATAGCTAAATTTTGTACATATATATATATATATATATATATATACAGAAGAGTTAAAATCTTCATTTTTTGGTAGTTAGGAGTAATATGTAGCTACGTGGGATGCATTTTATATTTAGGAACAGAGGAATATAAGGGAGATGTGGCATCTTAACACAGGTAGTATTCTATTTCTACTGTACATGTGATTGGTAGTAGGAATCTCCACCTTCTCTTTTCTTTATTGCTATAAAGAATTATGCAAATCTGTATTGTAGAGGATAACTTGACCATGACATTGACAATGTTTGGAATATCCATGGACTGTTATTAATGCTGTCTCTTTAAGTAAACATTTTGTAACACTAAAAGATGTAAAAGCACAACTTTCATGGATTCACTTTTATATTCCAACACTTAGTCCTTTCCCCCAACACAGCATTTTCTAGTCTCCTCTACACTACTTGTTGTGTTTCTCTCATATGGAAAAAGTTATTTGTCCAACTTTATTATATTAGATTTTTACTGTAATCATGATTTTACATACATTGTTATATTTTGTTAGGAGCCTGAAATATATTTAAAACTTGTAAAGAAAGACTTGGGAAACTTTGGAGTATGAAGTGAGATATTTATCCAATGTTAAAAAAACGAATTCTGTATCTTGCATTGTTGATAACTGGCCGTACTCTGTACATAACAGTCCTCTCTGGGTTTTGTGTTTTTCAGAGGCTGCCAATATCTACATATTGGTTTGCTTTATCATATTGGACTTAAACATCATCACAGACCTTCTTTCTCTACTTTTGTTAGAAGGATGACTATATATCAAACACCAACACTTGGCCATAAAAGTGATAAAGGATGAATTAATGTGATTTCATACTATTACTATAATTAGATAATACTAATAATAATCATTCTTGCAAAAACCTTTTGATACATCTACCTAATGATTAAAAGTATTAAGAAGAACTAACTGCCCAAATATTAGCATGGGATTTCCTTATTTAATGGACCATCTCGATAGATAATGGAGTTTGATGGCTAATTCATGAAAAATGAGAAGTAATTTATCACAGTGTTCCGCACCAGTCAGTGAAATACAATCCAGCAATATACTATGTAACTGTTAAAATAAATGAATGAATACCTTTATAAGAACAAATGGGATTTCAGATTTCAGAAATAAAAGTACAGAAGGAGATAGTGAATCATATTTAGCTTTTTCATAATATCAGTTTTAAAATATTGTATTGGAGTATTTTAAATGGCAATCGTTTCCACTTTTTATTGAATGTCTTTTCTTTTTTATATAACTAGGATAAAATACAAAATCCTTATTATCTCCTTTCTCTCTTTTCACTAAAATTCAGATTTCTATTTCTTTCAAGTATTTTTACTCTGAAATTTTTTTTTCTATTTCTCTAAAACTCAAAAAATGTGAGATTTATAAAGTGTAAAAATCATGATAAAAGTCTAATACAAAACTACACCAATTAAAAGCAGTCGAGGTCTCATAGAAGCCAATGGGAGTTATGTTGATCCTTTTGGACTTTTTTTTAATCAATTAGACTGCTAGAGGTTTTTGGATTTTTTTCACTAGTAATTGATTGAAAAAACATTTTTTAGAGGTTTTGAGATATGCGTATCTTTAAAGGAGAAGGAAAGGCAGAATTGACTTGGGGGTGCCAAATGTAAGGCACCCCCAAGTGATTAAACTGATGTACCTCAAACCCGGGGCCGGTGCACCTATCAGACGAAATCTGCACCGGCCCAGGGTTATACAAGCGAGCACCAGGGAGATCACTACTTATGCGTGCTGATGCACATGTGCATTAGAACGAAAAGCTTTAACTTTAAAATCGGCTTTTTCATTCTAATGTGCATGCGTCAGTCCAGGGAAATGCGCATAAGCACGCATCTGGATGTACTGATCTCCGTGGTGTTCTCTTCTATAACCCGGAGACGGTGCAGATTTTGCCTGATAAGAGTACCGGTTTGAGGTACATCAGTTTTTTTTGCCTTACGTTTGGCACCCCCAAGTCAATTCTGCCTTTCCTTGTCCCTTAAAGCAATTATCAGCGTTTTTTCTATTTGTACTTTATAATCAGATCTTTTAATAACTTTCATGACATTCCAGGTTTAAGAGAAATAGAGTTTAAAGGAGAAGTCTACCCTCTCTCCCGATTGAAACTTTGTGACTTTCGGCGCATGCGCAGTAGAGCTGAACCGGTAAATGTTCCTACTGTGCATGTGCCACCAAACGCCAATGGATCCAGGAAGAAGAAGGCTGGGGAGAAGATGGCGCCTGCAAACTTCATGGACAAGACCTGCACAAGGGGGGGAGGGGTTTTGCGCTGTGAGGGTAGACTTCTCCTTTAATTATGGATTCACAAATATGACTAAAATTCGACCTTTATAAATAGGCCTCTATGTCCACTGAAAAAAAAATGGATCTTTCTTGATAATGAGTTTCCAGATAACGGAACCATACTGGTACCTTATATTGCAGTCATGAATTTTGTAAATTCGATCGAATCGAATGATTCGAATGATTCGAATAAAATTTCATTTGAATATTTGATCATTCGACTGTCGAAGTACTTCCCCTTTAAATTTTTATTCGACCACCTAGTTCGCCATATCAAAGCTACCGAATTGGGAGTCCTTATTTTTGATTGAATAAAAGAAAATTTGATCGATCAAAAAAATCATTTGAATTGATCAATTCGAACGATTTATCAATCAATCAAATTTTTCATATTCGACCGTTTGACCAATCGAATTGCGGTAAAATCATTAGAATTTGATATTCGAATTTGAAGGATTTTACTTCCTTTCCTATTCACATGGTCGAATTTCGAATTTTTTTCAATTCGACCAATGAGAAATCTGCCCCAAGTGTCTCACAATTTGGTTGGATTAATGCACAGGTTTTATTTGCTATGTAAGTTCAGAACCCACCTGCTGCTTAAAGAGTCTTTATGGTTCCAAGTAGGTGATATCTGTTCAGGCATACACTGTAGGATTCTTGTGTTTGCATCTCATTTGCTTTTTAATACCTTTCGTCGGTGCTTTTTGCATATTGGAATACTTAGATGCCTAATGATGGAAGGTTCTTAAAAGGTGCACACTATAATGATTTCCAGTTTCATTTACATTTGGTTGCTTCCATGCAAGCTTTATTTTTATAAGAAACATTGCTTGCAGAAGTTGTCAAAATATGTCATGGCGTAACAGAATGAATTAAAATCTAATGGACGTACATCGCTAAAGGTTACTCCCCACAGAGACCTGCAGGTTGTTGATGGAATCTGAATTGACTTTATCGTTAGCTATGAAATGTTAAATTTCCACGTTTCTGTTCATTTGCTCCACTTGATTCATTACCGTTATTTCACTCCGGCAGCTCATTATAATTAGTGCTTTCATTTCTACACAGGAAGCTGCAAGTAAAATTGAATTATAAATGTAATAGCAATAGGAACTAATGGCCAACCTGCACTAATCAAAATTAGGAAAACTGCCTAGTTTTTTTTGGAGAAATGTCATCTTATGAGTTGTGATTTTGGGGGCATCATAATACATATACTAACACATATAAAAAAATATCAATCATAGCCTTAAAAATAGTGCTTAGTGATGTCATCAGTTATAACTGGAGCTTAGTGATGTTTTTTCTGTCACATGGATTACTGAAACTTGTGTATTATAATAAATCTAGGATATCCTTGCTTCTATATTGTCATGGAACTCCTTGGTGACTTATAATATCCTTATATTGTACAATAGGGAGTACTTCACTATATAATATATGCAGCAGTTATTGAATCACTATGTCAGTATGCCATAATCTAGTATATTGAATGTGCTAGATTAATTGATGATCACGAATGCTTGTCCCTTGTGTTGTGGTCCCCATGCTATGGGACTTAGTTTTTTTTCTGGGATGCCCAGCCTAATGGCAAGTTATGGTAAGAATTAGTAGTAATGCTACTTGTGCCTTAGATTTTTCTTTAGGCCCAATTTAAAAACTGGTTTGGGTGTAAATATATATTTGCTGCACTTGATAATTGGATGATAGTCTTATGATATATCAATGGCCCAGCCCAAGGTTGGACCTCAAAAGCATACTTGAACCAGTAAAGTATGAAAATGACTTCTCTTTTGGGGAGGTGGAGAGGCGAATGAAAAAAAGAAACTCCAGCACACATAATTTGCTCAAGGGATTCTTCCCGTGTTTAATGTCAAAACCAACAATACAACGTTTCACGGACGTACCCCTTTGTCAGTATACCCCCGAAACGTTGTATTGTTGGTTTTGACATTAAACACGGGAAGAATCCCTTGAGCAAGTTACGTGTGCTGGAGTTACTCTTGTTCATTGAATCATGAAGGGGCCGACCTCCTATACCCCAGACACCATACATAATTAATTGAGAGGTGTGCGTGTGCAATTTTTTGCATAGAGGTGGAGAGGCTACTCATAAGTATAACTATGCTGGTGCAGTGTTTGTCATATTTGTATGGTAGTCTTCCACTGTGTAGAATGGCGGTCCCAAAACTTTTTACCTGTGAAACACATTCAAAAGTAAAAAGAGTTGTGGAGCAACATAAGCATTAAAATGGTTCCGGGGGGGCTGTGCCAAATAAGCTGTCATTGGCTATTTAGAATCCTCAATGTGGACTAGCAGAATACAGGAGGCTCTGTTTAGTAGTACTAAACCAGGAATTCAGAAATAAGCACCTGCTTTGAGGCCACTAGGAGCAACATCCATGGGGTTGGTGATCAACATGTTGCTTGTGAATGACTGGTTGGGGAACACCAAAAGCAGAAACTGGGAGAGTAATGTAGCACAATGGCATGCTGTACCTGTACCCCCAATTAATTATAAACAACAAAAGGAAGCCTATGTTTTGTTATTACAAAAAGGGCAAACACCAACATATCCATCAATCCCTGGGACAAAGATACTGGAGGATCCTAAAAAGATCTACCTTGCATCATATTATGTACTGTAGTAATTCTGGTTGAATGAATACTTCCATCCTCTTCTGAATGTAACTCACAATGTGAGTTGAATAACAGTGGTGAGGTGAAAATCCACAGCAATTGTTCTAATTTGCTTCACATGGAGCACAAAACCATATTGTATGCCTATAAGTAATGGCTTCCTTTAAACACAGCACAATGACTACCATTTACTGTTCTCTGCATTCCTGCTTTGCCTTTCTCTTTTGGTGCATAGGTCATAAGAATTTTTGAATAATTTTCTAACCTCTTGGATGTAGGACAGGGGGTGGTTAGCACAATGGTTTATGTAATACAACAAAATGACTTCTATTTTTATTCATCCCAATATCAGCATACCAACAGACAGGTTCAGAAGAGAAAGATGGATATTTGACACACTCAACCCTTCCTAATGGATTCTATTTCTGTTGCTGGATATTAACACAAATGTATAATAAAAGTCACAGCTCAAGATCGTATATTCCAAATAATTAACTGTAAAGTGTATCTCATCCTTGCAAATTATCACACTCCAGGTTTGCAGATGCTGTACATCAACAAAAACAATCTCATCCTTGAGGTCATAATAATGCACAGCTCACAGGGACCTATAAAAATACATAACTGACTGAAACAGACATAAAATTGATTTAGACAGCAGTGCACCAGAAGTAACATAAAATGTTTTACAAGATACAGTATCTGGATGTATAGTAATGCAGCCTGGCTCCGCTACCCCTTCAGAATTATTCATTCAAATATAAAGAAACTGTACATTATTCCTAACAAAAACACAGTGGGTGAGATGTAGAAAAGTGTATTACAGCATCCTCTGTCTGTATATATAATGTTTCTGATATTGCTGTCAAAAGTGGGGCAAAATATGAATAAAATATGTGGATTATGCTTCCTTATTTAATGACATTTTAAGTCACTACATTGTGGTAAATGTATTATACCTTGTTCTGTATAATAGCTTGTTTTTTTGCATGGTGCAGATATTTCTGTTCCTCCTATTGGCCCCACACCCTAAATACTTAATCATGCATGCAAAAAATGTATACAGTATACTTTTTCATAAGAAATTTTTACTAGACTAGAAGCTGCAGTGGCAGCAGGTGAGCACATATGGTCCCATCTGTCATTGGTGCTACTTATTTCAGAAATGAAAACCCTGCCTTCTTTTGACCAAAGTGATTGCACCAGTGCTCTAGTTTATCACCACAAACCTAAACATTGTCATTTTTTTCATACTTTTCTTTGAACATCCTCATTGCATGCTTAAACTGCCCTTAGTATTGCAACTACAGCAATTTTGAATAAGTTATCAGGGTTGGTGAGAGGAAATTGTCCTTACCCCCAAAAAGTCAACCCAGAAGACCATTGATGGCCTGAAAACTTCTAGGAAACCATCATAAAAGCCACAGGAAACCTAGCATATGACCAAGACGCTGAGTCCATTCTTAAAAGATTTTTATTTTTTAGAAAGAGCAGTGATAGGTAGGTAAGGTAAGCACATTGTCAGTTTTTGCTGTAGGATCTATCCACTCGATCTGTCCACTGCGCCTATGTTGGGTAGACACAAAACATCTCAATCTATGTGCCACTACCATGCACATAGAGCTAGTAGAGAGTGCTAGTACTGCCTTCCAGATTTTCAAGAATGGTCTGGGGATTCAATTATTAGGAAAGTGGATAGGGTAATCTGTCGTCCGGATCACTACAACCGA
>CM044431.1:36133102-36153862 GCA_024363595.1 Xenopus borealis
AAAAGCTCAGATTCTGAATGAATACTTTTCATCAGTATACACAAATGAGGAACCAGCTAAGTTTTCCTTATTAATAGCCCCAATTCTAATACATCCAATGATGCATGGTTCATACATGAGGAAATTCAAAAGAAACTTCAAAATGTTAAGGTAAATAAAGGTCCAGGGCCAGATGGGATTCACCCCAGGGTACTTAGCGACCTTAGCTCTGTGATTGCCAAACCTCTATACTTAATTTTTTCAGGATTCATTGAGGTCTGGCATGGTGCAGAGAGACTGGCGAGTTGCTAATGTGGTGCCGCTATTCAAAAAGGGATACCATTCTCAGCCTCAAAACTATAGGCCAGTTAGCCTGACGTCGGTGGTAGGAAAGCTTTTTGAAGGATTAATAAAGGATAGGATACTGGACTTCATAGCAAATAACAATACTATGAGTTTTTGCCAGCATGGTTTTATGCGTAATAGATCTTGCCAGACTAACTTAATTTCTTTTTATGAGAAGGTAAGCAAGGACCTTGATTCTGGTATGGCAGTGGATGTGATTTACAGTTGATACAGAGCCACACAAAAGGTTACTGGTTAAATTAAGGAATGTTGGTCTGGAACATACAGATGCAGTCACTTGGATTTGTAAGTTAAATGCGTCGTGTGACTCAGGGCTAATTGAAGAAACTGTATTATCCAAAGTTATCTTAACTCATTTAATGCATTTAAACTTTTCATTAGCATACCAAAGCACCATTGTTTTCAATGGTAAACTCTTTAATTGGATGGGATGCTGTGACACAATATTCTGTGCTAAGTGGGATAAATGGAATAGATGAGTTAAGTCACGACGCATTTAACACACAATCCAAAGTGACTGCATCTGTATTATTTGTACCTGGATAGAGAACTGGCTAAAAGATAGACTTCAAAGAGTGGTCGTAAATGGAACATTTTCTAATTGGACCAGTGTTGTTAGCAGAAAAATTTGTACAATTCATTTTTTTTCATGAATTTTTCATTTTTTTCCCCCAACCAAAATTTTCGGTAACGTTTATTGATAAATAAATCCATACAAATTTGGTCTGAGTTGTTTTCAGAAAATAATGAGAACAATCCGGAGTTTGATAAATGGCCCTCGCCGTTTAGTAGTGGTAGTATTACCCCGTGTTATGCTTTAAAATGAACAATGGGCTAATTATAGAATATTTTAAATTAAACATTATTTCCATGCAAGCTGATCACTGTATTAGCTTTATTGCATTCACAATGACAATGATTAGGAAATGCATATTAATCATATCTATTGAATTTACACTTGCCATTTTGTCATAAAGATTTTCACAAAAAATTCATATTAACAGCTTCGAGTGAAAAGTTATTTCAATAAGCCCCTACTTAATACAAAGGTGACAGTAAAAGTTATCAACTTGTAAAATTTAAGTCATGCAGAATGCTTTCCCCTTAAAATTGCTTTCAGGCAACAATGTTATTATCTTTGACATCTCAAACTGTGTAACATAAGGAACCCTATTATCCATATGCAGGAATCCATATTTTCTTGTATAGGTTCTCATGAAGAAAATACATTGGCTGCATCAAGATACACACAACACACATTAAGGATGCATTTGTAACTCTTCCTATACATCATATTTTTTTAGTAATTCCATCTGCCATGGGCGTTTCTGCTCAGGAAAAAAATCTGGTATTTTAATTTTTTTAAACTCCTGTATACATTTTTTCATTTCTTCTTCAATGCTTGGTTTCTCACATACTTTCCTTTTAGAAAGGTTTGTTTCCCGAGACCTACTAATTAAGGTTTGAAAGAGCTCACTATTCCTACGTTTCTCTGGTGGTTGCACCCACTGGACATGGTTTTTCTTGGAAGGGCGATCCAAAGTCAAGGTATTTGGTTGGTGAGTGGCAGATTGTGGAAGTACGGGTGTATTCTCTTGGGGGGTGCTGGCTTCTGATTGGCTATCACTGCTTGATGTAGACAAATCATTACATGAAGTTCCACTTTCACTACCTTTATCTTCTACTTTTTCTTGTTTTATTTCTTCACAGTCCTGTTTTGTTGACACTGGTTTCTGTGGGGATCCTAAAACAAAAACATATTTTGTTATTATTTACTTGGAATAATTTGGGGAATTTAATAAACACTTAAGAACAAACAGTCATAAACTAATATTCTTTGTCAGATTTTTTTTAAGACCTGCATAAAGGTGGTATAATAACCTGTTTAATTAGAATCTTTATTACATGCAAACAATAAGTAAAAATATTTTTTCCCAATGGTGAATAAACTTATGCAATATTTTATGAAAAAATCCATGGCTTCCTTGGAATGAATCTACTTTCAACCAAATATTTTCATAAATAGAAACCACACACTATGCTAAATTCAAAATGTCATTCCTGATGAAGAAATAATCCCCCCTCGCCCAGAACATTGCATCTTTCAATGATCACATCAATGGCCATAAAATTGGGTTTTGCTTTCAATGTAATATGTAAAATAGATATAGAATGCTGGTCACACAGACTTTTTATAAAATGTTCTCAGTGCAGATGTATTTCATGTTTGGCCAATCAAAATCTGAAGTGAACAATTAAAAGCACTTTACAAATGCCTTTCAGATCATTGAATAAATATTGACTTGCTTTCTGTTGCTATTGTATTTACACTTATAGAATCTGTCATCTGTAAACAGACTGCTAAAATGAATAATTATATTATTATAAAGTATTATATTATAATAATATTATATAATTAAATTCATTATTATAATTAATGATTATACATTAAAGCCTGTAGGATTGTTTTGAAGAGAATTATGCAGTTTAGCACAAAGCATGGTATTATAATTACAGAGAAAAAAAATCAAAACAAACAATGTTTGTTTATGATGATTTCAATGCCAAATGGCCTTCCTGTATTAAGAGCTTTCTGATAATGGGTTAGACAGTACAGGTCTTCTATTGTGTAACATTAAAACTAGTGAAAATTAATGTTTATTGGAAAAAATAAATGTCTTGGAGCAGTTTTATTTAACTTAAGGGTAAGGCCAGACGGGAAGATTCGAGAAGATTTGTCGCATGGCGACTAATCACCTCTTCTTTGCGGCTACAAATCTCCCTGAACCGCTTCCCCCTGCCGGCTCTGGCTTTTCCGAAGTTGCCTACTTAGGCAATTTTGAGCAATTTCGGGAAAGCGCAGCGCTGCGTGTGAATAGGTGCAGCCGATTATTCATTAAAGACGCTGGCAGGCAGGGGGAAGTGGTTCGGGGAGATTAGGCAACTAATTTTCCTGAATCATCCCATCTGGCCTGAACCTAAAAGTGATTTAAAAAAAAAAATTAAAAAAACCCACAAACATATTAAAATTTGCAAACCAGTTGGAAATGTCTTACATTTATTTTTAAATTGGCTTTTCCTTTTATACAGTAAAGGTGATTTGGCTTTTATCACAATTCTTTGTAATTCTTTTTCTCTTTATGCTACAGTAGTTCAAATGCACTTTTGTTGGCATCACTAGCTATTGATACACTGTTTATACATTGCAGCAGGGGATCCATACTAATGCTGTATATCATTGTGGACACTGATGGTTCTCCATTTATATTCTGCTGTTTTTTATATAACTATTTTTTATGAGAAAGAAAAAATCTTTCAAGATACCCGTTTACAAATTTGTTCAGCATTGCTACAGTATGTGATTACAGATAATCCCAACAACAAACACCCTTATAAAGTTCTGTCCTTCAGAAAAATATTATGATGAAATATTTCTGATTAAAAGATATGTTCATGTTTTTATTAATCTTTAAAAGGGTAGTTCACCTTTACATTAACTTTGTTACAGTATATCCTATTCTTAGCAACCTTTTACCTAGGGACAGGGTTACAAATATTCAAATTTCCAAGTTTATTTATCTACAATACCTGTAAAACTCAAAAATCTCAAATAAGTCTTTTTTTAAAAAAAACTCAATTACTCAAAACAACTGGATCACAGCAAAACCTTTTAAAACATTTTAAGCTAATCTGCTAAATTTAGAATCAATCTCAAAAACTCGAATTGGAAAATAGCTTATAAAATGGTTCCCATTGAAATTCACATTTCTCACCAGTTGTTTGATGTCAAATTTGTCTATTTACAAATATTTTTGCATTGAATAAATCTTTAAAATTAGAGTTTTGGACAATTCATAATTTTTGCAAAAAAAACCTCAAATTGCAGTAAAAAATTAAATTCAGATGTTGATAAATGAGCTCCTTTATCTTCATTTTTTATTTAACATTTTACAGCTTCCAAATTGGGGGTCACTGACTCGACAGCCAAATAACTATCGCTTTGTGAATCTACAACTTGATTATTATTGCTACATTTTATTTCTTCTCTTTCTATCCAGGGCCTCTCCTGTATATATTCCAGTCTCTTCTTTAAATGGCGAATTACCCATTAACCTATTTATATATTTTACTGATTTTGAAATGCTTTTGATTATAGCATTCACATTTAAGATATACAGTAAACAATTCTTTTTCCCACTTCCACACTACTCTACTGACTGGGTCACAGGCAAAAATAGTTATGCTTCAATTACAACAGTTGGTGGCAACTCTGCTGCAGATAAACAATGTATATTGTAAATTAGTCTACAATGAAAGAAAAGACTAGCCCCAACCCCCTTGTATCTCTACCTACTGCTACTGATTTTGTTGGTGGGCGTGTGAGCATTAATCAGACCTGCTAATTATTATATGAGTATAGGCTAGGAATATTCCCCTGTCATTTTTACAATGCTGCCATTACTCCAGAAGAGTAAATTTCACTAATACTGCTTACCCTTAGCTGAGCATTGAGACTGGATTTTGGCTGTGCCCCTAACACGTGTTTAGAAATAATCCAAAACATTATCAGGATTAAAACAAGCTGTGCTGTTGGCATGGCTCTTGAGGGCCTATTGTCCTGTATTAAATTAGATAATGTTAAATCAGTCTATTCCCCAGCCTCTGAAACTTGGGTTATTTAGTTTTTTGTTTGTTTTCTGCTCCTATTTTCCTCATCTGCTTCTGACAGTTACATCAGATGGAGCAGGCTGTAAAATTCGCTACATAACTCCACATATAGGATTCTGGTGCAGAACTGATGTGAAATAGTTTACGTATCTCCATACCAGATGGCTATATTGGGTCTAAATCTTCACCTGACAATGCTGAAAAGTAAATGTAAAGTAAAAATAATAGACTTTCCTGTTAAATTATGAGCCTTATAAGTAAAAAAAAAACTATAAACATGTAGACAATTTAAACAACCAAAAAAATAACTGTAAGACTAAACTGATTATATATTTTAGTCTAAAGGGCAAGTATAGATCTGATTTCATTATTTTACTACTCATATGAACTCATCTATGAGCACAAGTATAGTGTGTAAAGTGCACAAGCTGGCATATTTTCTACCCACAATGCAGTGTATTTTCCACAGTTTTCCGACCTCAGGCTGCTGATGCTTTATACAGTGCACAATAACACATCAATATGGCTTGGACACAATTTTACTATTTCACTGGCACTTGCCATCAAAATACCATCTGCATCCAATTCTTTAGGCACACGTTCACTGCATCTATTGACCCCCAGGAGCTACCACAACCTTAGAGGTGGCAGTAGTGCCGGGGTTCACCAATATTAATAAGTACATTGTATGCAGTTCATCAAAACAGACTGTGGAGACATTAGCATTTTAGCAAAAGTTGTTAGAAAACAACTGCGGGTGGACTGAATAAATGAGCCCAGTGCTGCTATGCCACTTCCCAGGGACATCAGCTATATGGTAGTGCAGTTATCACCGGTGATGTTGCCCATAGAATACAATTTGAAAAGTCACAACAAGTTACAAAACAAATGCAAAAATCTGATTGGTCACTATGTGCGACATCACCAATGATGTTTGTCTTCAGTCCTCAAATGTACAGTGCAACACATGTGCATTGCATGAAAATGAACGCATAGGAACAATGGACTGGAGACTACAAGAAAGATGGCCCTGCCCCATACCAACAACTGGGATGCACAAACAAATACCAGGGAATTTTTGCAGGCACCCAGTGACTATGGTAAACTGCTATAATAAAAATTAGGCAGAGATCTTGTATCAGCCTCGAAAATGTAAATGTTGCTTTGCGTCTGAGCTCCCAATAGGGAAGAAAATGTTACTACAATGAGACTGGGCAAGCAGTGATTCTGCAAAATTAATGTTTTAGGCAAGCTGGTTTAGGGATGGGGTAACGGAGTTTGGACTCTGAGAGAAAGGAATGGGGAATAAATACTATTAGGTTTATTGATATACATAGAATAAACAATCATGTCAATGTATGTAGGAGGGATAGTGCTGGGAAGAGAGTATCCTGTGTAAAAATAAAATATGCATGTGAAAAAGTGAATATCTTAGATGAATGTGTGTTAAAGTGTTTGAGGAAGAGGACATAAGAGTCTTGTATTGCTGGAGAAAGGCCTATACTGTATATAGGGCACTCTGCTCTTATTATATGTCCAAACAACATAGCTAACTGAATCTTATTAAATAAATAAGGAGAATAATGGAAGGGTCTCATCAATGATGCAACAGTGGCCTTTAATTCCCTGCTCCGGTTGTGCCTCCCTGTGGCCGCAGGGTCCTAGTGCCGGATGCGGCACTCTCTGAGTCAGAAACACTGGGGAGTGTTAAGTCCCCAGTGCTTTAAAGATGGGGTTGGGCAGCATGCAGCCCGAGGCCCGGTGCTTATGTTTCCTCGCCACAAATCTGGGCCTGTATACAGGTATGGGGTCCATTACTTGGAAACCCTTAACATCCAGAAGTTTCTAAATTATGGGAAAAATTTTAAAAAAGCCAATGCCTTAATCAAAAATGGGGTGTTCCCAGATTTAAATAAATTTTTGATTAAGGTATTGGCTTTTTTTTTATTTTTCCTATACCAAAACTGGTGGTGGGAGAGGCCAGCACCAATACCTTTTCCCCAATTACGGGAATGGACTCCAATGGACTCCATTAAACAGTAGCTTGTACTTGATCCAAACATCCTCATTGGAGGCAAACCAAGCCATTTAATGTATTTAATGCTTACATGATTTTCTTGTAGACCTAAGGTATAAAGTTCCAAATTACAGAAAGATCCACTATCTGGGAAAACTCCAGGTCCCGAGTATTCTGCATACCAGGTCCCATACCTGTAAAGATTGTTTCGTTGCCCTGAATAACAGTCTTTTCCTACCCAAGCACTGAATACAACATCAAATTGTACAGAGTTAAATATTGGAGTTTATTTCATTATTTATTCTCATTGCATTACATATTAAAGAAGCTATACAAATTTATTGACTCATCCTTAAACTTCCTCTTTAAAGGGACTTTTTTGCCCCCAAACACATAAGTCATGCAGGTTTTCCAAGCAAATGAGATGAGAAGTATGACATTTCTGGGAGACACTTCATTCAAGTTAATGATAATTTTGTCACTTGAAGTCAATGCCGACCAGGCTGCAATAGAACCGTATCCCAGACTTAAAACTGCAGAAAAAATGTCACGCTTGTAAAGGAGAACCTATGAAGGACATGCCAAAAATGGAAGGCTTCGTATTTTAATTAGCTGGAAAAAGAAATCTGCAACATACAGTATATCGTTTTTCTATGTAAAAATTGTTTTAGAATTAGAAAAGGGGAAAGCATTTGGGTGTTATAAATTATTAAATCAAATGAAATACATTGTGGGAATATTGAGCAAATGTTATTAATAATGAAAAACAGATTGCAAATTCAGTAGAAGATAAGATTATGAATATATTTAGAGACAAACTTTCTGCCATGGTTATATTTGTTATCTATTAAGAAAGCTCTCATTATATGAATATAAATAAGGATACAGTTCAGTCAATGTGCTCTTCCAATGAATTTCAAATTAAATTACTGACTGTGGGTGACCTTGATTAAATACCTGTGCCAACTCAATGCCAAATTATCTCACTATATCACAGGCAACCCTCTTGTCCTGACATGACCTTCATCAACTACTAGTTACAGAACATGTCTCCTATCTAAGCTGTGGGTTTGCAGGAATCAGCTAATTCAGCCATCAATAGATTCTCTTATCATGAACCCCCTTTAACAATAACCGCATACCTATAGCAACAAAAGTACATCAGTGGACTTGCTAATGCCTCCGTTTGTGCATAGTAGTGGTTTTTAGTGATGGGCTAATTTATTCGCCAGGGGCGAATTCCCGCGAAAAAAAACGAGTCGCGCGTCATTTTTTGATGCGACGCGCGTCAAAAACGTGCTGGGACTCATTTCAAGAATCATTCCCAGTTATGAATCATTCCCAGTTTCATGAACTGAGTGTTTATGGCTTCTAAAGAGGGATATTAAAAGAACATTAACACAAATGAAAGTGGTTTAAAGTAATTTTAGTGTACTATTTTTCTGCACTGGTAACAGCTTCAGAAAGACTACTATAGTTTATATAAACAAACAACTGTGTAGCCATCAGGCAGCCATTCAAGCTGGAAAAAGTAGAAATGCACAGGTTACATCATAGATAACAGTAACGTTTGGTAGAATCACATTGCATTCTACAGAGCGTATCTTTTATCTGCTTTGCAAACTCTTGTCTTCTCCTTTTTCAGCTTTGAATGGCTGCCCTATGGCTAGGGCCACACAGTGCCAAAATCAGCCTTCTGAAACCCGCAGTCCGATTTCAGTCCCTACCGCTAGCAGTAGCCTTCTTCTTTATTCCCGTCCAGAACCATTGTCTTGCTCAGACACAAATGCACTTGACGGATTTCGTGCAAAATGCAACGTCTAGTGTTTCTTCGATGAAATCCACTGAGGGTGTTTGCAACACAATTGTTCTGGATACAAAATCAGATTTCAGACATCATTGTATTGTGCATAGAAAAAGTTGAGCAGCAAAAAGGTCTATTGTGTTTTGCAAATTTTTGTCATATTGCAAATTTTCCAGCTAAACGCAACCGATTTGCCCATCGCTAGCCACAACATAAGAGACAAATAAAAAAAGATATTGTGCAGATTTATGATGCAGATGTCGCTGTAATAAAGTGCAAGTATTCTAATGTTCATTAGTTTTAGGCATAACTGATTCTATCGTTATTATTTCCATTGTTCTTTCTTTACTTGTCTCATGAGATCCTAAATAAAAAAAAACAATTAAAGTGATTTAGATAAAATTAAATATTTACAAGGAAAAGTATATGAATTCCAGAAAATGAGAAACTAAAATATTTGTTAATTAAAGTATATCTAACTATCCAAATGAGAGGCAATGCAAAATTACACATAAATAAAAGAACCATCCTTGTTGTATTCCAAGTCCAGCTTTACTACTAAATGAAGTGTACACACGGAGCATTGTTTGGTGGTTGGATGGTGAGGAAAAAGGTGGTGAGAAAAAAGGTGGAGGAAATAATGTCTAAAATTTCCGTGTGCCATCGGCCTTTGTTATGAAGTGTAGGGATCTATAGGAATACTAGATTCCTATAGCTTTAAAACCCCACCCTGTTAGTTGCTAGGCAGAAGCCTATGTAGCTGTTTGTGTGTAACACCTGAAATCATTGGCCCAGAAGTGTAGTGGCACCTCCCTGTCACACTGTTATATAATGCTGGGAAGCTTCCTCTTTGGCCTCTGGATGTGATGCCGCAGCGTGTGCCCAGGGGGGACCTGGGTACAGAAAGGCCTGATGTTTTGAAGTGACCCCAAAGGGAGGTGATACCTTTAGTGGGTAAATCGGGAACCAGGAAATCCAGTGAATGATGATTAGCTATCCTAGGGTAGTTTGTGTGATAGACTCTCTAGGAGAGTGAGGTAGTGAGGTTTAGCAGCATGAGTAGCTCAACTCCAATGAGGATTTGCAGGAGGAAGTAGCTTACCACATGTTTTGAATACCTGAGTGCAGGGACCGAGGGGTAGAGGAGGGACTGTGAGGTTAGAGGCTACTTTCCTTGTCGACTTCCAGGAGGGAAGGGATCGTGTAACTGCAAATACCTGCTGGATGTCTGTACTACTGCTGTAAACCTGCCTCTGATGTGATGTGGTGGATGTCATATTCTAATTCCTCATCATCCACTCCTGTGTGAGTAAACCTGAGGTCCATTGCCTTGTGCATATGTTTAATAAACCCAGTTACTGTTTTCACCAAGAACCTCCTGGCGCCCAAGTTTTTCCCTGTGTCTGTGTACAGTGCCTGTGGGTTGTAGTTCAACTGCTTCTTAAAGGGATCGCTTCCACTTTGCGAAGGCCCTGCCCTGATGTGTAAAGTCGCAGTGTAACCCATGCGCATGCCGTAGCTGGAGCCTTTAACTATCTGTGTGCCAGATAGGCCAAAAAAGCATTACAGAAGAATAAACCAGCCCTTGAGAATGACTTGCATATGGGCCCTACCTGATACCATAGATCACTGTTACACTGTTCAGGGCAGTACCAATTATGTAAAATATAGGTAAAATACATTCTATATGTTGGATATTTAGCACAATTCAGAACTGCATATCACATACTGTAGATGAACAGTCATGAATATATTCATAAAATATATGGTAAATTATACTTGGGGGGATTGTATTTTAAATTTAAAAATTCATGATAATCTTCGGTTAAATAGTCCAACCAAATCTTCATGGATTTTTCCCCCTTATTTATCAATCAATTTTTTCGAAAAAACTTGCTAAAATCTTGAAACAAATCAAAGTATATGGATTTTTCTGATGTGATGCTCAAAAACTCAGATTTTTTGCAGTTTTTTGCACAAAAAAACCCCACAAAATCTTCTAATTATTGCATGAAATTTCCTCTGCAGGACAAAACTTGCTAAAATCTTGAAAATATTCAAATTATATGGCTGTTTCTGATGTGACGCTCCAAAACTCAGATTTTTTGAGGATTTTTGTACAAAAACCTACCACAAAATCTTCTAATTATTGCACAAAACCCAATGCAGATCAGGATATCCTCGGGACCTCTCCCACTGACTTGTACATGAACTTGGCAGGTCTGAGTTGGAGTATTTTATAATTCAGACTTTTAACCCCCTTGGGGTTTAATAAATTCTGAAAAATTTGAATTTTCTTTTCCCACAAAAAATTCAGATTTCATAGAAAATTTTTTAAATTTTAAAGCTTCTGACATTCTGAATTTGATAAACAACCCCCTAAATGTATTCATCTGCAGATAATGTAGTTTCTTCATAATCAGAATGCAAATTTTTTAATTAATTAATTAGTATACAATAGGCAAAAGTTACAGAATGAAGTTCTATCTTGAAACTAATTAATAACAGTAATATACAGATGAAGCCACCTGGATATGTGTGTTAAATGCATCATGACTTGGGATTAATTGAAGAAACTGCATTATTTAAAGTCATCTTAATTCATTTAATGCTTACACAAACTAAAGTGGCTTCATCTCTATACGTTATATAATACTTCCCAACATTTTGGAAACAAAAAGTGGGACAAAAAGACTTGCTGCGAGGAGCACAGCAACATTTTTGACCAAGCCTATTTTTGTGGCCATACATCCTAATTACCATGTCCATTTTACAAAATTTGGCAGGTTATGAAAGTTTGAACACATATCTATGTTTTTTACATGTCATTACGGTTTTGCTATTGATGGTGAATTGCCCTTTAAGCTGTGAGTCTTAGTTCTTATCTTATCTAAAACTGTTACAAATGTATCTTAAGTATGTATTCTGGGCTTTCTGCCAAGAGCCAATTCAGTTATACACTTTGGGGCATATTTACTAAATTCGATTCGAAATTCGATCGAATTTTAATGAATATTCGAATTGTAGAATACCAATCACTAGTTATTGGTTCAGGAATAATATTTTTAATGGTAGAATTAATTATTTGCAATGTACACAGTGTAATTTAGTAATAAAAGCTACACCAAAAAATTACATAATCCTTTAATTGTGATTATTTTTTGGCAGAATTAAAGAAAATTAAGTTCTGGGGATGACATGGAGGTTAGATTTTTTTTTTCATTCTGTCACTATCCACAAACCGGAAACATAATTCCAAGAAGCAGTATAGCTGTTTAACAACTCCCCTTTACTTTTAAACTTCAACCTGTTGGCTAATGAGATCAAGAGTAGTTTATTATACATGGGGCTGCATTTTGTCCAAATGCATTAAAGTCAGTGGGCGTCCAAATAATTTTGATGCGTGATAATTTGATGCGTGATAATTTTTATTCTGACGCACGGGCAAATTTTTTTTTCGCTGGTGAATTTTCAGTTTTGCGAATGTATTCACTGGCAGCGAAACGTGGACATTCTCTGGGAATTCTGGCCTGGAAAATTAATTTGACCATCACTACAGATAGAGTCACTTGGATTTGTAAGTTAAATGCGTCATGACTCAGGGCTAATTGAAGCAACTGTGTTATCTAAAGTTATCTTAACTCATTTAATGCATTTAATTTTTTCATTAGCATACCAAAGCTCCATTGTTTTCAATGGTGAACACTTTAATTGGATGGGATGCTGTGGCACAATATTCTGTGATAAGTGGGATAAATGAGATAGATGAGTTAAGTCACGACGCATTAAACTTACAATCCAAAGTGACTGTACCTATGGGTTTATCTTTATAAACAATACTAAACCATGAAGCTGTAGTATCTTAAAGGAAAACTATACTCTCGAAAATGAATACTTGAGCAACAGGTAGTATCAAATTATGGGGCAAATTTACTATTATTCCCCAAAAAACAAATTGGGTTTTCCTTGATATTCGATTAGCATTCGATATTTGAATGCTAATCGAATAGTTTTAGGCTACCCTTTTATTTGATCTTCAATCATTCGACGATCGAATAACGATCGAATAATGATCATTCGATCATTCAAATGAATTATTTGATCATTCTAATGATTCGTAAGACTCATACGATCGAAGACTTCGATCTTACAAATCCTATTCGATCAGGACTTAGCCTCAGAAGCCTATGAGAGTGCTCCCATAGGCTTCTATTACAATTCGGTAGGTTCAATCTGGCGAAGTAGGCAGTCGAATAATTTAAAAATTTTAAAATCGATCATCGATTCGATCGTTCGCTATTCGATGATCGAATGAGCCTAATTTGCATATTTGACCAATCGAATTAATCCTACGATCGGAATTCGATCAAACTTCGATCTATTCATGTGAATTTAGTAAATCGGCCCCTATGTGTCATTTTAAATAATCTTACCAAACTGGAATATATATTTAAGTAAATATTGCTCTTTTACATCTCTTGCCTTGAACCACCATTTAGTGATCACCTGACCAGAAATATTTCAACTCTAACTGTAACAGGAAGAAGTGTGGAAGCAAAAGACAGAACTATGAGTTGTTTTATGCAATATCTTTTTATAGAGACCTACATTGTTCGGAGGTATAGTTTTCCTTTAAATTAATCAGAAGCCCATTGTAATCTCAACTGTTTATATTCCTTCACTAATATTGTTATCTATTTACTTGTACGGGTATGGGACCTATTATCCAGAATGCCCCAGGGCTTTCCGGATAACAGGTCTTTCCATAATTTGGATCTTCACACCTTATGACTACTAGAAAATCATGTAAACATTAAATAAACCCAATAGGCTGGTTTTGCCTCCAATAAGGAATAATTACAGTGGTGTGAAAAACGATTTGCCCCCTTCCTGATTTCTTATTCTTTTGCATGTTTGTCACACAAAATGTTTCTGATCATCAAACACATTTAACTATTAGTCAAAGATAACACAAGTAAACACAAAATGCAGTTTTTAAATGAGGGTTTTTATTATTTAGGGAGAAAAAAAATCCAAACCTGTGTGAAAAAGTAATTGCCCCCTGAACCTAATAACTGGTTGGGCCACCCTTAGCAGCAATAACTGCAATCAAGCGTTTGCGATAACTTGCAACAAGTCTTTTACAGCGCTCTGGAGGAATTTTGGCCCACTCATCTTTGCTGAATTGTTGTAATTCAGCTTTATTTGAGGGTTTTCTAGCATGAACCGCCTTTTTAAGGTCATGCCACAACATCTCAATAGGATTCAGGTCAGGACTTTGACTAGGCCACTCCAAAGTCTAAATTTTGTTTTTCTTCAGCCATTCAGAGGTGGATTTGCTGGTGTGTTTGTGGTCATTGTCCTGCTGCAGCACCCAAGATCGCTTCAGCTTGAGTTGACGAACAGATGGCCGGACATTCTCCTTCAGGATTTTTTAGTAGACCGTAGAATTCATGGTTCCATCTATCACAGCAAGCCTTCCAGGTCCTGAAGCAGCAAAACAACCCCAGACCATCACACTACCACCACCATATTTTACTGTTGGTATGATGTTCTTTTTCTGAAATGCTGTGTTACTTTTACGCCAGATGTAACGGGACGCGCACCTTCCAAAAAGTTCAACTTTTGTCTTGTCGGTCCACAAGGTATTTTCCCAAAAGTCTTGGCAATCATTGAGATGTTTTTTTAGCAAAATTGAGACGAGCCTTAATGTTCTTTTTCCTTAAAAGTGGTTTGTGCCTTGGAAATCTGCCATGCAGGCCGTTTTTGCCCAGTCTCTTTCTTATGGTGGAATCGTGAACACTGACCTTAATTGAGGCAAGTGAGGCCTGCAGTTCTTTAGATGTTGTCCTGGGGTCTTTTGTGGCCTCTCGGATGAGTTGTCTCTGCGCTCTTGGGGTAATTTTGGTCGGCCGGCCACTCCTGGGAAGGTTCACCACTGTTCCATGTTTTTGCCATTTGTGGATAATGGCTCTCACTGTGGTTCGCTGGAGTCCCAAAGCTTTAGAAATGGCTTTATAACCTTTACCAGACTGATAGATCTCAATTACTTTTGTTCTTAGTTATTTTTAAGAAGGGGGGCAATCACTTTTTCACACAGGCCCATGTAGATTTGGAGTTTTTTTTCTCCCTTAATAACGTAAACCTTCATTTAAAAACTGCATTTTGTGTTCAGTTATGTTATCTTTGATTAATAGTTAATGGTTTTTGATGAGCAGAAACATTTAATTGTGAAAAACATGCAAAAGAATAAGAAATCAGAAAGGGGGCAAATAGTTTTTCACACCACTGTATATCTTAGCTGGGTTCAATTATAAGCTACTGTTTTATCATTACAGAGAAAAAGGAAATCATTTAAAAAAAATTGGATTATTTGTTTATAATGAAGTCTATTGGGGACTGTCTTTCCATAATTCAGAACTTTCTGGATAATGGGTTTCCGGATAATAGATCCCATATCTGTAGCTTGAATGTACAGGCAGGTTAATTGCCTCTTCATGAAATTGTAAGCTTTGCTGGGAAAAGAACCAAGTGAAAAGCCTGAAAAGCAGGGGCGTAACTACAGAGGAAGCAGACCCAGCGGCTGCAGGGGGGCCCAGGTGGAATAGGGGCCCCAATGAGGCCCTAATTCACATACAATTTCAATAAATATTTAAAACTATCTGTACCTGTACATCAAATGTTAAGCAAATGAAAAGCAAAGAAAAGAGACAGGGATCCGATGGCTGTAATGCCAGACAGTGCAGCTGGTAACTTGGCTAAAGTAAATAAAGCCCTCCACCAGCCACATCTGGTTAATCTATTATTCTGTACCATTCCAGGAAAGCATAATCAAAAGCAAATACACATCCAGTGCACACATGCAAACTCAGTAACATTTATATAACTGAGACAAAATCTGTTTGCTTTGGGCACCTTAATGTTCCTTTAGGGGGGCAGCTGTTTAGTGGAAAAGAAATAAATTGTAAATGAAACATTTATATGGTTTGTATAATGGTTTATTAAAAGCATTTATATGTTCAAGTCATGGTTATAAATTACAGGGTTTTTGTTTTACTGTACCTAGAGCTGCTGGGTATATGGATACAGACACAACATGTAGAGAGACATGGGGGCAAATTCACTAAACCAACATTTGAAGCAGCAAATGGTTCTTCACGATGAGGGCAATGAGTTTTGGTGCCCTGCCATATGATGTTGTTGTAGTGGCAGACTTCAGCATTGTCTTTTAAAGGGGAACTATCGCGAAAATGAAAAAAAAAAAAGATATATTAGAGCTCACTCAAATAACTGATACCAGTACAAATAAAATCTAACAAAATAGCTACCTTTTGCACAAATCCTGCATGTAGAGAGACATGGGTGCAAATTCACTAAAGTCTGGAAATTCGCTAGTGCAGCCTTCACTGCACTTTGCCAGGCATAGTTTCGCCAGCGCTCAGCAAATTCACTAAAATGTGATGTTGCGCTCAGGGAGGCGAACGGAAGCGAAGTTGCGCCAGCGAAAATTCACCAGCTAAATCGAAGTTGCGCTAGCGAAGGGGAATTTGCATATGGCAGGAACTTAAATTTTGAATGGACGTATATGTTACAGAAAAAACATTACATTACACAAGCCCAGGAAATGCAAATAGAGTTGTTATATTGCCCTACACGTGCCCAGAGTATAGTTTATGTGCCATATGTTAGGAAAAGTAGGGGGGAAGCAGGATACCCAAAAAAAAATTCCTCCTTCATCAGCCATGAAAATGGAAAAAACACCAGCATTTTTTGGGACTTAGAAAAATGTTAAAAATTTTTTTGAGGAACTTCTATCTACTCTATTGCACTTCACCTGGTCTGAGGTAGCGAAGGCAAGTCTGGCCAGTAAAATAAAAAACCTAGTGAATTTGCATAGTAACACTCTTTCGCCAGACAGAAAATTCGCCTGGTATTAAAATGCGAAGTTGCGCCAGAGTCTATCACCTTGTTGAAATTACGCCAGCTACCGTTAGTAAACGTGCGAAGTTCCAAAGTGACATCACGCTGGCAAATTTGCGCCCGTTAGTCACTTCGCCCTTTAGTGAATTTGCCCCATGATTTCTGGTGATTTTAATAGAGTGAGCTCTTATATATCTTTGAGCCGAAAGGAGCCCCCCCCCCTATAAGATATATTGGATTTAATTGTCAATGAATATCTGACACCCAACTCCTGCATGAAGACAGAATGAAGAGAAACAGATGCTGAGAGAGGGATAGTGAAGATAAACGAGATAAATTCTGAAACAGTGGAGGGTTTGGATTGTAATTGTTCCTGTAGCCTAATAGCAATAAAACATTTAAAGCTGTACATTTAAAATATAGTTTTCTGTACAAAATTGTGAATGATGCAACACTAGTTATTCCCCATGCACAGCAGGACAGAGTCTAGTCAAGTGTGTAGTTTCAAACAGAAATCTATATGTAATTATAGTAATTACTACATAAATGTGTTGTCTTCTGAAGTACCAAACAAACAGTATCCAAAAAAACACAATGGTTCCCAACCATTTAAAAAATTATTAATTACAGTAACTATAAAGATTTCCACTGCAAAATTTTTTCTCCAATCTTCAAGACATTCTGCTTCTAAACTCCTACCCCCACTCTTTTCTCCAAATGCAAATCGGCCTTATTTCTTGATTCGAGATAACACAGACATGAAAAAAGTGAACAAATTTATGCTGAAACCTCGAATAGTGAGGATTTATTAAAGAAAAAAAAAATTAAAAGGCATCAGAAAAAAACACCTTTATGTATTTATCCAGTTTATTAAAATATTTTAGTATTTCAGCCTTGTGGAAATTAATGAAATAATGTGATTCCTGATATTTTGGGAAAAAACGCAAACTTGACTATTCAGTTGAAGTAAAAAAAACCCTGCAAAAACTTGCTTGGAATTTGTCTGCAGTTTTTTTTTTTCCTGCTCATTGGCCTCTCCATTTTTAGATATGTTAAACAAAATTAAAAGGAGTCCCAATTCACCAAAAGAATATTTAAAGGTATACTACCAATGTTATCAACAACTTCTTAAAGGGATCCTGTCATGGGAAAAAAATACATCAGTTAATAGTGCTGCTCCAGCAGAATTCTGCATTGAAATCCATTTCTCAAAAGAGCAAACAGATTTTTTTATATTTAATTTTGAAATCTGACATGGGGGTTGACATATCGTCAATTTCCCAGCTGCCCCAAGTCATGTGACTTGTGCTCTGATAAACTTCAATCACTCTTTACTGCTGTACTGCAAGTTGGAGTGATATCACCCCTCCCTTCCCCTCACCCAGCAGCCTAACAACAGAACAATGGGAAGGTAATCAGCTCCCTAACACTCAATAGTAAAAACCCATGTCCCACTGCTCCCACTGCGTACTATCCAGTTACATTGAGAAGGAAAAACAACAGCCTGCCAGAAAGCAGTTCCCTCCTAAAGTGCTGGCACAAGTCACATAACCAGGGGCAGTTGGGAAATTGACAAAATGTCTAGCCCCATGTCAGATTTCAAAACTGAATATAAAAAAATCTGTTTGCTCTTTTGAGAAATGGATTTCAGTGCAGAAGTCTACTGGAGCAGCACTATTAACTGATGCGTTTTGGAAAAAAAAAACATGTTTTCCCAAATGAATCAGCTCTGTGCATAGTCTTTAACAATGGTGTACTGTAGAGCTCTCCCAGTCTTCCAGCAACACAGCTCAAGTTCTTAAATGTTACAGAATGTTGTACCTTCTTAACATTAACCAATTAGCCCTGCCATAAATCATTGACATTGTTTCATCCCCTTCTCCTAACACTACAATACCACCACATACAGTTCAATAATTTCAATATCTTTCTAGATTTTAAGGTCTCACTTAAGGTCTCTCAGAGGCTTTTAACTTCAAATACATATATTCTTTTACAAATTAGTCATTACCAGACAATACATAACTGAATAAAAGTTGGGTGACTTACAAATCAACCATAACAACACGCTAATTAACATTACCAAGGGATATTTGAATTTTTTTATTCTTTTCTTTAGATTTGTTTGTATCTTGGCCATAAAATGTTTTAAAGTGTGCAAAAAAAAACTAGTTGAATAATTCAATAAGTTGAATTTCTTTCTCACCGTTGTCATGGTAATCTTGGTAATTATGGATAAAGGAAAGTACAGTCCACAAATGTCCTGTAATTTGATTTAATTTATTTTTGCCTAAAATTCATTTGATTATATGTGTAGTAGATTTTTCTAATTGTACATAATATAAATAATGCAAACATTTTAGTAAGAAATGTTGTTTAAAAAAAAAATTAGACATTTTCCACAATATATAAGATAAACTATTGCTAATTAACATTGATTAAAGGTATTTTAAATAATAATTGGGCCCCAAAAATGTTTTGTTTAGTGAAAAACTCTACTGACATAAACTGAATGTACAATGTTTATCTCAAGTCTGTAGCTGTGCTGTTTTTTTTTTTTTACAGATATTGTTTTATTGTTTAATTTATTTGAAATTTAATTGGAATATGAAGGTGAATGATGGTACAGGTTTATATTATGGGATGGCTTGATAATTAATAATCAGAATAAGCTAGATGAAATGAATTTTAAAAAGCAATGAGCACATTTCTCTACATATTTCTTACCAAAAACTACAGTACTATCAAAGAGCAAGACAATGACTATGAAAAAGTCTGATTACTTACATCTTATTACTGTTGATCAATTTTGTTCTCTTTCTTACGATGAGATTCTAAGCTCTCAGAAAGCCAAAAATACATTGGGTTGGAAATTTGGTCCTAAAAAGTAAAGCGTATGGGCTGTAAATATCAGGTAAAGAAATTGTTCAAATTTTGTAGCAACATTTTTAGATTGTACTTTCAACAATGCCAGTTTTAACTGCACAAAATGTACATGAACATCTACATTAATGCTCTTGCAACAAAACATTCTCAGTGAGACTACTTAGATACCAATTTATGAAATGTTTAAGAATTTCAGGGGGTATAGCATTAGGGTTTGCATACATAAACTAGTGTTTAGTTAAAGATCCCCAATTTGCAAAGTTTATCCACCACCGACACGTTAATCTATTAGTGAAAAATGTGAAGACTGCCTTTAGAACAAAACCCTTACCTTAATTTGTGTTCGGAGATGATAGCCTCACATCTCAACCAATTATAATGAAACATGGAAACTCTTTCACATACAGGATAAGAGCCATTATCTAGAAACCCGTTATCCAGAAACCCATTATCCAGAAAACCATTATCCAGAAAGCTCTGAATTACCAGAAGGCCATCTTCCATTTTAACCAAATCATTCAAATTTTTTTTTTAATTATTTCCTTTTTCTCTGTAATAATAAAACAGTACCTTGTACGTGATCCCAACTAAAATAAATTAAATCCTTATTGAAGACAAAACTATTCGGTTTATGTAATGTTTAAATGATTCTTTAGTCTTTAGGTATGGCGATCCAAATTACAGAAAGATCCCTTATCTATAAAACCCCAGTTCTTGAGCATTCTGGACTACAGGACCTATACCCAAGGTTTTTATAGAACTTTGCCTATATCAAGAATAAAATGATATATAGTTTCATTATGTATGACAATGAATTATATCTTTTTAACTTCTGCAGGGCAGGTATCACCCACGGCCTATAAAGTACTCATTTGAATCCAACCCCTGTGATCATTTGAATCCAAACCCTGTGCTATAAATAAAAATAATTTGGCACCAATGACAGGTAAAAACAAAGAATGAGCATGGCCATTCAAATAGCCAGAATATACTTTCTGAATATAAGCAGCAACCAAAAACCAACTGGACATCTTCTGAGCCATTCAAAAGTGAAATAGGAGTCTTGAGAACAAAAAGCAAGGGCTTAAAAGACCAGTAACATAAAAAAAAAAAAAAAAAT
>CM044431.1:36160250-36173095 GCA_024363595.1 Xenopus borealis
GTATATTGGAGATAGATTTCTTTTTCATTAAAGAAAGTAAAACTGGGATTTTATTTCTTTTCCTTTCCTTGCCCTTTAATTTAAATCATTATCTGTAGACTGGATGAGACATTGGCAGTTCCAAACAAACATCTGTCTGGTCTGTTTCTGATCCATAAATGCCTATCCAATGTTCTAGACAAGGTTCTTGATAAGCAACTGTTCCTATCCTATATGCAATAGGATTGTGCATACACTTATGTATACAAGGATGCTAAGATGTCTGTACTAGCAAATGATTTATTTTGCTGATGCTGGGGTGTCAATTTCATCTTCAAAGTAGTCCACCTTCTTTTCATAGAAAACTTTAATGCTGCCTAATAGAGATGATGACTGGGGTTGGAACGATGGCACAATAATCCCTATAGAAGGAGATAAGCAACAAGTTATCAGGAATCCTGGTGAGCAAACGGCCAGAAAACAAACAAAAGGGAGCATAGGGTAACCATGCAAAGGGGGAGCAAAACCAGAGAGGCAACATCTGAGTCGTGTGACGTAACCTCCATAGGAGACCACTGCTGAAGATCTCAAGAAAAAATGAGGCTTATTAAAAACACCTTTCAAGAGTAGGTTGTTCCCCCATCCCATTTTATGCATCTCCCCCTCCCCCCAATCAAGGGTAATTGCCAGTGATGGGCGAATTTGTCCTGTTTCCAGCAAAATTCACGAAACAGCAAAGAATTAAAAAAAATGGGACTTTTGACATGGTGACAATTCGCTGGTGTCAAATGTTTGAGTCTGGTGATCATTTTGATGTCAGCAACAATTTACCGCACTTCAGTCAATGAGCACACTGTAAATCCTGATGCCAAAAAACGGTCACTGGTGTCAAACTTGGAGAATTTTTTAGGCCATTTTGTAAATTTATTCGCTGCCCACGAAACGCAGAAAATCACAGCGAATTTGCGGCAGGCAAATAATTTCACCCATCAGTAATAACTGTCTCTAGCAATTTCCCCATGTATATCTGGATAAATGTGAGGTCACAAAAGTAAAAGTAACTACTTAGAGCAGGAGCTGAGATGACTATACACACAAAAAAAAGAAATTGCTGAAAATCTGTGAATACCTAGAAAAGCCCATTGATGGCTCCAGGCAACAGCTAATTTCTAAGAACATTTTCCATCCTCTGTACATGTTAATGAAGCACATAAAGAATAAATCACTTACGTTTCGATGTATGCATATTTGCTTTGCTATTTATGTTAGAACTGGCCGCATTAACAGTATTTCACCACAAATGTAATCAGCAGAGCTCTCCTCTACACTATGAATGTAATGTTTCTGCTCAGATATAATGCCAGTAAAATCTTTCATGCTACAATTGCACTAAAACATTCTTTTTTAATTTTCATCAAGAATTGGTTTCTTGGAAATTGCACCTAACAAACATTTATTTTGTTCTTTAGTTTTTTGAATTAGTGTAATGTATTTACTTACTTTTAAAGCATCACTAGAATAATGGGAATGCTAAAACAGGATGCAGGGATTTTATTTTACTTGGCATTGGATTAGACATTGGGAGAAATCTTGGTGGGCTCCACTGCACCTAACAGTAACTTCCCAGGATCTGCAGGGTAGATGGACCAGTTTCTCTGCAGGTGGATGTCAACACCAGATAGTGGGAGCAGTTGAAGGACTGCTGTTGGAGGGGAGGTTGTTTAGAAGGTATAGGAGCACCAGTGGTGGAACTACCAGGGGATCAGGGGATGCAATTATATCAGGGTCCGCACCCCCTTCGAGCCTAGCGGCAGTCCATACACTACAGAAAACAGCTTCCGGTGGGGGTGGGCTGGGCCTGGCTGCGCGGTCTGCACCTGGGCCCACCTACCCATAGTTCCTTTACTGAGGGACACAGTGATTGGGACCCTTGAAGAAATGTTGCTGGAGGGTCCAGCACCCCCGGTCCAACACTAATGCTGCTGCCAACACATCTTTTGTCCCACACAGTCGAGTAAGAATGAGAAAATATTTACGCTAGAAAGCTAGCTTCCATCAAGTGTAATGCTAAAGGTAGCCGTAATGTAAAAATCTGCTTGTTTGGTGAGGTCACTAAATGAGCTGGTATTCCCTGATATGCCCATCTCAAGGTGACAGTTATCAGGCTGATCCAATGCTTTGGCCATTGTGCCAACAATTGGATAATATTTTTAGCCAATGCAGGCCCATAGGGGCACGAGGACAGCATCAATAGTGGCAGTACAAGTAATATTATGTTTAATTAAAAATTCATTGCCGGTTTGGGGGTGCAGAAAAATAGTGCCTGGTGCCATAAATCTACAGGACATACAATTTGGACACCTGAAACAACCTGGTAAATCATTACGTACCTGGTGAAAATTTTGGACACGGGCATCCATTTTGGGACAGCTATATGGCACAGGATAAGTAATGGATAACAGATAACATTATGTTCTACATAGCTTATTTGCAATCTGCTGTGTAACTTGAGCCTTTTCTCCTTTGAATGGCTGCCCCCATGGCTACACAGCAGCTTATTTATATAAACAATAGTAGTGCTTCTGAAGCAAACACTGCAGTTTTACCAGTGCAGGGCAACACTACATTATATTTTTATTACTTTAAAACATTTTCATTTTTTGATGTTACTGGTCCTTTAATCTAATACATATTGTACAGGATGTTTCCATTATACAGAAGCTGCAGAGCTCTGATGTAGAGCTTAATGCATTTTTTGTTTATTTGGGCAGATGTGTTGAGGTTTTTTTTATCATTATGTTGGCTAGTGGAATAATTAAAGCCAACTTAAGCTCAACAAAGAGTTAAGGTCCCCTTTCTCTGCCGAACGACTGATTTTAGGGAAGTCCGGCCACTCTGTCAAATTATCGTGCGGTCAGTGGGATTTGAACAATCGTTCATCTTATGATTTTTGGTCCGACATCGGTCTGAAGATTGATCAGCCAGTTTAGAAAATCTTTATCGGTCCCCATGTAATCTACCTATGTTTGCAGGGCCAAGCAGGCTGTGATCCTTCAGTTTTGCTGGCAATATCGCCTGAAATGGTCTTTTTAGTTAATGGACACATCGGACATTTAAACGATCGTTTTGAGACAATCATGGTCTCACGATAACCATTGGATCTTTCAAAAATCTTTACTGGCCAGCTTTGGTCTACAAATGCTACACCTGAGGGCTGCAGCTGAGCTAAAATTGGATAGTTGAGTATATATACTCACGTCCAAACACACTTGTTTTGATGCATTTGCTGTAATTGCATCAAACACAATCCCCGTGCTTATATTTTGGGAAAAAATGCTGCAGCTTTGGTAAAAAACATTTGCATCTGAAATACATCTACATATGACAGATTGTAATAAAACCTCACCCTGGTGGTCCAGTGGTGCAGCGGGGACGCCCGCCGCACCGCTCCTCTTTCTCTGCAGCTGCACTTCCTTAAAGGTGCATGCGCGTCAAGCCCAATGGCGCCAAAATTCAAATATTTAAAGGGGACTTTTGTAAGTTTCACATTGCCCATGGTAGGTTTATTCCTGGTGCCTTGTACCTTGTGCTGTTAAGCTTCCAGTTGTCCTGATTTCCTGTGTTTGACCCTGCCTGGCTTTAGATCTCTCTGACCTCTGTATCCTGTCTCTTGCCTGAAACCCTCCCACCTGATATCTGACTCCTATTCTGTCCCATGCCTTCTGATTGATTACCCGGTTTTGACCCTTTGCCCGCCTGACGGTCCTTGCTATCTGCCTGCCTCGACCCAGCTTATTTGACTATGAATCTGTTTAGAGCCTTGTACAGTTGTGCCCCATTGCTGGCGAGAACTCCTGCCCTGCACTTCTCATTTAAGTCCAGGTGACATCTGAGTAGCTGAGAGCTCCACCTGAAGCCAAAGGCGTTCACACTACTTTATAAGCTTGATAAAGGGCCGAAATTAGGCCGAAAACGTTGCATGTATCGGATCAGAAGCCAAATGTTACAATAAAGGCTTTTTATTTAAAACTTCTCAAGTAGCACTGCTGTGTCGTACTCTAGATGTATATAAAGGAATTGTAAAGTGGACCACGAGACGGGCACTAGCGACCATTTGAAATTGTCGGTGGGTGAGTGCTGACTGAAATACAACTTGGTATATTTTAATTACCTCTGATTATCCTGAGCTTCTCAACAGGAAAGTATTTAAAGACAAGTTTGTAGGGGTCATTTACTTTCCCTGGTGACAACTAATGCTATATGGTCACTTACAGAGCTTTGTGCTCTCCAGAGTTGTTACTCTCCAGGGTTGTATGCTTTGCACACTGCATGGGGCATTTAAAATGAGGCCTTTTTTTTGTAATTTCTGCCTTTTTTGGAAGTTTGCACACTACATGGGGCATCATAAATGACTGTATGTATCACTGTATGTATTTTATCACTGAGCAAAGTCAGAGGTAATTTAAAATGTGTGTCACTGTCATTACAGAGTATTTGTTCTCTAAATTCCTACATGGTTCTTTTCTTATTATTTCCTCGTTGCATGTAGACATTTACAGCGCATCAAACTGATTTGCTTTTTCGTGTCAGAGAGATAATATGTGAGCGCCAAAGATTTCAAATTGATGTACAGCGAGAAAAAAAAAAAACCCCATCAAGCTGATTTGTTATTTTGTAGAGGAAAAAAGCATCCAAATATTGATTTAAGAAGAATACAAATATACAGTCATGCACAATATTTTAATCAGCATTCAATATGGGCAAATGTATTCATTTTTTTTTTGTTTTGTTTTAAGGCTGGAAAAAAGGAAATTATTTGCCAGGATTTACATGAATCACAAAAATGAATGTGAAAATGAATGAATCTGCCCTAATTCTAATGCCAGATTATTGGCTTGAGGATAAACACTGCTCCCACGCTGAGTAAATAAAGCATACCTCCCAACTGTCCCGTTTTTATAGGGATAGTCCCTCAACCCGCTGTCCCTTGTACTGGAAAGGCCCGTTTTTTCTCTGCACTGAACAGCCAGAAAAAGAACCAAAGTTTCTAACTTAATTGGCTTTTGGCAGAGAACCTAGAACAGTCACAGATACTTTTGTAACAATTGCTAGATAAGCAAACAAGTAATTGTAACAATATAAGATAATGGGTCCTTGGGAAAAGTTAGACTCACAGCTTAAAGGGTAATTCACCTTCATTAGCAACTGTAATAACAGGGGTTAATAATTAGTGGGTGTGGTCACAAAAATGGGCATGGCCAAAATTATCTTGCTAAGTGCTGCAACTTTTTTGTCCCTCTTTTTATAACTAAAATGTTGGGAGGTATGATAAAGTGGGAATCACGCCCTTCCGTCCCTGCATCCTGAACCACTATGATGGCCCGGGTACATGAATAATTTTGCTGCGGAAATATGAGTATGCATTTCAGCGCCAAAATGCATATCTGCATGTGCTTGTGCCAATACAGCAACTCTGGGTGCAGGCATGGAAGGGTCTGATTTGCAAGCTGACAATCTACACATTTGGCATTAGCCTAAGTACAGGTATGGGATTCGTTATCTGGAAACCCATTATCCAGAAAGTTCTGAATTACAGAAAGGCCATCTCCCATAGACTCCATTATAACCCAAAAGTTTAAAAAAGATTTCCTTTTTCTCTGTAACAGTACCTTGTACTTGATCCCAACTAAGATATAATTAATCCTTATTGGAAGCAAAACCAGCCTATTGGCTTTATTTAATGTTTACATGATTTTCTAGAAGTCTTAAGGTGTGAAGATCCAAATTATGGAAAGATCCATTATCCTGAAAGTCCCAGGTCCTGAGCATTCTGGATAACAGTTCCCATAACTGTATTACTAATTACAGATTTGAATTAGTTGGGTGCTTTGGTAGCAATGTTACTCAGTGATGGGCGAATAGGTTGAATTTTGCTTTGCCAAAATTTCGCGAAATTTGTGAAATGCTGCTGCATCTTGTTTTGGACACCGGCGTCTGTTTTTTGTATGCCAGCAATGGACGCTGAATTTATTAACCTGCGGCAAATTGTGGGAATTTTTCCGCGAATTTGCCGCAGGCAAATAAATTCGCCGCAGGCAAATAAATTCGCCCATCACTAACATTGCTAGTACCTGGTGGAAATACAGATAAGAATTGTTTCACATAATTAGGACTCATTTCCAGCAGCAAGCACAGTTGCAGGACCCACACAATTTCCTGCAGTCAGTTGTTTGAAAAGCCCCCTTCATCAAAGGTACTTGCATTATTAACATGTATTTCTATAGCGCCAACTTATTTCGTAGCGCTGTACTTGCATCTACAAATGCCAAAAGCTGGAAATGAAGCCAAACAGACTTCAAGGGGTTGTTCACCTTTGAGTTAACTTTAAATATGATGTAGAGAGTGATATTCTGAAATAATTTGCAAATGATTTTCATTTGTTATTATTTGAGATTTTTTAGTTATTTAGCTTTTTACTCAGCAGCTAGTTTGCAATCTGGTTGCTAGGGTTCAAGTTACCCTAGCAACCATTCACTGATTTGAATAAGAGACTGGAGTATGAATAGGAGAGGGCCTGCATAGAAAGGTGAGTATAAAAAATTATCAATAACAATAAATGTGTAGGCTTTTACAAGGCATTTGTTTCCTAGGTTGGGTCAGTGAGTCATTTGAAAGCTGGAAAGAATATAGCAAGTACTGTAGCTATAAAAAACAAGGAGAATAAAGAAGGAGGAGGAGGATATAATAGTTCGGAAAGTGGGCCCATTGTCTAAGTTTTTCTGGTGTGCCCCAGTCCGGGACCTGTTATACAGAATGCTCAGGAGCTTTTACAGATAACAGATCTTTCTGTAATTTGGATCTTCATACTTCAGGTCTACTTGAAAAGCAAATAAACATCAAATAAACCCAAAAGGCTAATTTTGCTTAAGGATTAATTTAATGATGCATCGAATCCAGGATTCAGTTTGCGATTCGGGCAGGATTCGGCCTTTTTCAGCAGGATTCCAATTCGGCAGAATCCTTCTGCTTGGCCGAACCGAATCCGAATCCTAATTTGCATGTGCAAATTAGTGCCAGGGGGGGAATTCACGTGACTTTTTGGCATAAAACAAGGAAGTAAAAAATGTTTTCCCGTTCTGACCCATAATTTGCATATGCAAATTACGGTTCGGATTGGGTTTGGCATTCGGCCGAAACTTTCGGTGAAGAATTCAGGTGTTCGGACGAATCCAAAATAGTGGATTCAGTGCATTATATTACATTACATTAATTATAGCTTAGCTGGGATCAAGTACTAGACATTACAGAGATATAGGAAATCATTTTTAAAGTGTTGTTTAAATTTCACGATTTTTTTCATGAAAACGTTTGAATTGTTCATGAATTTTCCGATTTCACTATTTTCGCAAATTATTCACCATTTCTCAAATTTCTCGGGAAATTGGCAAAAATTCGGCAAAGCGAAAAGCGCCAGATTCACCCATCATTATTAGTAAAGCTGCCCCCATATAAACACAATATGATTGTTTTACCTCCATGATGATCAATTACATATTTGCTATGATCAAGAACAAGGTACTATTTTCTTCTTACAGAAAAATGGGAAATCATTTTTTAAAATTTTTCATTATTTCATTAAAATGGAGACTACGGGAGATGTCCTTCTTGTATTTTGAAGCTTTCTGGATAATGGGTTTTTGGATAAGGGATCCCATACCTCAGTGAGGAATAGTGATGGGCGAATCTATCCTGTTTCGCTTCGCTTGGCGAAAAATTTGTGAAACGAGTCACATCGTCATTTTGACATGCGTTGCGTCGTTTTTGACACATCGCGTCATTTTCGGCGCGCAACTCGTTTTTTTTTATGCCAGCCAATTTTCGGCAGCTGAATATTTGCCGGCGTTTCGAGAATTTATTCATCAGCGGCGAATTGCGGGAATTCGGCGCGAATTCGCCCATCACTAGTGAGGAATTCGACGCTGGTAATGGGCACCCGCATCCAAAACAAGACGTGGTGGTGTTTCACAAATTTTTTGCTGTTTCGTGAATTTCGCGAAGCGAAACGCCCCAGATGTTTATGTGCCTGTGATACTATTTTGACAGCAATATTGACAGCAATATACTGTGCTTGTTGTGTACCACTGAGAGCATTAAATAAACATTATATAGTTCATACAATCAGGTTCCTTTTCAATCAAAATGTATCTGCAGTGCATCCCGCTACCACTATAGTTTGCAGCGTCAGCTAAAACAGCACCTGAGGGGGGCCAGCCTTAGCCGGAAATATATTTCTAATATTAACTGTGCCTGCCTTTTTTACATTAAAATCCCATTTACTGTATCACTGAAGGAGATTGCACAGGGCTGTAAACCATCTTGATTAAATCTTGATGAAATGATGCAGTTTGGAATGGATTATGGCACTTCCAGCTGCAAGTGACTTTAGGGGGGATATTGATCAAAGGCGGAGTTGTGTTTTTCCATTAAAAATTAAAATTTTTGAGGGTATTTTTTGGTAAACAATCAATTTTTAGGGTAAAAAACAAACAAAAAAATGTAAATTGAAATAAAAAATGGATTTTTTCAAGATTTATTATATCCCAACCCTTGAATCTAAAACTACACAATCTAAAACTTGTCTAGGGCATTTAGGAGTCCCTTGAACCATTTAAAGATGTTAATAGCCTTTTTGGTGGGTGTCGCTTGAACACAAGTTGTTTTTCCCGCAACTCGATCAATTTGAGTTTTTTGGGTTTCTCAACTCAAATTCACTGATTCGAGTTTTTTTGCATTCAGGTTTTTTCTTAAATTAGAAACCATTGGAGTTGTGAGTTCATTCGAGGTTTAAAAAAGCTCACGTAGCTCTAAAACCTGACCATTAATAAATAACCCCCTTAATGGTATTATATTTTTATATATTATATATATAGAGATCCAAATTACAGAATGTGTTCTTATCTAGGAAAAACCAAGCATTCTGGATAATATACCCTCTCCCTGAATACACAATGTAAAGGTATGGGATCAATTATCCAGAAAGCTCAGAATTAGAATTGTCTATAGACTCCATTTAAATAAAATAATTCCCATTTTAAGTATCGATTACCCTTTTCTCCATGATGATATAACAGTACATTGTACTTGATCTAAACTAAGATATAATTAATCCTTATTGGAGGAAAAACAATTGTATTCGGTTTTATTCATGTTCAAATTGTTTTTTTTAGTAGACTTAAGGTATGGATAACAACGTTATGGAAAGATCCCTTATCTGGAAAGCCCCTGGTTTCAAGTATTCTGGATAACAGGTGCTATAGCTGCATTTCTATGAAGATGGCTGTGCAGCGCTTAGTGAGCGAGATCTCAATTTTTATTGAACAAGTGAACCCCTTAGGGAAAATCTAGGGATGCCTAACCTATTTGCATCAAACAGAGTTATCATTTTTCATTGGATTAAATGTTATGATTTGGGTGTAAATTAGGGATGCACCGAATCCAGGATTCGGTTCGGTATTCGGCCAGGATTCGGCCTTTTCAGCAGGATTCGGATTCGTCCGAATCCTTGTGCCTGGCCGAACCGAATACAAACCCTTAAAATCATGTGACTTTTCGTCACAAAACAAGGAAGTAGCTGCACACTTCATTCATGGCTCTCGTTTACCCTCCCCCTCGTTAATTTGCAAATTAGGGTTCGGATTTGGTTCGGTATTCGACCGAATCTTTCGGATTACGGATTCGCCGAATACAAAATAGTGGATTCGGTGCATCCCTAGTGTAAATTGGAGCTTTACTTTGCCCCTGTGCTGCCTACCCTGTGTTTTGACCATTGCAACCCCCAGTGCAAATAGTGTTTTCCTGTTCTTTAAAGTAATATCAGCATCGTTTTCCATGAAACAGGGCCATCACAATTTACAGGTATGGGACCTGTTATCCAGAATTCTTGGGACCTGGGGTTTTCTGGATATTGGATCCGTAATTTGGATCATCATACCTTAAATCTACTATAAAGTCATGCGAATATGAAATAAACCCAACAGGCTGGTTTTATTCCAATAAGGATTAATTATATGTTAGTTTGAATCAAGAACAAGGTATTGTTATATCATTACAGAGAAAAAGGAAATCATTTTGAAAAATTTGGAGTATTTGAATATTTTCCATAATTCAGAGCTTTCTGTATTACCAGTTTTCAGATACCAGATCCCATTCCCGTACGTTATAAACTACAATTATCACCATCTAGACTAATAATGCAATTCAATTAGAATACCATATCTGGGCTTCAGAAATCCTGAATTTCTTGTTTTGATAATTCCAATCTCTCACTTAATATCATATGACTTTCACTGTTATTAACACACTCCATCTCTTGTATCCTGACTTTGTTCTAATTTTCATCAGCTGTTTATATAAGCTTCCGAGACGCTGGAGAGTTGAAACGGAGCCATGTTTTCAATGCCGTCTAGATCAATAACGTACAGTACACGGAGTTCTCTGAAGCAATCGGGTGTTTGCAGGTTATTGAAGTTGCTGATGTCAGTTGTCTGTTCATACACATAGATTATTCCCCCTGATCAAAGGCATGACGTGGCACTTTTTTTTCGGTAAACTGAAGAAAGATTAATGTTGATTGCTGTTTACAGAAGAGAGACAGCTGCATACTTAAACAGCTTTCGTATAAGAACAAAATTGAATTTTTTTATCATCTTTCCAAGTTTAGGTAATTCAAGCTACAAAAATAGACAGGCCTAATATAAAACTGTATTTGATTACTTTATAAATGCGCAGTGTTCTAAAACCACACCTGGGTAACCTGTTTGAAAAAGTACCTGTCTCAGATATGTAATGGGGCACGTTTACATCCGCAGTATTCAAGGTGCTTGTCGAACTCAATCAACATAAATAAATTATGAGGGGAGACTGTCCAGGTTGAGGGTTGTTTTCTCTGGAAAAAAGGCGCTTGCGAGGGGACATGATTACACTTTACAAATACATTAGAGGACATTATAGACAAATATCAGGGGACCTTTTTACCCATAAAGAGGATCACCAGAGGCCACCCCTTCAGACTAGAAGAAAAGGACTTTCATTTGAAGCAGCGTAGGTGGTTCTTCACAGTGAGGACGGTGAGGTTGTGGAATGCACTGCCGGGTGATGTTGTGATGGCTCATTCTGTTGATGCTTTTAAGAGGGACTTGGATGATTTTTTGGACAGACATAATATCAAAGGCTATTGTGATACTAAACTCTACAGTTAGTATAGCTATGGGCATAAATAATTATGTGAAGGTATGGAGGGGTGTGTGTGTATGCTGGGTTTTCATTTGGAGGGTTGAACTTGATGGACGTTATCTTCTTTCAACCCAAAGTAACTATGTAACATGTTTTTCCCACAATGCAGCATTTTCTACTGAATTCCAGTGTATTTTTGGGTGCACTGAGGTTGATTCGCCTGCCACAACTTTGCTGCCATACATTCATCAAAAACAGATGCATTTTTCAAAATCTGTCTGGCTTGATTTCTGGCGTTTGCTGATGGCATTTGTTTCCCATGAGAGAGTGTTGTGGTCATCCCTATGCTTTCAGCACAACTGTGCCAGTTGAGAAAGGAGCTGAGGGAACCTCGGAGCTACTGTTTGATCCAAAGGCACAGCAGTAATGATGGGCGAATAAATTCACCCTACGCACATTCGCAAAGAATTTCTTTGTTTCGCCACCGCCAAATAAATTTGTTGCGAAAGTTTGCAGTTTAAAAAAATTCTCGCCCACGACAATTTTGACGCCTGCGCCTATTTTTTCCAAATGCATTAAAGTCAATGGTCAGCCGAATAACTTTGATGCGCAACAGTTTTATGCACGTGACTATTCTGATGCACGTAAAAATTGTTTGGATGCCCATTAGCTTTAATGCATTTGGACAAAATAGGCGTGCGTCAAATTGTCACCGGCATCAAAATTGCCATGTTTCGCAAATTTTCCACTGTGAAATTAGAGAATGGTTCCGCGAAGTGAAATCGGACAAAATCATCCATCAATACACAGCAGAACACAATTCTGAACACAAGGTAGGAAGGACACTATAGCGGAAGCAAACCCCACGGCCTTGGGCCCCCTTTTCCCCAGGCCCCAGTCTCAGGGTCTGCTTCCTCTAGAGTTACACCACTGTTTGAGCATCACCAAGCACAACTATACTGTAAGTACCTTTCATGAAACTGGTTTTGAGCACAACTGTGTGAAGGGAAGGTGTGGGAACTGCAGCTGTAGAAGTGGATGTAAAAGTACCCTAATATGTTTTCCCTTAAAGTGGTACTAACAAATCTAATCTATTTAGATTTATATAACAGTTTGCTTACCTAGAAATCCCCCAAAGTTATGAATTATATTATACAGAAATGGGCTAGCTCACACCACAACTGCATGCAGCTTTGTCTTCCATCTCTCTTCTTCACTGTATTGGGTTGACTGAGCAACAAAGGGGCTTTTTAGGGCTTCCAAAATAGTTATGTATTTGTTTTGTGTGTGGGGAATGTGTATGAACTCCAACATCAGCTGCAATGTCGGAAGCCTGAGGAGTGAGGAGCTGTACTTGTCTTACTCTATTCCTCTAAACCTGTCTTCCAACAGGACAAAAACGGAAGACCAAAAAACAAAGGGGTCCCATCTTTATTTGATTCTCATATGTACAGTAGAAAATATAATACAACTGTAATATTCAATAGGACTAGAAGCTTGAGGAGTGAGCAGCTGTTACTTATTAGGGATGGCGCGAACCTCGGCAAAAAAGTTCGCGAACACGTTTGCGAACCTGCGCAAAATCGCGAACGGTTCGCGAACCCCATAGACTTCAATGGGAAGGCGAACTTTTA
>CM044431.1:36177935-36219819 GCA_024363595.1 Xenopus borealis
GTTGAACTTGATGGACTCTGTCTTTTTTCAACCCAATGTAACTATGTAACTATGTAACTAACTATTGTCTTCCTTGTTGACCTATCTGTGCTTCAGAAAATTGTTCCTGTTCTGCATATTTCTCAGCCATCTTGGTTCTCACTACACCCTGAAAGGAGAAAAGGTCCATATACACACTAGGGGTCATTTAAGAACAGTTGCAGTAAGGTGACAGTTGCTAAAAGTGCCATTCATTGATGTACTAATGTATAAAGCCACCCCTCCAACTGCTGTGTAGTTGTGCTGAACGTCTGTTAATTTGTTACAAAAATTGATGCCTATTGATGCAAGAGAACCCTGGAGCTACCAGCTATTGATGCGCAATGCTGAGTCTTTGAACATGTCTCCCCCTCACAATGATTTAAACACACAGTGACATTTTTTAATTGGGTACTACTTTAATTTATGTCAGTTAGGTGAAATAAAGGTCAATGATAATGGATATCTAAATGAAAGTTGGCACTAACCACTTTAACAGTATGAACCATTCTCACCCTGTGTTCATTTCTCCTAATTATGTAATTACGTAATCAACATTATTTTTATATGACAGAAATTATAGTTATTACTCAGAACTCACAGTAGTTTAAGAAATGGACAATATTAATTTTCTTTTTGTTAAATCCACATAATAAATATAAAAACTGGCAAACACACATTGCATTAGTCATATTTATACCATATATCAACCGAGCTGAAAGGATTCGCACAGATGCATAACACCCACCTATCCTGTACAGTAGTGTACACATCTTTCAATTAAATAACATCTCCAGATATGAGGTTCAAAATAGATTTAAAAAAAAAATTGTGATAAAAACACATAGAAGACCTACTGAATATCCTATACTTTTTTACAATCAGAAAAATCCCCTTGCTTGGTGAGGCCACCAAACAATCAAAACATTGTCAGATTTTTGTCACCTTGATAGTGGGTTACTATTATTATTTGGCCCCAGACCCAATTCTAGTATCATATCAGGTATCTATTACACCTACTGGGAAAGCACTACATGAATGGACAATTACTATCGTAGGTCAAAAGACATTTGGTATCAAATTCAATAATTTACTATTGACATGGCAGATAACCCTAATGAGGTTTTGTAATGATAGGTACAATCTTTGTGTAACATATGGTATTGTAAAAACCCAGAGTAAACCCCAAGTACTGCCAGGACTTAATGCGAGAGGACCAAGTGAAAGCTCTGCGCAGGTGAGGGAACCGTAAAATATAACTGGAATGGAGCGAGGTCATGGGACAGGCTGGTCAAAACCAAACAGACAGTACGGTACCAATTCAGGAATCAGAAGCGTAGTCAAGGTCACACACGCCAGGGTCATACACAGATGAGAAGCACAGTACCAAATCAGAGTCTGAAGAGTAGTCAAACACAGCATCAGACAATATATCACACCAAGGAACTGTGGAACATAGACCTAGTCTGGTCAATGAGTCAGAGCAGGGTAGAAGGTTTTATGGCCAGTCAGTTGGCTTATACAAATCACCAGTGGCCAAACTGGCAATAGGTGAACAAGCCACGATTCCTTGCCAATCAAAGCCATAGGAGTGAGCCAGGGCCTTAGCTGTCTGTTCACATAGATCAGTAGTAATGCAGACAACACAGGAACAACAGATCCCTGGTTCAACTCCATACAGGTTATAACAGTTTTTTATAGATCTAATCATCTATAGCAACCAATTAGCAGGCAGTAGTTACTGATCACCTGTTTAATAGAAAACTTCTAATTGGTTCCTGTGATTGGTCAAATGTTGTGCCTTTTAATACATATGGGGGTTGGAGTTTGTTACTTAAAAAGGGCAAGCAACCTCCTAAAAAATTTGTATTCAAATAACAATACATTCATTGTCTTGCATTTGAATCTATAGGAAAATCTGGAATTGAGTTGAGATAAACTTTGCTCATCAAATTTAATCTGGCCCAGAATGAGACCTTTATTTCTGTGTTTACTGCAATATTTATTAAAGAATTAATTGCAATATAAATATAAATCCACAATCAAATAAGCTGGCACTCACATGTATGAGTGAGAATGGAGAGTGGAGACTGACGTTTCGGCTACAACAGTTGCCTTTCTCAAATATATATATATATATACAATATATATATATATATATATATATTTACATAGTTATTATGTATTCATTGGTATTTTATTAAAAAATACCTAAAACTACATCAATAGATACAATTTCTATTCTCTGATTTGGCAGAGAATCTGCCCTCCGAGTGTTCAAGTTAGGCCTAGCACTTTAATATATTGGATGTCTCATTGTGAGCAAAAAATAGAATGTATGTGACCCTCTCATAAATCATTTTGCTAATTTTATAAAAAAAGAACTGTCTATGCCCATTTAGCAGCTGTTCAATTACAACCCCTGTAAGTGTCATTCAACAACACACCAAGGTTGTTGGGGAACAGTGATATATAGGGGCAAATTTACTATTATTCCCCAAAAATAATTTGTTTCTATTCGATTAGCATTCGATTATTGAATGTTAATCGAATAGTTCTAGGCTACCTTTTATTCGATATTCGATCATTCGACGATCGATTACAAATCTATTCGATCAGTCGAATAAATTATTCGACTGAACGAATAAATCATTCGATCATTCGAATGATTTGTTCGAATCGAACGATCGAAGACTTCGATCGTACGAATCCTTTTAGATCAGGACTTCCCAGTGCTCCCATAGGCTTCTATTGCAATTCGGTAGGTCCAATCTGTTGAAGTAGGCAATCGAAGAAACTTAAAAAATAAAATCCTTCGCTGGTCGAATGATCGAATATTCGTCCATTCAACTCTATTCGAATGTATTTGATCGTTCGACCATTCCCTATTCGATGATCGAATATGGCAAAATTCACATATTCGACCAAACGAATAAATCCTACGTTCGAAATTCAATCGAATTCGATCGAACTTCGAATCCTTTACGTGAATATAGTAAATCGGCCCCATAGTGTAACCGCGGTCAGTTTGTCCCAGTGTCACCATCCTGTTCACTTGACCCCTCACTCTATCTAAAACTGCTGCACTGTGAGTCTCCAATTTGTGTGGAGCCCTAGGCAGTGCCCCCTTCTTTGGACACTGTAAATGCAGTTGCAGATACAATGAGGATGATCCATGTTTGCCTTTTAAGTATTCCAAATTCTGAATAACAACTTGTTTACTCATTTGTAAATATTCATGCGCACCCCTCATTTATTAAGGTGACAAAAACAGTGATACTTAAAAACTCCTTTCATTTAGTTGCTTCTATCTCATAAAAATATCCTATAAAAGAAATCTAAATACTGCTGTTGTGTTCCATAAGTCTGTGCCAAGGTTACTGCAGTAGCTTTTGGGTACAATCCAGGTACTGTTGTTTCTTCTGTATTTAATTCTATGGAAACGAGTCTCTAAAAATTCTCTGTGAATCCTTGAGACAGTGATATGGCACAGTGGGATTTGTTTAGTCTTAATAGGTGCTGCATATTGAAGAAACCTGAGCCATGCTTCTTTCGTGTTTCATCCTCTAGTTATTATAACTTTCTAGGAATGAGAGGAAAGAGAAAGCTAGAACATCATAGAATGGGAAATAGAAAAGTGGAATAATCCTGCTGTATCATTTACTATTAAATGCACTAAAATTCACCATAAAGACTCACTCCCCACTATGGGAAACTGTTTATACTGTATATTATTTCTTCTGTTTTGTGAACAATAAAAGACTGCAATCAATGTTAATTCAGTCTGCACCCTACTCATACCTGAACAATACTTGCCTTGTTTTGTCATTTATATGAGGTCAGTGACCCCCCATTTGAAAGCTGGAAAGAGTCAGAAGAAGAAGAAGGCAAATAATTCAAATTCTAAAAAAAAAGAAAAACATGAAGGCCAATTGAAAAGTTGCTTAGCCATTCTATACCATACAAAAAGTTAACTGAAAGGTGAAGCCTACATTTAAAGTTTGCTCCATCTGGGTATTTATAGGAGACAATTAGCGATGGGCGAATTTATTTGCCTGGGTCGAATTTGCTGCAAATTCCCGTGATTCGCCTCAGGCGAATAAATTCCCGAAGCGCCTGCGAAAATTCCCCTGGCGAAAATTCACCGGCATAAAAACAAACCAGAGGCCAGTGTCCGTGTTTCCGATGCCAGGGCCCGTTTGTTTTTGGACACCAGCGCAAATGTGTGCCGGCGTCCAAAATGAGATGCGCTCATCCAAAACAAGACTCGCGTGTATTTGGTGAAGCGAAACTCCACAAATTTGCCCATCACTAGAGGCAATGCCTCTAATTATTTTTAAAGAGACTTAAATATAGGACTAAAATAAAATACAGGACTAAAGCACATTAACTATTAGTAACAATTTTATTCTCAACTAATTCTGTTTTAGCAAGTGGCGTAATGATGGCACCACTAGAAGCTCCCCCTCCTCCCTTCAGCCGCCGCAGCTGGCAGCTCTTATATTGTGATTGACATTGTTAGATGTCAATATATCTACTGTGCCTGAAGACAGAGAGCTGCTCACCAATGTTCATTAGCCCTCTATTTTATGATAGACGTGCATTCCTGACATTTAAGGAAAGTGTGTGTCAGATTTTACAGATAATATGTCATTAAAATTTCTCCATGCCGGGAAAGCAAGCAGTGTTGAAGTGCAGAACATTTACTTTTTTTTTTTAAATGTAGGACTTTCATACAGTTTATCAGCACTCAACAAAGTGGTAATTATTAGGATATTGCGATCAACAAGTACCCCCCATCCCAAATGTGCCCATAAACCACCTATTTATAAATGCCCCCCAGACAGACCAGCTGTGTAAGCTGATCCCACCACTGCCATCACTGAAAGTAGGACTTAGAGACACAAAAAGCTTCAATAGTATGGATCTCTTTCACACCCCGTCACCCTCACTCAATCCAAGAGTAAACACATCATCCGCCTTGTTACTGGTGGGTGTTGTAAAACATTTGTAACCATTATTTTTTATTCAATGGATTATTCTTTACATTCTTAACACTTAACAAGTTTTGCTTCAGTACTTACTTTCCAATAGGCTCAAACATCAACAACACTCAACATGTTTACTAGTGCAAATACAGCAACAAAACACCTGCATATAATGTTAACAGCTGCCCATTATATTGAAAATTACCAAGTGTCTATATGAACAGCACAGTGTGTCTAGGAGGTATCTTAAATAAACTGTTAAATTATTTAAAAGTATATGAGGTGTGCTTCAAGTATATATGCCACAAGGCAAGACTGCCAGAAGCATGTGGTTAGGTTATTAAGGTTGCATGGTTTGCATCTCTTGCTCAACAAACTTTTACTGAGCTACAGGAAAATACTCCACTGGCAAAAGCCTTTGTCTACATCCATCTATAAGGATATTATTGACCTTCCTGCAGAATATGCTACTAAAATGAGTGCATACATCCCAACATTTACCCTGATTAGAAAACCAGGGCAGGATTTACACCACAATAGTCATGGCTGGATACCTTCCTGAACCCCTTTTTAGATTTAGTCAGGAGTGTCCTGCCTAAATAGAGGACAGCAGAAAAGCAACAGTCAAAACAGTAATATTTTAAATTGAATACAACATTAAGTGCCTCTGAAATGGCAGATCCATCTTTTATAATGAACTGAGGACCCTAAAGTACATCAGTTTTCAGAACTACATACCAATTGTCTCTGTACCATGGGTCATTTCAGGCAAGTTCCATAGTGTCATCAGATGTTATTGCAGATTATTTGGATTGTCCAAATAGAATCATAGACAAGTACCTACATTGTACATGGCTCCTTTCAGGCTGGTTTCTGGTTTCTCAGAAGATGCTCAATCCAAGCCTCAAAGCTTCAGTTTAGGGAGCCAAACCAGGACAGTTATACTGGATACAGGCTGGCATAATAAGCATTCTTAGTTTATCGTGCCAATACACAAATAGACACAAATAGCCTTCATGTTTCTTGCCACAAGGGGCACTTAATCAGCACTTTGGTTTTTGCCTGTGTCCACAACTACAACTTTGCCTCACCCTAGACTACAGCTCACCATTTGCAAAGTGAGTAGGTTCCCTGTTAGTACCACCACATATAGTCCCTGACATCAGTGAAGACCATTGACAGAAGGGGTTGCCCTGCTCAACTGAAGAATGAGACAAGTTCTCCACTCAGGGTTATACCTTTAGAAAAGATTACACAGGGTTATTTCTGAAAACTTAGGTTAGCATCACTGTCTCACAGAACTGAGGTCCTGACTCCTGATGAAATTAATCTGTGTGTTTGTGTGTGTGTGTAATAGCCTTTGGACCAGGGACTGTTTTGAATAATAAAAAATACCTGTAAAGCAGTTCATAAACATGTTGCTGCACTAAAAAAAAAAAAAAAAATCAGATACTTCAAGAATATTTAATAAAACTTGTTGACAATAATACACTATATAGATTTTCCTTTACTAAATAAATATATAGGGTGTATGAAACAATTACCGATGTACTTGTGTCAATAAGCAGAACATATTTTATATACTTATTTTCAAAACAGCATTATGAATACATCAAAATGTGCTAAGAAAATGTAGATAAAAATTGTCACAAAAAAAAAAAAAAAATCAGATCTGCGAGCATTGTCAAATATCTGGATGTAACAAAATGGAGCCATAATTATATTGCCAATTATGTGTTTTGCTACTGAAAGGCAGAAATAGCTTTCAATCATTCATAATTGCTTTGATGAATATGGGAACATTAACCAGAGGTATGAATTATGTCAACGCACTTATCGAGGTGGTAAAATGTGACAAGCACTTCAGGAAGAACACGTAGGAACGGATGGAACCTGAAGAACAATCTAGCACTAAATGAAAGCACATTAAAATCACAATAGACCTGAATGAGCAGAGGAATGCAACAATAAATATATGTTGTAATTAATAAATCCTGTTTGAAATGAAGTCAATAAAATATAAGGAAAATAGCAAAAAAGCTAAAAGATTCTACTGCTGTAGACTGCACCAGATACCACAGGATTGTCCATTATAGAGGAGGCCACCACCTAAGAACCAATCACCTTTTTGAGTGATCTTTGTTCCACAAGAAATTTTAGATTTCCATTCTCCAGGATTAAAACAGTATCTATAAGATGGGTGACCGTGTGAAAAACTTGAACACACAGCAGATTGTTATTAATGGAATCATTTAGTGCAGGGTCTGGTTTCAATACATGGATGCAACTCAGTCTCAGTTTCAGGTGGTGCTAGTTTTGTTCCATGGGTGTTCTTCCTTATCTATAGTATGCATGACAATACCTAGCTGATTATAAGGATACGGCATATACTGTATCACCAGTTAGCAGATGCTTCCCAGAGATGGACTGACTAGTGGCTTTGGTCTTCAATGACCCAATCATAATCAATATGACCAATGTGAATGCAGTGATTATTTGACTTATGCCAAACAGGTTAAGCATGAGTATTAGACATTCAATTATTGGTATCTGCTGAATGCCTTCCTAAGAGCAATATTGTACCGACAGTAAAGAACATTGAACTCATGGGAATTTTAAAGTCACATGTTATTAATTTTGTTTTGGCTAAACATTCAGAGGGTCATTTACAGACCTCACAAGTTCTTTTAGAATGACCACTTAAAGGCTTGCTAAGTATGTCTGGGGCAGGGTCAGACTGGGGTTCCAGGGCCCACCTGGGCTGCCACATCAGTGGTCCCCATACTCCCTCAGGAACCCCCCAGGCATTTCTTGATGCTGCAACTCTCCTCCTCCTCCCTCTTTGCACATACATTTAATTTCTGTCCTTAAAGGCCATGAGGTCAGCAGAGTATGGCAAGCACACACAGTCTTTAGCAGGGTGTGGGTCTGCAGGGCCCACAAGTTTATTTCTGGGGTCCAGCTGGCCCAGTCCTACACTGGTCTGGGGTTTCTGTATATGACCCCTTTAGTTTGTAGCTAAAACAGATTTTAAGCCTTTATATCACATGAGAATTACTGTGAGTTCAGTGTTTACATTACACATTCTTGACTGCCAGGAAAATGTTACTGATTGTATTTATCTAATTGAAACCTTTAATCAGATCATTTACCCCCTTGATCATTGAGCTCAGTGGCTTCTCTAAGTGTGCGTCCAAAACTCCTTTTGCTTCTCTAAGTTCTAACAGCCTACTGAATCTTGAATCCCTGAAATTTACAGCAAGACAAAAACCAGCTAATAGCAATAAATCTGCTGCGGTACATACATATTTTCAACCACCAGCAATCTGTCAGGTTTCATTCATACAGTAAGTATTATTGCAGATATGTAATTCTGCTCCCACAAAAAAATACTTTGTTTAGGGAAACTTTGTCTTCAGACTTTTCTTAGAGTAGAAGCTTTGTCTACTCTAAAACGTTTTCCTCTACTCTTTGTGAGTTCAGATAATTTTCAGTTCCTGTTCCGTTTAGGCTGTATGAAAGTGATTTCTCAAACTCCACCCATTGCCATTAGACAACAATATACCTTGCATGACTAATATGGTACTATTATCAATACACTGTCGGGTTCCAAATATCGCTAAAAGATATTCCAACCTGCACAACAATGAGGCTCTGCATAAAGGAGCAAGTTCAAAATAAAACACGGTGTTGAAAGCAATTACAATAGTCTTTTCATTTCAGATAATCATTCCTTGCATATATTCGGGATATACTTTTCTTTGCTCAGTAGCTGCATTTTGATGCATGCACAAATCATACTGGAATGCCAGTTAGGGTATTCCTTACATATTTCAATATATGTTACGTTTAAAATTCCAAACCTCATTTTGTGGTATGAAAACATGTTGTTATGCATTGTGATCATGACCTTGGGATTCCCTGATTCAATAAAGATTTCAGTGTACAGATCCAGGCTGGATAAATGGATGGAGTTTCCTCCTAAGCACTTGCAGGGAGCAGTCTAATAGTACACCAACATCATGTGGTTGAAATATTAGGGGTAATAATGAGTAAATCTGTCCAGTTTGCCCAAAAAATTTGCAAAAATATTTTAGCAAAATACACTAAATGGGACTTTTTTTTACAGCAATAATTTTACTGCAAATCTTTGCCCCATCACTAATTAGTGGAATTGTGACGTATGTAGAAATCACACTGGTATGCCAGTTAGGGTATTCCGTGCATATTTTAATATATGTTACTTTTGAAATTCCAACCTAATTTTTGTACCACATGGAAATCTACTCAATCTAAGGAGATTTCTGCTGTAAAGAACTACAGTCATTCCATACAAAGTTGGGTGGTCCGAAGGGCATTAGTCCTATGCTTATTTCCAAGCTGTTTGGGTCCAGCTACATTTAGGCAGAGCCACAACACATAGTCAGTAAAAAAAAAAAAAAAAAACACAAAAAAAGTCTGTCCCATGCCTGTTCCTGACTTGTGTTTTTTTAGTATACAACCAGTACAGCACTACGCAATATGTTGGCGCTATATGTACAGATTTTTTTACATTCAGTTTTGAAATCTGACATGGGGCTAGCCATTTTTTCAATTTCCCAGCTGCCCCAGGTCATGTGACTTGTGCCAGCACTTTAGGAGGGAACTGCTTTCTGGCAGGCTGTTGTTTTTCCTTCTCAATGTAACTGAATAGTACGCAGTGGGACATGGGTTTTTACTATTGAGTGCTGTTCTTAGATCTACCAGGCAGCTGTTATCTTGTGTTAGGGAGATGTTATCTGGTTACCTTCCCATTGTTCTGTTGTTAGGTTGCTGGGTGGGGGAAAGGGAGGGAGTCCACTTGGAATACAGCAGTAATGGGTCCCAATGACCCGAATAGGGAAGCAGGGCTTGACGGGGATTGGAAGGGACCTATCCCCGCCCTCCTTTGGGTTGGTGCGCTCTGATTGGCTGACGTCCCGGGAAGGCGGAGCGTAAAAGGGGGAAACCGCGCGGTTTACCTCATTCGGCGCCGGGACGTGAAGACAGCAGGACGCAGCATCCCACCCACCCTCCCTTGTGTTAGGTTTTGTGTTGTCGCAGTTGGCGGAGGGTACCTTGGCAAGGCCCCCCAGGGCAAGTTAAAAGGGAAGTAGTCTGGGGGCCTGGGTCCTCAGGGGAGATATACAGCCCGGGTTAGGGTTGGCAATCGTGTAGGGGGCAACCCAGTCAGTTGGGGTACAGCCCCTCCCCTTGCCAGTTATAATTTGAGTTTGTTATACAAACGTTAGAAATTGTTATGTTAACTGTTATTAAGATGTTGAAAATAAACAACTGCGGCCATCTCTCTCCAAACCAGTGGTGTCGTGTGTTTTATGGGTTGTGAAGTTTGGGCAAGAAGGGATGGGTGCAAACTTGACAATACACCCGTCAAGAGTGATTGAAGTTTATCAGAGCACAAGTCACATGACTTGGGGCAGCTGGGAAATTGACAAAATGTCTAGCCCATGTCAGATTTCAAAATGAAATATAAAAAAAATCTGTTTGCTCTTTTGAGTATTGGATTTCAGTGCAGAATTCTTCTGGAGCAGCACTATTAACTAATGCATTTTGAAAAAATGTTTTTTCCCATGACAGGATCCCTTTAATTGAGCCTTAACGGACATATGTAAAATGGAAACTGAGAATATAAGATATACTCAAACCTGTGCTCCTCTGTATTATAAATACAATGGTTACTAACGTTAATTTAAAATTAAACCAAAAGCATAATCATACTTAGCATGTCATGGTCAAGGATACTATTTACAGTATAATTCTCTGTGAAAAAAATTTCAATTGAGGGTAAACATAAAGAAGCAGCTACTTTTGAACACATAAGCCCAGAGTTAATCAATACCCATGCTCATATACTGTATTCCTCTTTTAAAGGAGAACTACTGCAAAAGTTAAAAATTATTACAAGCCTCAACCACACTGAAATAAGACATTTTATAAATATAATTAAATACAAATTTTGGGCCATTTCTGAAATAATCATGTTACTCATCAGTCTCTCTTCATTTTATCTTCATAGGATGTCACATTTCGACTGATAGGGTAGATATAGTCTTTAGGGGGGGGTACTTCATTGGCTAGAATCTTAGATAAATATAGCAAGAATAGGCACTTAGAGGCAGTATAACTGCCTCTAAGTGCCTATTCTTGCTATATTTATCTAATTGAGTCCCAAAGCACCCAAGGCGGAGGTGCAACCAAGAAATTGTGGCATTCGCAGATGATACAGAACTTCAGGACATACACTTTCCCTATATCCATTGGCTAGAATATGTATTATATATTAAATGATTACGGTATATATAGTTGTTCCCAATAGGTTTCAGTTTGTTAAATCTTATATTACATGTTCATTTTCATGATAGTTTCCCTTTAAGGATAACTCATTTATAGGTCCCATTTACCTTTAAAGTTGCCAGAAATGAATATAAATAAGATGATGACTGCAGCAAATACATAAATGTGTACTATTATATAAATAAGTGTTGTGTATGTTTTTATAAAAAAAAAAAAATATTCTGGGTACTTGTTAGGAACTAAGGGAATACAAGATCACCTGCACTCATACATGATTCCACTGGAATACTGAGGTCAGGAAGCTTTTTTATTTCTTGTTCTACTCTGGTATAAATAGATTTCTTCTTTTGCCATTAAAAGTGTAAGATGAATTATATATGAGTGAAAGATTGAACTTGATGGACTCATTCACTTAGACTTAACAGTCATCTTACTTTAACGATACTGCGTTACCGGTTCTCTATAGAATGGCAACATGCTACATGCAAAGGAATTGTTATTACTAGTGCAGCATAGACCTGGCTAATATGTAAAACATACTACATGAAATGAAATATTGCTTATGTTATTATTTGTGCCAATAGCCCAGTAACTTCACAAACAATAGATAGTGGAAAAAAAAATATCAGGGCAAATTGCTGAATTGCTTTTTGGCATCATTTATGCAACCTAAGTGCTGATTTATTGTGAGAATAAACCATGAAAGCTGCTGATATATGAGGAAAATATACAGGTATGAGGCAAAATGTATTTTTATTTTCTAGAGATAGTTGCAGGTACCATTAAAGGACACATAAAATGTACAATGTTTATCTATAAGACTAAATCTAGAAAGGTTTGCAATAAAATACAACTATATTATATTAAGGGGCAGATTTATCAAGGGTCTAAGTAAAAATTCGAAGTAAATAAATTAGAATTCCGAAGCTGTTTTTGGGTACTAGGCCAAAGTTCGATTTGAATTGAAAAAATTCAACCATTCGAATATCGAAGTACTTTCTCATTAAAAACTTCGACTTCAACCCTTCGCCATCTTAAACTGCTGAATTGCTGTTTTAGCCTATGGGGACCTCCTATAACCTATATGGAGTCTTTTGGAGGTGTTTGAGAAGTTTTTTGGGGGAAAATGCTTCGTGCTAACTAATTAATTTGAACGAAAATGGACCTGTTCGATCAGGGCCGGATTCACCTACGGGTTCCCATAGGCCCGCTGTCGTTTGTCGCCCATGTCCCCTCCCTTTTATTTGCTCAAATTTTCATCATCAGGACAGAGCAATGGGAATTGGCACACAGGAAATAAAAATTTCTGAACCAATGTGGGTGTGGCTGAGCAGCATGCTGCCTACTAAAACCTGGCCGCCCTAGGTGGACTCTCCACAAATCTGGGCCTGAGCGAAACACCCCAGATTCTCCCATCATTATTAGTAAAGCTGCCCCCATATAAACAGAATATGATTGTTTTACCTCCATGATGATTACATATTTACTAAGTATTTTCACTTTGAAAGTCAACCCTTGATTAATCTGCCAATAAGTCTTGTCTAAACGTTAAAGACATGATTTCAATGTGGCAGTTAACTATTTAGTTCTCTATTTTAACAATTGTTGCATGGGGTATCGCCAACCATCCGGTCTAACGATTTTCACTGAGTCTTCCAAGCCAAGTTCCAAGATCTGGCCCAGATCCTCATTCATGCTGCGGTATGACTACATGCAAGGAAGCTCACAAAACCCTTGTATAACCGTATTGCTCATTAGTGCCCTCTTTGACCTTTTTGTATTGTATTATACTCCACTGCAACATAATTTAAACTAAACAGGTGGGATAGTCCCATGAATAAGTGAATGGGTTTGTCAAGCTGCTATTTATGGGAGATGTTTTGTCAACAGTATAAACGGACCATAATTATTATAAATGTACTTCTGTTGCAATTGTGAGACTATACTGCATTGGCACAATGTTCTAAATGCCCATGTTATTATGCCATGGGGATTCCACTGACACAAATTATATTCTAGGGCAGTGATCCCCAACCAGTAGCTCATGAGCAACATGTTGCTCTCCAACCACTTGGATGTTGCTCCCAGTGGCCTAAATGCAGGAGTTTATTTTTGATTTCCAGGCTTGGAGGAAAGTTTTGGTTGCATAAGAACCAGGGCTACTGTTAAGCAGAGCCTCAATAAAGGTTGCCAATCCACATGGGGCTACCAAAGGGCCAATCACAGCACTTATTTGGCATCCCAAGAACATTTTTCATGCTAATGTTGCTCCCCAACTCCTTTTTCTTCTGAATGTTGCTCACGGCCTCAAAAGGTTGGGGATCCCTGTTCTAGGGCATGCAGACCCAGATGTATGGCAAGGGAGGCATCATAGGAGTATCATGCCACCCAACCAAATCTGTATTTCCTGGTTCCTACAGGAAATCTGGAGCACTGGAACTTGAGCGAGTTGCAGAGGAACCAACCAGAATGGGTGAGATCATAACATAGATGTGTGTGTGCTGGGGGGAGGCCTAGGGGGAAATCATTTGGAAATGCTGGGAGCATTGTTCTGTAACAGCACTGAAAATTGTGTCTCTCACCCTCAAAAACTGGTGAGACTGCAAGGTCAACTGAAAAAGCTGTCAGTTCTATTTTGTAACCACAATCACTTTTGAATCATAATTGGCAAATTGCCGGATTGAATAAGATGTAATTGTCATACATCCTATATGGATAAACAAAAAGCTTAAGAGGTAATACTTTCCCTTCTGACTATCAGGTAGGTTTCTAAAGCATATTGTTTTTCCAAAAATGCTCTATAACCGTCTACCTTCTGCTCTGTACATTGTTATCGAAGATAACTATAACCAAAGTGAAGTGCATATAAAAGCATACTGCTACAATTTACATACAATTTATCTGCCACCAAAAATCTTGCTTGAGCAATGTGCAAAAAAGACCCAGTGCATTCCACCTGGTCAACAGCAGCTATAAAGTTTTGAACTTATTTGTACCCCATTTCAATTAAGAGGCACACTCTGGAGTTGGGTTTCAGACAATTTAGACACAAAGATATATTTTTATGTGTGTTATTGCTTTGTTCGTAAAACAGGGTGCCTCATGTTGTTTACGTGCAATTCGTTAATTACCCCACAAAGTTTTAAAGGTAAACATGACTGATACCTTATTGTACTTCCTTATTATGTGTGCCTTGAACACTTTAAGTAAAGTTTCACACTATTTCAATATTACCGAAGTGCAGCTGTCTTTTTTGGTCTTTTGGTTTATTATGCTTCCTCAATTCCTCCTTTTTACTCTACCATAAAGAAAGACAAAGAAGCAGCACAAAATCAACAAAAAGCTTGATGGCCACTTTTATGGACGTATGGCAATGCTGAGGAATAAACGTTTTTTGACTAACAGCTCAAATACATTTGTTTTCACACCATTATCATATTGCAGTCATACATTTTAGACTTCTTTTACTATTCTTTATAGTACTCTACAATTTGTCCTTAATGGATCATTTTATGTACAAACTGTGTTTTCTCTGTAAAACTTCTTTTCCCATGTATGCCTCCCTGCATCACAAAAAGACATTATTTATGTGTCATCTGAATCTTCACATTCTATAGAACCTTTCTATATTTCTATTTTTATTATATATGAAATGTCTTCTTTGACATCTGATAGAGAGCACAGATGACCCGTACCCATTCCATTCACAGCCTAGGCTCTGTACTACAGCATATTATTACCGGTGCTTTCTCCTATTTTTCAATGTAGAATGAGTACAGTGTGAAACTACTTGCTGCTTTCTCCCCAGATGTCCACATAACGGTTAATGGACACAGCAAACCCTGTTGTATTGTGGCATATAACTGATTTCTACACTGTCGAGAAGGGATGATGCACAATGACAGTCTCCGCTTACATGAGTGATGATTGAAAGTTTTGGTTAAAGCCTTTCATTAAGATATTTATCAAAAATAAAAGGTTCCATACATCAGTCCCTGCCCCAGTGGAGCTCACAGACTAAAGCTGGCCATAGGTGTAAAGATTTTTGAAAGATCCAATGGTTATCGTAAGACCACGATTGTCTCAAAACAATCGTTTAAATGCCTGATGTGTCCATCAACTAAAAAGACCATTTCAGGAGATATTGCCAGCAAAACTTAAGGATCACAGCCTGCTTGGCCCTGCAAACATAGATAGATTACAAGGGGACCGATAAAGATTTTCTAACCTGGCCGATCAATCATCAGACCAATATCGGACGAAAAATCTCAAGATATACGATCGTTTGTATCCCACTAACCGCACGATAATTTGACAGATTGTCGGACTTCAATAAAATCGGTTGTTCGGCAGGGAAAGATAGTTGCGTATACGGGGAGCTTAAGGCCTGTATGAGATCTGCAAGCCCAGCGACAGACTGGGGGTCCTGGGGCCCGCTGGGACCCCCCCACACCTACCCTGTGCAAGCCAATACTGACTAAAAGAGCAGAAGGAAACAAAGTGTTCCTGAAAGTGGAGTTTTGAATTGAACTCTCTTTTCTAAAGGGAAATATCCTAGTAATTAAGGCTGCCTAGTGTATGGCACTGGTTCATCCAGAGTAAGTAGACTTCTGTAATGCTGAATGTAACCAGAATTAGTGATGGGCGAATTTATTCGCCAGGGACGAATTCGCGGCGAATTCCCGCGATTCGCCGCTGGCGAATAAATTCGCGAAACGGGCCAAAAAATTCGCCAACAAAAATTCGCCGCGCAAAAACGAGTCGCGCGTTGTTTTTGACGCGACGCGCCAAAAACTACGCGACGCGCATCAAAAACGACGCGATGCGCGTCAAAAACGACGCGCGACTCGTTTCGCGAATCGGCTAAAAATTTGCGCATTTCTCTGGAAATTCGCGAATTTTTCGGCGAAGCGAAACGCGGCCGTTTCGCCCATCACTAACCAGAATGTCTTTGTCTCTGTTTACACTGCAAATAATTCACACTACAATATAACATTTCATTCCTGAACCAGCAAGTGTATTTTTTTTAATTTATAATATTGGCGTATAGGCAGCCATCTCAGGTCATTTTGTCTGGTTCTCTGATTTCTGAAAGATCCAGCACTTTAAGATGGAACTGCTTTCTGGCAGGCTGTTGTTTCTCCTACTGTTTTTGTAACTGAATGTGTCGCAGTGGGACCTGGATTTTTACTATTGAGTGCTGTTCTTAGATCTACCAGGCAGCTGTTATCTTGTGTTAGGGAGCTACTATCTGGTTACCTTCCCATTGTTCTGTTGTTAGGCTGCTGGGGGGGGGGTGATATCACTCCAACTTGCAGTATAGCAGTAAAGAGTGACTCAAGTTTATCAGAGCACAAGTCACATGACTGGGGGCAGCTGGGTAACATGTCAGATTTCAAAATGAAATATAAAAAGATCTGTTTGCTCTTTTGAGACATAGATTCCAGTGCAGAAGTCTGCTGTAGCAGCACTATTAACTAATACATTTTGAAAAAAAATATTTTTCCCATGACAGTATTCCCTTAAGCTACACAACACCTGCTAAACCCCTTACCCTTATACCAGTGGTTCTTAAGCTGTCAGCCACATTTGTAACATAATGGTGCAAGTTGTTATAAATGTGGTTAGATGTGGCACTGCAAGGTCAAGTGAGAAAGCCAAAATGAGTGTCACACTTGTGTATGTGCCATTATCATATCATGGGGATTCCATTGGAACACAGGTTGGTTTCAGTGAATAACTACCCCCCATCAATGGAAAACTATAAAGTATTATTTAGGTATTAGCTCTATGCCTACCTATTGGTGGGTCACATTACAGGGTAGAGGCAAAATATCCCCCCTCCAGCCCACTATATTAATTTTGATACACTGTAAAAAGTGGCACAGACATACAAATTTCTGGCCCAATTTCACACCTACATTTGAAGCAGGAAAGAAACTGTGTGTGCAAGACAGTGTAGGAACTGGCACAAGTATTGTAAAGCTAGTAAAACCATAGAAGATATTAACAGCAGTAGGCAGCAGTAGATTGTATAGGATGTTATTCCTACAAAGTCCATTGCAGTGTACTGTTTAAATCCAGTATCTCATGCATACATACTGATCTGCTCTTCAAAAACCATTACAAAAGCAATGTAACCCAAAGGAAACCTTGGTATAGAAACAAACCCTAATAAATAGTCATTTAATTTTACATAAAGTTTTACACTTGTTTTTTAGTAACATTATATACAGGTATGGGACCTGTTATTCAGAATGTCCTGGGCTTTCCAGATAAGGGATCTTTCCATAAATTAGATCTCCATACCTTAAGTTTGCGAAAAGATCATTTAATGACAAGTTAACCCCAGTAAAATGGTTTTGCATCCAATAAAGATTAATCATATTTTAATTTGGACCAAAAACAAGGTTCTGTTTTATTATCACAGAGACAAATAAAATACGTTTTTAAAATTCTAAATCCCATGCTTAAAATGGAATCTATTGGAGATGACTATTCTGTAATTTTCTGTATATTGGGTTTCCAGATAATGGATCCCATACCTGTACACACATTTAAATATGCATTTATGTGTATGTACCTTAAGTGAATATCCTGATATACCATTATAATTTCTCTAATTTCTAGTATAAATAGTCATATGTATGTATATATATATATATATTCCACACCAAATTAATTTATTTTGGACAAATATGCCCTATATACAAAATAATTCAGACAAGCAACTATATGCAAATCATTCTTAGACTCTTATTTCACTTATGTGTACACGGGAACGAACGCAGTAACAATGTTGATGCTTTGGGAGCTGTCCTCATCTGTAGTGCTGAAAGAAAGAAATGCTTTTAAAGCCAGATAAATATGATTAATATGAGCTGTATCTTGGATTGACTTGTTCCCAACTACACCACTTTTATTTCCAGCTCAGGAATTTCCATTTCAGCGATATGCATTAGTTACAAAGAAAGGGTTATTATCTCCCAGTTCTCTTTTACAGAAACTATGTACAGAGAAAAAGCACAGCTTTGGCACAACACAAACACAATTACTCCAGTCAAAGCCTCCATAGTAAGCTTGGAATCACATTAGAATGTTTAAGCTGACTGTAGACACAGACTGAAAATTCCTCTAAAGACTCTCCTGTTTCTCTCCCGGCTGAGCTAGCATTAAATGCAATTACTCCAGGGCCATTGTCCTACATTACACATTAACTGAAATTTCAAAAGGTTTGTATTGTCACCAGATATTGCCTTCAGCGATAGCATAGCACAGGTATGTGGAAAGGATTCTGGAACACTTCAAATACGTCATGGGAACATCATCACATGGAAGAGTACTTGGCTTGGTAGTGATTTCTAAGCATAAAATTAAACCATTTCATGAAGAAGGCTGGCAACCCTCATCAAACAGGCAGGGTATACATAAATCAGGGAGCTATTTTCAGTTCCTAGATGGGATGATGGGAGTTGCATATGAGGACCTGCAGGTTCAATGGAAATATTTGATAACTGTTACACAATTTCATTTGCCTTTGTACTTTTATCTATGTTGGCCCCCAAGTTCCCATGTGGTGCTTCGGTCCAGGGAAAATGCCCCATCTGCCCTAGCCTTAAACCTTCCTGTTCCAGGATCATTTTAAGGGTAGGGACAGACAGGGAGATTCGGGGAGATTTTGTCGCCTGGCGTTTTTAGCAGGCAACAATCTCCCCGAATTTCCTTCTCCCTGTCTGTCCCCAGCCTTAAAGCCATAACTTTTTCTACCAACCACTTTTTTCTTTTACTTCCTCAGTTAATGATTCTGGTAGGAAAGGCAAATGGTTCCTGGAAATGCTTAAGGTTAAGAGCAAATGAAATGTAGATGTTGTCAGAGCAAATTTATGATTGTATGAGCAAGTGCATGGTACTGTATGTTCTGAAGGGATCAGTTCATTGGTGCATGAAGACAGATAAGATAAGCTCTCAAGGGACAAGTAAGAGTAACTGGTTAAATCAAACTGATGGATGAGTTATGCTGCCTTTCTGTATGCAATGTTATATGAATACACAAGCCCCCAACAAGATGCAAGAAGGATGATAGACAAAGCTGACTGAGTTTAGTAAAGGTGTGCGGGTGCCTGTGGCCACACAAAGTAATAGTTAAAGAGCACTGGTCACGTAATTCCATTATATCATATAATTAATATATTTGTAGCCAGGTCAAATTTCAATGAATGTCAAGGCTTTCAAGTGTGCATAAACTTTTTCAAAAATTTTCAACTGGACCTGTGAAACAATCAAAAAAAATGTTAAGAAATGTAGTAAGTTGAGTATCCTGAGGCTACCAAAGCCTTGATTTGCATTGATAGCTGTGCAGTGTTATAGAATAAAATAATCACAGGCAACTTACTGTAGAAGATGTATTCTGTGTAGCTGCTCCAGATTTTGTCATCCCTGTACTGGTTAACGAATGCTGCTGTTCCTGTTGAGTTACAGGATACCATGTGAAATCCAGCTTCTGAAAGCCTGTCAAAGGCTTGCTCTAGGTAGGTAAATTTCAGATAGAACCTAGAAGTGTACTTCTCCGGGGGACGGTCAGGATCCCGACTTTCATTCAAAGTATCTCCGAAAACTTCTTTGGCTAAAGCTATCCTTCCACAAACCATAATCCTGGCGACTCTCCTGAATTTGGCATCGGCTTGGTTATCTCTGACCATTGTATAGGAACCTCTGTAACCTATCGTGATAAAGCCTGACTTCTTGTCTAGTGCTGCTGTCCTCACCAGATCACTACTCTGGGAACTGTCCTCTATATCACTCTGGCAGCCTTCATCATTCAGAGAGCTTTGCTTGGTCACCTTGGGTGTGAGTAACTTCACCAGGTCTCCAAGCTGAAAGTACTCTGCCTCCCTGAGAAGTCGTTCTTTCTCAGGGAAGTGATCAGGCAAAGAGAGTTGCTTGTCTCTCAGAAAGTCCAAGATATACCTGAAGAGGAACCCATCACGGTCAATGAAGAAGCGCGCTCTGTTGTCCCTTGGCAATTCTTTGACATTGTTCCTATGAAACATGCTGTACAAGGTGCTATCTGGTACACTCGTCAGCGTGGTGTGCTTAGTGACATAAACTTGTCCACCCACATTCAGTTCGATGACATCTGGAAAGGGATATGACATCTCGCTGATGGGAAGTATTGTCTCTTTCACGGCCATCTTTCCAGATATATAATGGAAAACAAAAATGCTTTTTTTTGGTCAAAAGTAGAGAAAGCTGAACTATTGTTGGAGTAGAAATATTAACTAAGAGGAAGAATTAGGTGCTACATCCATGCATTATTTCTATAGTGGATCAGAGACTTTAAAGCAAACGCAGAAGTGGGAAATAATGCGCCACAGGACTGGGGGTATTAGTAGCAGCAGCAGCAGCTGCAGAGTGGTGCTGAAGTACAGTATGTAACCTGAAGAGATCTGTAGCAGGACAGCCTCTGAAGGAGGGGGCTCGCTGATGTGTAGGAGCAGGGAGCTCTGCTGGGTCCTGATGCACAGCAGCTGTGAAGCTTCTCCATGTGCTCAGACGGAATGCTTTGTGATGTTTCACCAGATATACAGTATAACCACTTAAATTGCATGTCAAATTATTCCCTCCAGTATCACATCCTTAAATGCCACGTATGCCATCTCACTGAAGTAGTTTCAATCACCGGGTTGTACGTCTTCTACTGCTCACTCGCAATTTTCAGAGTTCTTTATCGATTCCAACTCACGACTAAAGTTTGACATTGTCCATGTTATAATTGGGAAACCTATCTGAAAGAGTAAACAAACGGGATAGTTATAAGATTAAATAGGTATTAAGGGTGGACATTGGGGGGGGCAAAATTGTAGGTATTCATTAAATGATCATAAACGAATTCATTAAATAAGGCAACTATTGATGTGCGAACTTGTCTTGTTTTGCCAAAAAATTTGTGGATTTCCCATGAAATTAGTAAAACGTAAATTTTGATGCCGGCGACAATTTAACGCACGCCTATTTTGTTCAACTGCATTAAAGTCAATGGATGTGCGTTAAATTGTCGTTGGCGTCAAAATTGTCGCCGACTTCAACATTTTTGCGAATTTCCACTGCAGTTTCGTGAATTTATTTGCCACGGAAAGTCGCCTCAAATTTGCGCCCAGGGAATAAATTCGTCCATCACTAAAGGCAACAGTTACAATAAAAAATGATAGTGTTTTGTATGTTTTAAAATGTACTGTTGCCCTCCACTGTATTTGGATTATTTGCCTTTTTCTTTCCAGCTTTCAAATGGAGGTCACTGACCCCATCTAAAAAACAAATGCTATGTTAGGCTACACATGTATTGTTATTGCTGCTTTTTATTTCTTATCTTTCTATTCAAGCTCTATTCATATTCATATTCCAGTCTCTTATTCAAATCAGTGCTAGTGTAATTCGTACCCTAACAACTAGATTGCTGAAATTACAAACTAGAAAGTTTCTGAATAAAAAGCGAAATAACGCAAAAACCCACAATTAATATACTATGAAAACCAGTTGTAAATTATCTCTCTACATCATTCTAAACGTTAACTCAAAGGTAAATCACCCCATTAAGGCTTGCTTGCAGAAATGGTCACTTTCTAATTTTGCAAAATCTAAAATTTGTTTGCACAAAGACATTTTCGTATAACAAATGTTTACAAATTATAACATTTGCACTTTTATAACATTTGCACTTTTGATATGATTACTAGTTCTTTAATATATTTCATAAAATTCAGCTGCACAACTGAGAAGACCTTGACTTGGACCCCACTCCAAAAAATCCAATCACCCCCTTTATCAACCCATATCCTTCAAACCCTGCACATGGGACTGTGCTTTGGTCGTGTAACACAGTCAATTCATTTTCATTTAAACTGTAAGAGATCTAATTCAAATCTAATTCTAAACTTTGTGCCGCTGATCTCGTCAGGTCCCTGGGCCCCAGTGTAATTCATTTCACCTCGTGCTCACTAATAAATAAATTCACTTACTCTGATTTTCAATAGTTTTAAAGTGCGTGATTTCGCAAGAATTGCCCATTTCACAATGAACACTGCGTATTTAATTGCATTTTCCCACCCCCTGTAATATATATATATATTTACGCCTATTCAGGGCTTTATAGTTAAAGGGGTGGTTCACCTTTAGGGTAACTTTTATTATGTTATAGAACAACCAATTCTAATCAACTTTTCAATTGGTTTTTATTATTTATTTTTTATAGTTTTATAGTCATTTGTCTTTTTTACCTGGTTCTTTGCAGCTTTCAAATGGGCGTTGCCGTCCCCTTCTAAAAAAACAAATGCTCTGTAAGGCTACAAATGTATTGTTATTGCTATTTATTATAGCTGATCCTTCTATTCAGACTCTCTCCTATTCATAGGATAGGGTAATTTGGGCCCTAGTTACCAGATAGCTTAAAATGCAAATTAAATAGCTTCTGAATAAAAAGCTAAATATCTCAAAAACCACAATTAATAAAAAATGAAAACCAATTGCAAATTGTCTCAGAATATCCCTCTCTACATCATACTAAAAGTTATCTCAAAGGTGAACAACCCCTTTAATAAATAAATACCTTTATTTTAGGGGTAAATATAATAAATTCAGTTTGTTACTATTAGTTACCAGACCTGTTGTAAATGTACAATCACCCCAAGCTGAATGTGATAGAGTTAGTGCAGATATGGAAAATGCACATAAAGCCAAAGGCCTTAACTATTTGCTGGGCTGGAGGACCAAAAGGGAGTGATCACTGTCAGTAACAGTCTAATCACCCTGAGCCTCAGGTATCGACTGTAGCGACGTTATGTTGCAAGGACACACTATGCTTCAATCCCTCTGCCTACAGCACTGCATAAGCAAACAGCGGCAATATTAAATTTCACACAAGCCTGAAGCTTTGGGATGCATCTATATTTGGGTTGACACACTTGAATTGCAAACATACAATATTATTTATAATATATAATATAGTATATTACCTGATTATGAGTTAAATCAGATTCTGTAGTATTAAGTGGATTTGATGGACTTGCCTGTGTTTTTCAGGTTGATTTTTGTTTGACAGTAAATAGTATTATCAGTATTGGAACAAAGAAATGAAACCAGAATGAAAATAAATAGATTTTCTATCAGTCATAGAAGCACGATTATAAAATATGTAAAATATTTTTATAAGTGTATTTTTTTATAACATATTGGGGGGAATGTAATATGTTTCTCTAGCACAAAAAACATGCGCAGAGACAGTTGTGAACGTTAGCAACCATGTTTGTGTCCTTTTTCACCTCAATGACTTCATGGTAATGTTTGCGGACAATTGGTTTTTACCTACATTCCAGTGTATTTAAGTAATTTTCTCAACGCAAAGCCTTTTTAGTGACAAAATATTGAACAAAACTTCAATACCTTTGCTTAGCACTAATGCTCAATGTAATATTCACCAGTGGCTGATTTTACATTGTGAGCACAAGCTCATTTTACATCCCCCCTAGAGACATGGTACCAATGAAAACAGCTAAGATTTTCTGGCATGAAACCTATTTTCTACCACTGTAGATTTGACATGGGAAAATCAATGCAGGTTTTCATGCATTTTTTTCAAGTATTCTTTTGCCAATTTTGCATTTGGCTCCACTGCTTTATAAATATATGTGATGTGAAGGGTCATTTATCTGCACAAATTTCCCCACCGTCAGTTGCTTCCTACAATGTTGTGGGGCTATGCTTGTGCATGCTGTTTTATACACACTTTTATAAAGGAGCTTAAAGGACAAGGAAAGTTAATCTAGCTAGAAATGTTGTACATGATGTTTTGTGCTTGTGTACCAGCCCAAGGCAACCACAGCCCTTTAGCAGAAAAGATCTGTGTCTCCCCAGTAGATGCCCCAGTAGCTCTCCATCGTCTTTTCACAGATTCACATTCACATAATTACTACATGGCAGCACAGAAACCAGTGCAACTAGCATCCGAATTTAATAATCAGTCCTGTAGCATCAGCTTATATTACAGACAATCCTCATTTTCTGCTTGATAATTAGTGACAACCCCTAAGCTTGGCTTCTCAACAGCTGCTCAGAGCCCACTGAGCATGTGAGTGTCACAGACACTTTCCAAGATGGTGACCCCATGTGACAAGTTTGAAGTCCTGGATCATTGCTGCTATTGACAAGCTGAAACTTTAGGCTGGTGCAATACGTTCAGTATATAAAATATGGCATTTTTAGCCACATTCATTTATAGGGGTTAGTTCTCCTTTAATGATGTCATTTATATTTTAAAATTGCCTGATGTGAATTTGTCCACATTATTTTAAGGTGCTGGACTTGCTTTGACAATCTTCCCATACCAACCCCATATTGGGGTAGGGGCTAAAAATTATTTTCACAAAAAATAAGCTTATGACTTTTTTTTTCCTTTTGTGAAATGGCATACTCTTGTTTGTAAGGGTTCTCTACTCCGACTCACACCCTGCATAGGGGTATTAGAATAGGACATAAAACATATCATAGTGTATCCCTGTTAAAGGGAAACTGTCATGGGAAAACAAGTTTTTTCAAAACGCATCAGTTAATAGTGCTGCTCCAGTAGACTTCTTCACTGAAATCCATTTCTCAAAAGAGTAAACAGTTTTTTTATATTCAGTTTTGGAAATCTGACATGGGGCTAGACATTTTGTCAGTTTCCTAGCTGCCCCAAGTCATGTAACCTGTGCCAGCACTTTAGGAGGGAACTGCTTTCTGGCAGGCTGTTGTTCTTCCTTCTCAATGTAACTGAATAGTACGCAGTGGGACATGGGTTTTTTCTTTTGAGTGCTGTTCTTATATCTACCAGGCAGCTGTTGTCTTGTGTTATGGAGCTGTTATCTGGTTACTTTCCCATTGTTCTGTTAGACTGCTGGGGGGGGGGGGGGGGGGGGGGGGAGGGAGGGGTTGATATCACTCCAACTTGCAGTACAGCAGTAAAAAGTGATTGAAGTTGATCAGAGCACAAGCTGGGAAATTGACAATATTTCTAGCCTTGTGTCAGATTTCAAAATGAAATATAAAACATCTGTTTGCTCTTTTGAGAAAGGGATTTTAGTGCAGAATTCTGTTAGCACTATTAACTGAGGCATTTTGAAAAAAAAAAAAACATTTGTCCATGACAATATCCCTTTAAGAAGGATTATTAAGTAAGTTGTCTGGGGAACTTATGAATTCACTGTTGGACTAAATCCCCCCATTTCTGCCTCATTAGAAGGCAATGTGTTAAAACAAAGTAACTAGTATCTCACACTACTCTCATGGAGCTGCTGAAGGGTACAAATTCTTGCAGTTACAAATGCATATGAGCTGCACTTAGAGTTGAACGTTTCCTGTAATTATTTCTTCTACACAATCTTATGTATATAGGTACTCTCATGTTACAATAAATCTACTTACTTACACTACCTACACTTACAACATGATTAATGATGGTAAATATTGGCTTTGGTTGAGACTGGATTTCACTATCTTTATATGGATACAAATGAATCAGGCCATGCACTTGCCTATAGCAGACGAATATCATATGAAAAATCCCCAGTGGGAGATGTCTATAGCCATGCAGAATAGGGTTCAGTGGGTCTCCAAGCATCTGTGTTAAAGAACTTAAGTTTCCTTACACACGTACATCCAATTCCATAAATCCAATACATTCCAGCATTTATTAAAGCTTAATTATTTATTCAATTAGTTATCTAAGTTCAGTAAATCAAGTCTGTGTTGTGCTCTCTCAGTTGAGCCAAACTGTCATCCCTACATCTTGGTACAGTGGGTGCCTCTGTAAAACCCTAACACAGGAAAACAATTTTCAGCAGGTACAGTATAGTAGTTAGACCAGGGCCGTTTATCAAAGCTATAGTTGATTTAAAGGGACAGGTTATTTTGTCCCCTTAGGAACCTTCCACAGAATTGTAATTCCAGCATTAGGCCTTTTCCAGTCCTAACAATACAGAAATTGAATCTCTGTAGCTCTTGGATATGCCTGACTGTCGGGTACCTTCTTAAAGAAATGTGATCAATGAAGATGAAGAAAGAGAGATTTGTTATAAGATCTATTAAAATGTTATAAACTATTCTAGTCAAGGATAGAACCAAACTCTTAGGTTATTCTAGCCAGCTGCCTCTAAATTAAAGAGTGCCAGATTTATATTGGACATACATGTATTCAGCAAGCTGATGGCTGATTAGTTTTTATTTAAAAGCTACTGACCAGGATAACCAATGACATAGGTGAGAAGGCAAACAGGGCAATTGTCTAATTTTTCTCTGCTTTTTCTTATTTCTTCTCCTTTCTCTGATTTTCAGTTTAGTGGGTAGTGAGAAGTGAACCACTCCCGTCCATTTCAATGGCAGATGCTTTGATTTGCTGGTGCAATAAAGAATCATTCAGACAAATCATCTGACAAATGAGGGCACCCACTAAGGTGAAAATTGCACCAGTGATAAGATGCCTGGACAATTTTTTTTTTGAAAATGCAAACACATGAACCAATGCGGTTTAGGTCCACCAAATTGAAAAAAAAAAGCTGTTCACCTCGTTCTGCTAATATAAACCCATTTGACTCTAACCCTCCAGATGTAATAACTAAAGGGGCCATTTACAATCACAAATGCAGTGAGCAAAGTGCAATTTTGAGCGTAATCTCCACGTTTTTTCCCCATAATGCAGAGTTTTTTCCCCCAAATTCCCATTGCTGATTCGGCCGAACCCCCGAATCCGTTGCAAAAGATTTAACAGAATAATGAACCAAATCCGAATCCTAATTTGCATATGCAAATTAGGGATGGGAAGTGGAAAACAATTTTTACTTCCTTGTTTTGTGACTAAAGTCACACTACTTCCCTTCCCTAATTTGCATTTGTATATTCAGATTTGGTTTGGCCGGGCAGAAGGTTTTGGCCGAATCCAAATCTTGATGAAAAAGGCTGAATCCTGGCCTAATTCTCAACCGAATCCTAGATTTGGTGTATCACTAGTATCAATATTAATATTAATTAATAAAATTGTGCTCACAATTCACCATTAATTGTAGACCATATCTGGTCAAGACTCAAATTTTTCAAGATTTTTTATACCTCGATGCTGCAAAAGCTGAATTCGAAAATCCACCATCTCAGACCTGTCGAGGTCCTGTATAAGTCAGTGGGAGTGACACCTATTCCAATTTGAAGTTTTCGTGGTCTGCACAGGTTTTAGCTCAAAAACTTGACTATTTCAAGGCAAAAACTCAATTTTTCAAGATTTATTATACCCCGCTGCTGCAAAAGCCGAATTCAGATAGCCACCATCTCAGACCTGTTGAGATCCTGTATAAGTCAATGGGAGAGACACCTATCTCAATGGGAGAGACAGCTATATCTAAATTTGAAGTTTTCATGGTCTGCACAGGTTTTAGCTCGAAAACCTGACTTTTTCAAGGTTTTTGGGCAAAAAACTCAAGTTTATGTTACAGCCACTACATTACACTACACAAGCCCAGGAAACCTTCAATAAATAAAATAAAGTTGTCCTATTGCCCTAAACATGTGCCCCCTGTATATTTGAGTTGCCATATGTTAGGAAATGAAGGAGGGGAAGGAGGGTAACCCCCAAAAAATTAAGCTATTTTTCAGACTATCACCCTACAAAAGGTAAAAGACCCCCGTGTTTTTTGGGGACAAAATTTAAAAAACTTTTCAAACTCCTATCTATTAAATTGAACTTCGCCAGGTCTGACCTGGTGAAGTAAAGTCAGCACAGGAGGTAACGTTCATAAAAATGTAAATCTTAGTGAATTAGCGTAGTTACGTCCCTTCGTCAGTGCGCAACTTCGCTTGGCGTAAGGGTGCGAAGTTGCGCTAGCTAGTCTATCTACTATCTACTTCACTAGTGAATTTTCGCCAGAGTCTGACTTAGTAAATTGGCAAAGTTGCAAATTGACGTCACGCTGGCGAATTAGCGCTTTGCGCTTTATTGGATTTACCCCTGTGGGAGATGGCCTTTTTGAGATTCCAGACCTGTAGTTTATATTACTAGTAAAAACAAATTGCAACAATGCAACAAAATGTTTGAGAGAATGCTGTTGGATTCCCTTTAATACAAGCCATGTGAATGTCAAGCATTAAAATTAGTTAATATGCTAGTGGACATCCCATACAGGAAAGTTCCCGGATTTTACAGTTTTACACTGGAAATTATAAAATCAGGGTTCTACTATATTTGGTTCTTTTGTTTATGTAGTGTTTTTGTCTTTGAGAAAGGCCTCGGAGGAGGCCGAAACGTTAGTCCCGAATCTAAAATAAAATACATATTTTAAGTCATATTTAAGACCTGAGAGTGCGGATCCCTTTTTTGGTTGCATTTTGAAATTTTGATACTGCACCCAGGCATATTGAACCTTTATTCATGAGTGCTGGCTTCATCGTGGACTATATATATATATATATACAGTACATATATATATAGTCCACAGAAGTAGTCGCACTCTCAGGTCTTATGAAGAAATATGTAGGTTTTATTCGGACAAAAAACTGACGTTTCGGCTGATACAACAGCCTTTCTCAAAGACTTTGAGAAAGGCTGTTGTATCAGCCGAAACGTCAGTTTTTTGTCCGAATAAAACCTACATATTTCTTCATAAGACCTGAGAGTGCGACTACTTCTGTGGACTATCGTAATTATTTGTGGCTTTGCACCCAGGCAAATTTGATGAACACTTTCGTGAGTGCCGTTTTTCTCTAGACCTATATATATATATATATATATAGATTGTCTTATGCACTGCACTCTAATCCGTAATTTCTCTCTGGTTATTGTCGGGTGCTGGATCCAAAAGATGTGCATACATTAATATAGAGAAGATCCACACACCATTCTTGCTTGTGTTCATTCTTGAAAAAGGCCCCAATGGGGGCCGAAACGTCGGATTTATGCACAAAATAAATATTTGATTGAACACAAGCAAGAATGGTGTGCGGATATTCTCTATATTAATATATATATATATATATATATATATACATATATATTTTTTTTATTTATTTGCCTTCTTCTTCTTCTTCTTCCAGTTTTCAATGGGGGCCATCTAAAAACGAAATGATCTTTAAGGCTACACGTCTATTGTTATTGCTATTTTTTATTGCCCATCTTTCTGTTCAGGCCTCTCCTATTCATATTCCAGTCTCTTATTCAAATCAATGCGTGTCCAATTACACCATAGCAACCAGACTGCTGACTCTGCAAACTAGAGAGCTGCTAAATACAAAGCTAAATAACTCAAAAACCATAAGTAATATAACATGAAAACCAATTGAAAATTGTCTCAGAATATCACTCTCTACATCATACTAAAAGTTCATTTACAGGTGAACAACCCCTTTGAGCAAAAAGCCAGCTTTTTCAGTCCATTACACATGTGGTGGCCCAGGGTCATTGAAGAACAAGTAAGCAGAAGATAATCACTCTGTGTACCCCGGACTGGAGCAGTTTTCTGCTAACAGGAGCATTGGCCTGGGGTAAGTGATTATAATCACTGCGCAGTGTCTAGCATTTGCCACCTCCTGTGATTTAACCGTTTCTTCTCTTTTAACAACTTGAATTTTCCACTATTTTTTATGCAAATACTAGTGTTGGATCACACCTATACACATCTATACAAAACAAACACATTCACTTCTAAATACAGGTATGGGACCTGTTATGCAGAATTCAGCTTTCCGGATAAGGTATCCTTCTGTAGCTTAGATGTTCTACAAAATAATTTAAACATTAAATAAACCATAGGATGGTTTTTTAGCTTCCAATGAGAATTACTGATAACTTAGTTTGGACCAAGTACAAGGTACTGTCTTCTTATTATTGGGAAAAAGACAATAATTAAAAATAAATGTTATCTGGAAACCCAAAGTATTTCCTTTCTCTCTGTAACAATAAAACTGTATCTTGTACTTGATCCAAGCTATAATTAATCCTTAATAGAAGCAAAACTAGCTTGTTCAGTTTATTTCATATTTAAATGATTTCCAATCAGACTTAAGGTATGAAGATCCAAATTATGGAAAGATCTCTTATCCAGAAACCCCCCATACCTGTATTTGATTAAAATTAAGTCTATGGAAAATGGGAGCTTTCTGGTTTCCAGATAATGGACCCTATACCTAGATCTTATCACCAGGCTTCTAAATACCCTCAACAGCCATGTGTTTAAGAGACTAAGCAGCATTTAAAATGAATTGGCATATAATAATCTGACCTAGAAAATTGTGCAATTAGAGGAATAATTATCCTAATGCAGATTGTGTTCAGCTGTCAGCAACAAGTGCAAAATCACATGTAGTGTATATAATAACATACTGAAATGCTGCAGCATTTTTCTCTTCCGCTTCCATGTTCAGTGGAAATGATTGCGTTGGCTGGTAATGTAAAAGCCTCTCATGAATATTACTTGTATGTAACTAATTACATAGGAATGTCAAGTGAGTGAGAATAAGAATACCCTATATCTACTATGCAGATGTACAGTACCACGCAAGAACTAATGGTTTAAGAGGTAATAACTGGTTATTCATACAGCTGAACATAAGAAGCAAACTCAGCTGCTACAGAACGATGCACAGAATTTACACATTCTGATAATATTATTCTGCAGATGTTGGGGCAGATTTACAAAATTTGTGTGAAGAGATCAAAGTTCGATCGAATTCGATCGAATACCGATCGTACGATTTTTTCGGAGGATCGAATATGCAAATTTGGCATCTTCGATCATCGAATACTGAATATTCGAATTATCGAATAGATGGAATGATCGAATATTTGATCATTCGATGATCGAAGGATTTAGGGGTCCGTTTATTAAAGTGCGGTAAAAATTTTCGCACAACAAATAGACAAATTTAACGCAGAATATGTTTTCACGAGTTTACTAACATGTGGTAAATATAAATTTCACAAGAATATTTTTTCGCCAGTTATCGCATTCACTGAAAATAATGCTACGTACACATTAACGCCTGGTTTACCAAACAGTGAAATGTGTGAAAGACAAAATTTACGCCAGAATATTCGCAACATTTAACCGCCATCTATATAGTGGCGTTAACTTATTTTTTGGCCAGAAAATTCTCAATGGGAGTTTAATTCTCATTAAAATGTGCATATAAATGATACAAAGAGATGGCTGGTATGATTTCTTGTTCATACAATTCTATTGGCAGAAGGGTGTGTGAGTGGATGGATGAAGTATGGGTTTATTTGATGCAGACATGTTTGATTGGTGTCACTCTGGTAATGTTGTTGGATGGTATAATCATCAGTCAATAAATTTTAGTTTTGAAGATGCATTTCTGGCCATAATGTCACCGTAAAAAATGCCATAATTAACGCCATTATTAACGCCATAAAACAAGACTATTTTCTAGAATAAATATTTGCAAACATAATTTGTTCCCAGAAAATTAGCATCTCACTAAAATTACCGCTAACGTAAGCTGGTTCGCTAACGCAGTTACTGCAAGTGATCGCAATGACTTCTGAGAGCATCACTGTTTAATAAAATTATTCGGTCGGAAAAATATTCTCAGCAAAAACATGCGGAAACTTAAATTCAAATTTTTCGCACTTTAGTTAACAGACCCCATAACATTTTTAAATCCTTCGAATGCCTTCTTCGCCAGATTGAACCTACCGAATACCAATTTCCCCCCCCCATAGGCTTTTGCAAAGACTTGCTCGAATACCATTCATACAATCAAATGCCTCCATTGTTCGAATTGTACAAATTTTTCGGAGGCTCGAAGGAAAAAGTACGATTTTCCCGTGAAATCAAACGATCTGTATTCATCGAGAAATCGAATATCGAGGAAATTAAAGCCTGAAACTATTCGATAAGCATTCGATAGTCGAATGCTTATCGAATTTCGAATGGATTCGAAGGATTTTATGGGAAAAATAGTAAATTTGCCCTGTTGTGATCAAAAGCTATTGCACATACATTTTACTGAAGACCATGTCAACAGATTGGTTTCATTATCAAAATCTCATCAATCAGGAACTCTACAGAAGCCCAAAGTTGATATGTGACCCTTCATTGATAGGTCTACATATGCCCACCATGTTACTGGATTTTGATTATTTACACACACACAAAGCAGATAGTCCAACAAATAAATGTACACACATCCACCAGTATTTGGAATTTAATCATTGGTGTATTCAATCTGTTCTTGTTTCCCATCCCACCCATAGTTGGAATAAATTGAACCAATCCTTTTGTCACTTATCTGAATTAAATTACAATATTCAACATGTATTTAGCTCTGATAAAAAAAGTAACCTTTAAAAGGTATGTATTTATTTATTTAATGTATTTAATTGAATATACTTCAAGTGACCATAACCTGAGATTGAACAGAAAGGGCCAGATTCAATATGATGAGAAAAGCTTATCTCTTAATTCATTTCCAGATTCTCTCATAAATCTAGATGCAATCCAATGAAAAAAACATCTCACGCTTATGCTTATCACACGAAAACTCTATTGAAGTTGATGGAAAAAAAGCTTTACCAGAATTAGGAGAAAGGTTTTTTTTTTCTTAAACTGAACCATAGAATTCCATGTGATATACTATAAAATAATTTTTTTTCATGAAATTGAATTAAGCTCAAGGATTCAGTAAGTTCAAGATTCTTTATAATGACAAAGGGAAAATATGACTATGGGGGTTAATTTACTATTGAACTAACCCTCCAATTTCGACCAATCGAATTGTGGTCGTATTTAAAACCTTCAAATTCGAATTTGAAGGTTTTTACAGCAATTTGATTGATCGAACGATGGAATAAATTAAATTCGATCAAGCAATTAAATTGTTCGAATTGCAGATTTACTAATAATTAACCCTCCAATTCGACCAATCGAATTGTAGTCGTATTTAAAACCTTCAAATTCGAATATCGAATTTGAAGGTTTTTACCGCAATTCGATCGATCGAATAAGAAAAATTTGATCGAATGATTAAATCGTAATTTTAACCATTCCCATAGGGTTTAATAGTAATTTGGTAGGTTTAATCTGGCGAACTAGGCAGTCGAATTAAACTGACGAATATTCAAATAGAATTTTATTCGAATTATTCAAATCATTCGATTCGATTGAATTTTCAAAATTCGATGGTCAAAGTGGCCTTCAAAAATATTCGAAAATTCGAATTTGAATATTTTTTTTAAAAAATTGCCTTTTTTCTCTGTAATAATTAATCAGTACCTTGAACTTGAAACTAATACATAATTGATTCTTATTGGAAGCAAATCCAGCCTATTGGGTTTATTTAAGTCTAGTAGACTTAAGATGAAGATTCATATTACGGAAAGATCAGGTCTGGAACATTCTGAATAAAATCCCATACCTATGCCACATTTTGGCCAACTCTTAGCTCACATATCACATCAAGGCCCCTCATGGTACGTGAGTATGGATGAGCTATATTTTTCAGCCTGATACAGTTCAGCAACATGTGTTTCACCAGAGGTGACCATGTTGTGGAACTGTGCTAGAATTTTACCAGAAAAAAACCCCACAGTTTTCACATGCCTTTTTTTACCATGCCTTTTGCTTTACCTAATTGCTACAGTTTTTTTCCAGAAAAAACACCAACAGAATTTTTCCTTGCATTATTTGTGCCAAAAAAATAAAAATAAATACATAAAAATGCCCACATGTATTGTGTTTTTCCCCCCCGCATTTTTGTGGATGTTGGGGCCAAAGAGAAACCCACTCATCCCTACACATTACTTCTTCACTGCCTGCTGTCTTCTAGTGATGGGCGAATCTCCTAAAATTCGCTTCTCCGAAAAATTTGCGAATTTCCAGAGAAATTTGCGAATCGGCGAAAAATTCGCGAAACGAGTCGCGGGACGCCTTTGACGCGTGTCGCGTCAATTTCGGCGTGTCGCGTCAAAAACTACATGCAACTGGTTTTTTCGGCAAAATGTGATTCACGAATCGCGGGAATTCGCTGTGAATTCGGCCCTGGCGAATAAATTCGCCCATCACTACTGTCTACTACTGTGCCTGAATCCTTTTCCTACAGGCTGAGTAGCAGCTGAAAGCAATATTCGGCTACTAACAAAAACATGGCCTTGGACAGTACTTGTGGCACAATTATCTGTGGAGCAAACCACAAAAGCTATAAAGGATCAAAATACTCTACAAGTTGTCTGTTACAAGCAGCCCCTCCAATGTACTACATGGATAGCGGGAAACATAGTTAAATCTTTTTTTTTTTGCACTGGTAGAAATGGATAATGAATTTGTTTTTAAATCGCACAAATATATTTCGATCTAGCTTTAAAGTTACCAAGAAGAGTTTACAGAGAACAGAAAAGAAAAAAAAACTATAAACCTTTATTACAAGTTAAATTAATAAAAGGGTTTGAATTCAGAAATAACGTCAAATCTGACAAGCTTCTGGAAAATGGAAACGGGTGGGTAAAATGAAGAATGAATATCATATTACGAGCAGGGAAAAATATGATTTTCCAATCAAGAGCTGAAATGCGAAGTAATGTAAAATTGTAAATAGAGCAGAGAATCAAAGGAATCAGGCTGAATGAAATTTATACCATCAGATGATAAAGAAGGTCTTTTCATTGGTAACGATTGCACATTGCACAAAACCCCCGAAGGAAAGGCATTAAATACAATTTTATAGGCATATCTTCACAAAGATATTTCATAGGGTTCATTCTTGGCTGTACGAGTCTATCAAGTGAAAAAATGATACGCAGGCTGTGAAGATCTTTTGTTCGTCATTGAGTAAAATTGACATTGATGATTTTGATGGTGAAATATTCATGCTGTGAGTATAAAATGTTACAGGATAAATGGCATTTAATAGTTTTTCCGGGTGTTAGCATAATGTATATATGATAACACTAGTTAGGAGAGTACAAGTGAGAACTTCACTGAGTTACAGCTCAGAGTTTAACGTACATTTGTATGTTATGTAAATGTAAAGTACCAACTAGTTATGTATAAATCACATAAGAATACTGATCAGTATGTGTCCCCTCAAATGCCACCTTGCATTCTTGTCATTAATAGATAGAAATAATTTGGTAGCACTTTAAGTCAGGTTGATGTGATAATCAATTATAGTATGTATTTAAAAAGGGGTATGAAGGCCTTTATTAGTTCCAGCTTGGATCAATGGTGTAACTATAGAGGGAGCAGATCTTGGGGTCACGGACCCCCTGCGGGGGGCCCCCGTGACTGTGGCGTCTACCTCCTCTATAGTTATGCCACTGATCCAAGCTGGAACTAATAAAGACCTGAAACACCACTATATCAGAGTTTACATAGATTCCTGGCCAGACATTATTTTTTTGGAATATATATAATATATGGTTGGCTTCCTCTATAGCAGCGCTGTCCAACTTCTGTGATACCGAGGGCCAGAATTTTTCTGGCATACGTGGTGGAGGGCCTGTTACTATTAACCACATAACTGGTTAGCCACAGAACAGTCAAAACCAACTGATATGCATAATCATGTTTTTGGACTTCAATAAAAAGTGATGTACAGTAGTTAGGAGGTGCAGAAAACAATATATTGGTGTAAAATAACCTTTAAAGCTTACACGAGGTAAGCAGTCACAGCAGGCAGACTTTCAGGTGGTAACCACACAATGGGGGTCATGGCCCCCACCAGGGACAGGCCAGGCAGGCTCTGCACTCAGGGTCTCTCTGTAAATGTATTTGGTGTGGGGGTCCAACAAGCTCTTGCCGTGTTACTGGCTTGGATAGACATATAAGCAACTGTATGCTTTTGATCACTCTACTTTAACAGCCCCCATAGTTACACAACTATGTAAGTTGTGAGTGCCTTTATGGGCTTTGCCAATAAATTGATTTCTTACAAACTTGGCACCCAGTTATTTTATATATAGGCTTAGTCTAGATAAACAGTTTTTTTATTGATTGATTTATTGATTATAGTGCTTCCCCTGGGAAATTTTCCCCAGATGACCATAATGGGAACAGAAGTAAAATGGCAGTGATTCCCAGATAGATGCATTTTTTTGTGTAGAAGGAGCAACAGCGCTTACAAAAAAAAGTAATGTAATTCACTGGGGGGGGGGGTAGCCTAGCATTTTGGCACCCCCCAGTGAATTAGCCTTTCCTTGTCCTCTAATATTTACCTTGTGTACCTTGCAATGCCAAGGTTTTCTGCCTTTTTGTTTATAAAATAGAAAATATGGTCATCATTTTTACTCAAAATAACATATCCAGCTGGGAGCACAGCTGCTAAATGATAATGAAGGGCTCTAGTTTCCGGGCCTCAAGGAGCGTCTAATTAGAAAAAGTGTGCTGCTTTGCTGTCATAAAAGCTATAAAAATAAACTAAAGCATGACTTCAGAGACCAGACACTATTATGTGAATGTCACATCCCTGCATGGTAAAAGTTATTGCACAGGACTGTCAAATACAATTGCGAATATTTGTAAAGCCAATGCAGATATGCTTTTAGATTTAAATTTGCTCAGCTACTCTGTATTGAAAGACTGTCAGAGACTGATTGTTTTGCCTAAGCTTCCATTGCGTCACAGAATGCCAATATTGGCTACTCTTTTAGTCCACCTATTATGTTATAATTTCCAGCAAGAACCCCAAAAGACAGTAGTAACCTAGAACATGACCATAAACCAAATGCTCCTAGATGTCTAGGTGGGACATCTGTGATACAGTTAAGCCTTAAAAACCTCTTGAAAAACCAATTGAGAAATACTGTGACTTAATTAGGAAATACTTTTTTTCTCACTGAATTGAATCACTTTTCTCACTGAATTTATACCCACTCAGTGTTATACTCCCTTTGCCACAATACTACTATCTATAGTAGTAATAGATCCATAGAAAATCATCTAACTTTATTAATTTATATTTTTTTATTAATTTCATTCAAATTTGGTGGTTTTCAACTTGGAGTATATCTTGGTCTTCTCTAAAGTCTTAGGCCATTTACAGCTGGTCTAAAGAAATGACTCTCAGAAACCTTAAACTGAAAATTGGTTTGAAATCTGAACATACCCCCACCCCGCCCACCCCCATTGACTTCTACATGAGCGCTTTTGAGTTTTCAAATTATTTTGCTGCAAAAAAATTACGGTAAAATGATGATAACTCTGCCCCTATGATGCAAGATTATCCTGAGCCTCCATTTTAATAAAATGTGCACTTGTATCAAATGAGCACATTTGTACTGGTAGCAATTTATTGTCTTAAAAAACTAATTAGACTTACACGATCGTATTATGTTGAGTGATAGCACATGCAGCTACTGTACATACTCAAGTGCTTCAAAATTATTGCAGTCATTGATTTTATCCATGTTGGGGAAAAAAATGTGAATTTTGAATATTATATATGCCAAAAAATGTGTCTGAAGTTTAGCATTATTTAAATAAATGTAGACTTTTTTTAGTACTAGTGGATAAATGTATTTGTGGCTTTTATGTAGATACTTTACTGAAACTCCATGAATATTGATGTTAGTGCTTATCGCCTCAGCCAGAGGCTTGATGACTGGAGTGAATAAAATGTGAAAGGGAACAGATTTCTGTAATCACCTTTGCTATGGCGAATTTTAATGACAATTCTACCACTATCAGTACATTCCCACAGTGCACATTGAACAGTATCTTCAAGACATATGGAAACATACCATATATTTTTAGGTATTTAAAGTATATCTATATATACTACAAAACAACTGTACTTCAGTGACTTCAAAGGGTGACTAAATCCCTTAGATAAAAATGCACACATAGGTTTAATCACTGCCATAGGGCTGTAATGCAAGTAGAACGCTACAAGACTAAAGAGATATGGCAGCTTTTATTGGCATCAAATTTTAGCTACACTAACTCCTTACTATATTTATTTGCTAACACTTTACTGATATGGCTCTTCATGTGTTTATGGATAACTAGAAAAAAAAAGTCTTCTTTATAAAAATTTAAATTTGCGATTGCTTGTGAGTATTTTTTTAAAGTCGAATAAACTAAAAAACTTACCAAACTTGAATGTGTGCTTATTTATAAAAACTTGAATATATATATATATATATATATACAGTATATATATATATATATATATATATATATATATATGTCACATGGATATTAGAAATCATAGATTTATAATGTGTGTATATATATATATATATATAATATATATATATATATATATATATGTAAATAGGATCAAGTGAAGAGCTCACACTCACAAGACTTATGAGAAAAAAAATATTTTATTTAGAAAAACACTAACATTTCGGCTTAGTGCTATAGCCGAAACGTTAGTGTTTTTCTAATAAAATAATTTTTTTCGCATAAATCCTGTAATTGCGAGCTCTTCACTTGATCATAGATTACTACACTTGGCTTTGCACTCAGGCAACTTAATTTTGTTTTTCGAATTGTGCTGACAATCTACACGTTTTTATATATATATATATATATATATATATATATTTATATTTATGTACACAGTATATATAAATATATATATATATATATATACATGCATACATATATATATATATTAACAAGCAAATAGGTGCACACATATAGAAAAAGCCTAGGTGCTAGAAGATATACTGGCTGAGCCCACGGGAAGCCAGACATGGTTGGTCAAACCACCTAAAAAGGGTTTTTTCAAATGCTCCAATTGCTTGACTTGTAATGGGATGCTACAGGGAACTCACTTCACAAATCCTAGAACTGGGAACTGACATGTACTACTGAACATGTGATCTACATGGCATGGTGCCCCTTCGGTTTGTACTACATTGGGAAAACAGTGACTACTTACCGCGAAAGGATGAACAATCATAGAAGTGCCATACGGTTGGCCCTGGCTACTGGCAAATCAGACCAGCCTGTACCTAAACATTGTCTTAAATGCAGACATACACTACTCTTCCACAGTTTTGGCACATGCCAATCGATCATGTTCCTGTGCAGCGCAGAGGTGGTAAAAGGGATTTAATTTTGATGCAGAAGGAGTCTATGTGGATATACAAGTTGGATACATTGGCTCCAAAAGGTTTGAATGAGACCCTACTGATGGCCCATTTGTATTAAGGTTTTTGTGTCCTTTTATCCATTTACCAGGGGGTGCTTATAGATAATCCCTGGCACCATTCTTTTTGTCAGGTGTTTTAGATATTTTTAATCCATAGGTTGAACTCTATTGTTGCCCCCTTACGAGACTGATATGGGCCCTGGGCTTCATCAACCTTACAGTAACAATTTGTATAAGATATATCCTTTCATTACAAATGTATTGCAATCAGGGACATCCAACATTCTACAAAATTACTTTACCAGATTACTAAACCACTACTGTGTGTGGTTAGAACTAAAAGTTGAAAAATTACAGTTGATTAATGATATGGCATAACATTGTGCATTTGTGTAATTGAATATCGATTAGGATTTTGTCTTTTCATTTTTCCGGAATGTTTTTCTGCACCACTGGTAATTCCAGTTCAGCTATGGACAAAGGCCTGCCCCACACAGGGTTCGGGTTACGTTCAGCAAAGATCTGCAGGCAAAGAGGGTTGGAAATATACAGCCTTTGAGACTGTGATTTATGGATAGGTACTTAGCACAGTCAGTACAATTCTACTACTCCATAGTTTGTATATATGCACAGGTCAGGAAGGGTGATGATTGATGACCTATAAATACTAGCTGGACACACTAAGGGGCACATTTACTAAGGGTCAAATTTAGGTCGAATTAAAACCCCTCGAATTCGAGGGGATTTAACGCAATTCAATTTTTTGAATGATCAAATATAAAAAAAAATTAGCACAAAAAAACCTTGAATTGAGGTTAAATGGTGCACAGTCAGACCCCAGGTGCAAGTCCTTTTAACAAATTGCAAACATAAGTGGCATGCTCCTGTGCCCATGGGGCATCCAGGGTCTAAGTAAAGCTGGCCATACACAAAGAGATCCGCTCCTCAGACAGCATCGCCAAATGAGCTAATCTTTCCCTGATATGCCCCCGACAACAGGACTATATCAAGGTAATCCAAACATATGGCTCTAGGGCCGCACAATGGGATTACAACAAGAAGCAATGGGTCCATGGGAAAATGAAACCTTCCCAATTGATATCATGGCCAAACCCTTCGGAAGCCCTCATACACGGACAGATAAGCTGCTGAATTGGTCTAAAGGACCATTGCCGAATTTATCTAAAGAACCAATTCTTGGCAGCTTTATCTGATCATGTATGACTACCATAAGTTATCTCTTATGAACTTGTGGCCAACTTTACATCCAAAAGCACTTGATTAAGAAAATAGATATAACCTCACATTCAAGTCATACATCCACACTTGAAATGGCTTGCTAAGCATATAACAATATGCAGCATGAACCAAACCTGATCGTCCTTCAGCATGGATGTTTTTGTAAGAATTCTTCTCAAAATAGATGAAGATGAAAGTAGTTTTCAGAAGCAACCCTAATTAATATAGTACAAGTTGAAGCATAAAACATAATGTTGTATGATTTAGCCTCCATATCTGCCAGTGGCTGGTAACCACATACAACAGAAAGTGAGATGGATACAAAAATAAAAAAGAGCCCCAGGGGCAATTTGGCAACATGGTTCTTCTACTACAATGAGGCTCATCCAGTTCCAGACAAATGGTTTGTGTCTGTATTTTGATATGCTTCACATGTTTACTGAGTAAAGTATTAAGCGTCATACATAAAAGAGCAGTTAAAATAGTTAATGAGAGATCAGAGACCTGGTTTTCAGTTAATGGAATTAGTTATGCATATAAATTACCTTCAAGAAACAGATTTATATCTATAAATAACTGGAAGCTCCAGATGTTTCACACCAGCCTGTCGTTACTGAAGGTTGTCTTTCTCAGTCTCTTAAAAATCCTCTAGTTCCACCTTCAAGAAGAATGCACAATTTGCATTTATATCACCACGTTGCGTGGCTAACATTTCTTGTTACTTAGTCATCACACTGTATTTTTCTGTCCTACCTTTAAATGATGTGTTCAACCCTTCAATCTATAAGAGTGATTTTAATATATATATATTTTTATTTTGACATTTTTGTAAAGCGCCAGCATCATTATTATTTTATATGCAACTTTTAAGTCATTTTAGATACATTACTTTGTGAAATTTTATTATGTTTTAGTCTCAAAGGTTACTTACTTTATCCTTACATTTCAGTTCTCCTTACAAGAGATAAACAATGGCCATGGTCAGCTTGTTGGTACTTGATTGTACAGTTCTCTGAAGGGCAGTGCACTCACCCATAAAAAAAGGCAAAAAAACCCAGGCATTGCTGCGAAAAGTTATATCAGCATGAAGAACACGGAGTGCTCATTTGACTTAATTTATGTACATACAGTTAGGGATGGCGCGAACCGCCGAAAAAAAGTTCGCGAACATGTTCGCGAACTTC
>CM044431.1:36221108-36257926 GCA_024363595.1 Xenopus borealis
GAAAGGCCTATTTATCAATGGGTGAAGTGAAAGTTCACCCTTTGATAAATACGCCTTTATCAAAAGACTGTAAAAAACTGCCGCTGCAAAAGACTTAAAAAAAATTTCAGGCACCCGGTTTCCCACATACATTTTCTACCATATGGCACATTATATAACTGTGAACTTATGTGTAGAGCATTAAAACAACTCTATTGACTTTGTTATTGGCATGTCTAATTATCACTGAAAAATTTTATGTATTAAATGCACCATTTAACATACATAGCTCCATTCCACTTTAAATTGCCACCTTATGCAAGAGTGCGAGCTCTCTAGCGAAGTTGCGCTAGGCAAAATTGAACACTAGCCCAGCTTCGCTTTGATGTGCTCGCTCTGCCAAAGTAATGCTAGAGAAAAATTGACAGCTTTCGGCACCCTGGACATAACTTTGCACTTTAGTGAAGTAGCGTTGTCTGAGTGAATTTTCACCTGGCAAAGTGTTGCGATGGCTGCAAAGCAGTTGCTGGCAAAATTGCACTCTTTAGCGAATTTGCCCCTTAGTTTCTTCCCTGTTTTTTCCCTTAATTTACTTTATCACTTAACTCTCACTATCACTCGGTGTAATTATTTTGGGTCCCAAGCAGGCCCGGATTTGTGGAGAGGCCTCCTAGGCCCGGGCCTAGGGTGGCAGGATTTTAGGGGGTGGCATGCTGCCCAACCACACCCACATTGGTTCAGAAATTTAAATTTCTTGTATGCCAATTCAGATTGCTCTGTCGTGATGATGACAGTTTGAGCAAATAAAACGGAGGGGACAGGGGCAACAAACGACAGCGGGCCTGGGTAAATCCGGCCCTGGTCCCAAGTTCTATCACACTTACTACAATTTCTGTCTTACTTCCCATTACACACCAGGAACAGGGTTATGCACTGTTGAAATAAATGGATCCCTGGGCCCTAACACATAACCCCTATAATTACAAAAATCGTGTTGTTTAATTGATAGTATCTTTTTACCCATAAATCACTCTGACAATTCATCAACATAAATACAAGTGTAAACATTTGGGAAAGGAAAAAAAATAATTTGAATGGAAAAAAAATTTATTTGAATGATTAAATAATGCAAGTCAATAGAGGGATTACAGATTCTTAAAAGCTCTTTTCCTATTCCTTCCTTCCCAGAAAAGAGTTTGGTAAATTTGACATGATAGGTATTAATAAATAAGCCCCTTATTGTTTTGTGTTAGGCATGAAAACTAATTTATGCTTTGGCATACAGAGATATTTCTTTTGCTTTGCAAGCTGAAGTCGACTGGCTTATCTGGGTCAAGTCCTTAGGTTTTTATGATTCTAAATTATTCACTACTAGTGTTTTCGTTCATTCTTAATGTGATTTTGATGTTCCTCTGTGGTTAAAGATGTATTGGTAAATTATGTAAGTCTTGCCATTTAATTTGCAAAGTTTTTAACTCTGCAGACCTATGGCTTAGAGAATATGCTTCGCTACTGAACAAAGTGATTTACAGACAATCCTCATAAACTTTATTTGAAACAACCCTAAAATATAATTATACCAAATAACTAACTGAGTTCCAGAAATTGTGCATGCAAAGATTTTTTATGTAAATTGTAGAATATATGTATATTGACAGAAGCATTTAAAGGTCACTATGTGCTACAATTTACTGGAGCATTATTGTACAGATGCACACTTTCCCATAGTATATCTATGGTTGCCATGTGGCTCTGGAAACAGTATTACAAATGTCCCGGCAATACAACATTTTTAATTCCCACAATTTTACATCCTCCCTGCCCAGCTTCCACTCCAACTTCCATTTCCAATAACTCTTGGCTACCTCCTGGCTCCATCCCAACCACCCACTGTATGCGCCCAATCACAGACCCACCCCATGTCACAACCAGGACCAGAACCAGGACAGAGGAGGCACGTTCCTAGGGTACAAAGTTGAAGGGGCACCAAGAGTGTAACTCTTTTACTTGGCTGCCCCTAGCTTCTGAAGAGAACATCTTTTGCACTTCTACCCCCCAACCCACTGCATGTCACCATGGAAGCAAACGAGTGTGCACTGATAAACGCACACATAGGAGAGCGGGTGATAAGTGCACTTGTGAGTGCCATAACTTGGCCCATCCTGGTCACAACTACTCTTCTACAGTAGCTGGTGAGAAACTCGAGTAAAAGTGGCAACCAGTGGCTAACTAAAGCTGGTCATATACGGGCTGATAGAAACTTATCTTATCAGCTATTTATCATCAATTAATCGGTTGTACAGGCTGATACATTAGATAGCTTTAAGAAGGGGTTGGATGGTTTTTTAGCTAGTGAGGGAATACAGGGTTAGGGAAGATAGCTCATAGTCCAAGTTGATCCAGGGACTAGACCGATTGTCATTTTGGAGTCAGGAAGGAATTTTTTGTCCCCCTCTGAGGCAAATTGGATAGGCTTCGGATGGATTTTTTTGCCTTTCTCTGGATCAACTAGCAGTTAGGCAATTTGAAAAAAAAAAGTTAAAAGGTTTACTTGGGACTGCCTGCCCAACCAATATCAGGGTAGATACAAATCAAGCAGGTTTGAAAATCTCATAGGGAGAGGACTGCATTGTTTCCATGATGTGGCCTCATCCAATTGTTTTGGTGTGTTGATGTGGCCCTCACCATATGGGTTCACCATATGCAATCATTGGCCCCAGAGACAGAGGTCAGATCTGCTCAATTTTTCACAGGGGGCAGGGGACAAATTGGATAGAGATCAATTCATTTGTCATCCTAGTTAAACAAGTATCCACATACAGTATTTGGTCAGCTGTAAAAAGTTGATTTTACTGCAGTTATGATATAGTGTTAGAGTATAGGTCTGGTCACTAGATCATCTCCCCTTCTAGCTTGTTATTTAAAGAATAATACACCCCCAGTTTTATGGAGTTTTATCTGTTATACTGTAAGTCACAATGCGTTCTATGACCATATACATCTAGGAGGATGAAAGCAGAATGCTTTATTATACAGTAGGTCATGGAACTCCAAGGTGACTTTTAATATCATATCATATTTTTCAACAGGGGGTATTTTTTAAACACATGTTTCAGTAAGTCACGTGACACAAATCATTATGCAAAACAAACAGCAAACAAAGCAAGTATATTTTTATAATTAAGTATAGGTTTCTAATTTCAGCCACAGGTTGTAGTGAACTTTTCTCCAAAAATTAGTTGTGTCAAAATGTAAATTCTAAACTGTAGAGATTCAGGCTTTTTAGAGGAATAACTTGGCTGTTTGTTTCACTTACTCTACTTGGAATAGCTAGACGAGATACATAAGTATCTGAAAATATAATTATTCAAATGGGGGAATGACACAAATTATAAAAAAAAATTTCGTTTCAAGAAAATTATTTTAAAATGCCTTTATTCCTTGTTTTGGGTAATACAATTTGTACAAGCTGAGAGTAAAGCCAACTAAACCAAAGTAGTAGTTAACAATGAACATAGCAAAACAATGAAAATTTAATTTTGAGTAATAATATTGAGGGCCAAGGAGTTATGCCTTTGCTGGACTGTTTCTATTTTTAGAAGAAACTAAGAAAGCAAATGCTGACACAACTGGCATGGAGGTTGTCCCTTTAGTATGATATTTTTGTCATTCACCAGACCAGTTAGTTTATTATGGACACTAAACTATTTATCACTGACCTTCTTTTTGGAGTAAAAGCTGCTCCATTAAATTATCTCCCCCCTCCATGTTAACTATTCCATGAACATTGGCCTTGCAATATAGTCTAGGTTGATTCAGTTATCTCTACTTTGTTTTCAACTTAAGATATAACAATTAAACAAAGCTTTATGATGAATAGCATGATTTCCACATTCATTGATAGGTAGTGATGAGCGAATCTGTGGCGTTTGGCTTTGCCGAATTTTTCGCAAATTTCCTGAGAAATTAGCGAAACAGAGAAAAATTTGTGAAACGCCGCTGGCGTCTTGTTTTGGATGCAGGTGAAAAAACAGATGCTGGCGTGCAAAACGAGAGTGGGCTCTAACACTGTACGCAAGCCATTGCAATAATGTTTCTCCTATTGTAAAATGTAAGAAATTAATACAGTGGTGCATAATAAATAATGATGACAAAGTGAGATTCAACTCACTTATTCAGAAAATAAACTGTACGAGGTCTCTTAAAAAAGCCAAGTCATCTTTGTTGTGTTTTGATAGCCAAGGATGAGCAGAGTATAACAGTGCTTTATTAGCAGGTTTATGCAGCCATTACACAATAGAAACATAAACTCTAGCACCTTAAGCAGTATAGAAGGTACAGTTTATGCACAGTATAACTCATGTGCACAGTGACATCTACAGGCCATTTGTATAAACACCACGTATTCCCCCTACAGTAGGAAAGCCTTTGGGCAAATGTAATAAACAACAAGAATGCATCTTAAAGCTATAATTTACATTCTTCTCATGGCATAGTCCTTGGTCCATGCAGGTAGTTTTCTGATTCTCTCACTATGCCTTATAGGTTCACTTTCTTCAGGCCTATTGCAATTGGCATCAGGAGTTGGAAATTTTCGTTTATCAAATGGAGCTTCTCCAAAGTCATATCTAGCAGGCGCAAGACAACTTGCATTCCATAGGCATCCATCAGACAGTTCATATGTGTATAGTCATCGCTGGCGTCTCACTTCAAGTGGTGTAGTAAATTTAGATTGTCCTTGTTTCAGTAGTCCTGGTTTCTTAATTCTGATTAAAGATCCAGGCTGAAAGTGCACTTCTCTTGCACTACGTTTTCTGTCAATATAGGCCTTGCATTTGGTTTGTTGACATTTGACAATATCTGCAGTAGATGATTTTATAGGAACAGTATTTTGTGCAAGTTTAATGTCTGCAACATGTAACTTAGTGCACATCTGTCTGCCATGTAATAATTCAGCTGGAGATGCTTGGATTATTATATAGCATGTTTCTCTGTAGTTAAGTGCAAGTAGTTATGTACTTTCCAAGGTTTCCCTGTAAGGTTTACTGTCTGTAGTGCTTCTTTCTCCATTTGCTTGTAGGTAATACACTGAAGATTTATATGCACAATATTCCTCTCTCAGAAAGAATTCAAACTCAGATGAGACAAACTGTGGTCTGCAGAAGACTGTAGACAGAAATGTTATTACTGTAGCTGATGTTATATGAGAAACAAACGCAATTTCAGGTCATTTGCAGTATTTGATTCAAATTGTACAGTGAACAGCAAGCAACCAAACAAAGGGATTGGATCCTTTAAGTAACTGACCAGTCTCAGGGCAGGTGCAACAAGCAGAACTTTTGCAAAGTAAAATAACCTTTGGTAGTATAGAAACTGCTGAACCTGTATCAAGCATCTGGTTAATGGAGTGTCCCTTGTCAGCAGAAGCAGTATTGATATTGACAGTGCATATAAACTTGTCTGGAATAAATGTATCAGCTTTATCCACACTTAATATTGTAACATTTGTAGTAGTGAATTCATGAACATCTTTAGCAGAACTACAGCAGATCTTAGCGAAATTACCTAAATTTTTGCATTTGTGGCACTGTACAGCTTTTAGCATAACAAGACATGTAGCATAATTTGCAGTGTGTTGTGTTGAACCACAGCAAAAGCAGGATTTATTTATTTGTATTTGCTGCACAGTTTTGCAGTGAATCCCTTTCCTTAGCACTGTTTTTTTCCTGTGACTGTGCATTATTAGGCCACAGTATTGGATTCACAATCTGTAAATTTCTAGCAGTTCCCTGACTGAGAGTTTCAGCCTCTGCCGTTTCAATTTGGCTAGCAACTGTGATAGCCTGTAAGGGTTCCTGCTAATTTCGATCAGCGCCGGGCTGGGCGTGGGCATGTTCGCGCCGGTGCGCGTCGCAGGCTGGCATCCGTTTGGCGCCAATTGAGGCCTATTTAAGGCAGCACTGGACTCTGGTTGCAAGATAACAGAGACCTGCAATGTTATTAGCAGAGAGCCAGAGAATCAGCACTTACCGAGGGACATGGGGCACTTGTTCTTGTCTTGTCTGTGCCCCTTGTGGGCATGTATTTATTTAGCATTATCACCCAAATGTCTTGATTGTTTTGGGACAGTTCTGATTCTCAGCCCCCATCACTCAGTCCCAGATGAGTGGCCCCCATGGATACTTATGTTGAATATTCTTCTTTTATTCAACTGTTATGCACATGACTGTATCGTACAATAAATCAGACTTTCTCTTAATATTCCAAATAAGACAGTTGTAGTATTGTCATGCATGATTTATGTAAAAGGTCAGGGTTAATTTGGTCAAGCATTCTTTCTTATGTTCTCCTTTCTGTTCACAATATTCTGAAAAGCCTAGTCACCAGGAAGGTTCAAATAGGGAAATACTTTTACATTGGTGCTTCAGTAATGCAGATACTTGTCTCTTTATCATAAGATCATTTATTGTTACTCCCATTCTCCTAATAAAGCACTAGTGAGGCATGAAACATGTTGAGGTGCTGGGAGTTACATCTTGTATGCAACACTTTACTGATTCTTTAGGTGTTTGTAAGGGCATGAAGATTATTTATTTAAACAATTGCATTATTGGATAAAGCACAAGGAGTGTTCCTTTTGTTTTACACTTTTCCGCAGAAGGAGGAGGAGCAGCAATCTCACAGTGGAGAACAAAGTCTCCCTAAACAGTAAAAGCATTTGGGGATCAAAACTTGGTATTTTGTTTCTATGCAAAATGCTTTAATGATAGCACACTACATTTTCATCCAGCAATACAGAATTAGACTTATGAGCCGTATCTAAGGACATGCACCAAAATTGTGTTGTTGCACATGACCACATGATGTACTGTATTAGATCAGAGAAAATCGACGTTCAACTAAATGGGCCCCATAATATTTGACATATAGAAAATGAAAATAAGGTTTCACAAATATTCCCTTGTTTTATTTTAAGGTTTGTTTTGTTTTTAAACTCTGCACAGTGGTTTGATCACACAAGAAAGTGGAAAGATATCCATCCTAAATTCCCAACAGTCAGTTAAGGGCGCAGGTGTGACTCTGTATGTTTTGCAAACCATTACGAAAGATATCAATTCAATACTTTTTCATTTCAGCTACAAAAGAGTATGAAAAAGAAGAAAAGAAACACAAATAAAAGCATTGACTCTATACTGCAGAACTTGCTAACTTGCTTTATGTTTGTGCTAGTTCAGGAATTCCCCAGAACTGTACATCATGCACCTTGTTTTATTTAGACACAGAGGAATTAATTAATCAAACAAATCAAAAAACAGCCAAAAGAGCAAAAAGTCCATAGAGAAGAGCACAGGGGTATGCAACCAGAAGCTGCTGTCCTTCCATTGCCAAAGTAGAGATAAACATTTTTGAAGCTGAGAAACTACACCATCCAATTACTGCTGCTGCCAGGACTGTACCAATGGTTCCCCTGAAATCAACGGAAAAAAAAATATTAAGGGAAAACCAAACCACATCTTTATACTATAGCATAACCAAGTCAAGTCACATATGAAACTAGAATATTTGTATTAATGTATCAGTATAGATGTAAATGTTAATAACATTACAATATCTTGATGGCTCTTGGTGCTTGTTTTGCATTTGCATAAGCCTTTTTCTTCGTAACAAATATGGTTGCTTTGCTTTGCTGCTTTCTATGTTCTTCCTTTCTGAAGGTATGCTCCAATATCTTGGACTGATAAGATCTAAGGGGATTGAAACAGGCTGTCTTCAAGTTTGGATTCATGGCTCTGAATCACTAGGCTGTGTCTCAGCTAATAAATCAGCCACTCTCTGATTGTGTTGTTGGTGACAGAGTCATTAAGTAGTTATTTAAATATCTCCACCTATAATTCCTAAAAGGGGGACGATTGTGAAAATGACCATATCATATAAGCTTTTTTAAATTGATATATGCACTTTATTTATTTATTAATGAACTATTTTGTATCATTTCTGAAATATGATGTTACTCTTCAGTATGGCCCCTCTAGGCAGTCTGACTCACGTCATTCTCTTTTCTTTCAGGAGTCAGATTTTGACAGTTTGGTATAATACATCCTTTGGGAAGTGCTCTCTGTGCCTAGAAGATTTATGTATATTGATGTAAAACTCACTCTTTCAAAATAACCAACTCTGTCATAAATACTGTCTCTTTTTAGATTTTGTCAGAGATAATTCCCCTTAAAGTGAAAATTAAAGCTTCTCATTTTTGGTTTACTTCAGGGCTGTTAGTACAATATGGGATATGTAAATACCTTCCATTTTAAAGGAGAAGGGAACCCTAAACATTAATAGGACTAAAAATACTATGTTTTATATACTGAACTTATTGCACCAGCCTAACGTTTCAGCTTGTCAAAAGCAGCAAAGTGTCTGCTGGAAAGTGTCTGTGACACTCACATGCTCAGTGGGCTCTGAGCAGCTGTTGAGAAGCTAAGCTTGGGGGTCGTTGCAAATTATCAAGCAGAAAATTAGGTTGGCCTGTCATACAAGCTGATGCTACAGGGCTGTTTATTAAATTCTGATGCTGGTTGCACTGGTTTCTGTGCTGCCATGCAGTAAGTATCTGTATTAAAGGACCAGTGACATCAAAAAATGAAATTGTTTTAAAGTAATAAAAATATAAACCAGTGTTGCCCTGCACTGGTAAAACTGCAGTGTTTGCTTCAGAAGCACTACTATTGTTTATATAAATTAGCTGTTGTTTAGCCATGGGGGCAGCCATTCAGGGAGGAATTCTAGGAGAAAAGGCTCAAGTTACTCAGCAGATAGCAAATAAGCTCTGTAGAACATAATGTTATGTTATCCATTACTTATCCTGTGCCATATAGCCATTTTTCAATTTACGCCATTGCTACTTAGCAGCTTATTTATATGAACTATAGTAGTGTTTGTGAAGCAAACAGATCAGTTTTAACAGCGCAAGGCAACACTACATGGTATTTTCTTTACTTTAAAACACTTTCATTTTTTGGTGTTACTGTTCCTTTAATGACTAATCAGCCTTATACTGTGACATTTAGGGGCACATTTACTAATTTTCGAATTTCAAAGTGAAAAAACTTTGAAATTCGAATTTCGAATTTTATTTGGGGGTCATTTTTGATTGAATTAGAATCATTCAAATAGAACGATCGCATAGTTCGATGTGAATTATTCAAATGATATCCCTTTAAAAAAATTTGAATTTGCAAACCTGCCAAATTGCCTGTAGAGGCTATGGGAGGTCCCCCATAGGCTATAATGGCAATTTGGCAGGTTGCCATTAAGGTGGCGAATGGTCATATTGAATTTTTTTTTACAGGGACAGTACTTCAAAATTACAATTTTCTAATTTTTTCAATTCGAATCTTGGCCTATTCAATAGTCGAAGTAGCCTAAAATTACTGAGAAATTTTAATTTTAAAAATTTTAATTTTATTCGAAAATTCACTTTGACCCTTTGTAAATGTGCCCCTTATAGTCTGTCTGTACTGTCTATTTTGAATTGTCCCTAAGCTCAGTAAGTGACAGCAGCACAGAGCATGTGAATCAGTGAATCAGTAGAAAAGAAGATGGGGAGCTACTGGGGCATCTTTGGAGACACAGATCTTTACTGCTAAAGGGCTGTGGTTGCCTTGGGCTGGTGCACAAGCACAAAACATCATGTACAACATTTCTAGCCTACTTCTTTGGTTTAACTTTCCTTGTCCTTTAAGAAGGCTCTTGGTGTATGTCCTTTATTTGACAAGGGCTGTTTAGCTACTTTTAGATATTCAGACCCCAAACCAAAATTATGGGCACCCGCCCCCCCCCAAATAAAAATCTCCCCCTGCCCTGCTGTCCACAATAAAACTTATCACAGCTCCAGTGAGCCTCAAGGTGTGTGGGTTTGGATGCAATCAACCCTGTAGTTACACCACTGCAAGCTAATATTATGGGAGAGAAGGGTACCCAGATCCTCTGCCAGACTTATACAAAAGTATCAAGCAGAAAGCTAGGTAAATATTTTATTTATATAATTTTTTTACATAGGCACCTGTGAGCTACCCCCCTAAAACTGTCACTATGGGCAAAAGCCCTTGAGTGCCTATAACAAACTTACATCTCTGCTCATACCACTGTGTTGCAGTCATAAATGCTACTACTAATATACATTCATTTGCTATTGGTTTCAATATTTGATCAATTAAATTAAATACAGAACAATGATATGTGTTTCTATATTATTTTCTTCATATGATTTATCAGGATTTGATTTTGCACAAACAGGAATGGAATACGTAATTCACTCTTTTACAACCGAAAAAAAAATGTTTCAGCTTTGCTCCCAGAAATAATTACAAAATACATTAAAGAATATGCTTTAGAAAATATCAGTATCAAAAGGGTGAAACATATGTGACATGCTTATATGGTCTGGTGATAGCAGCAAAATGGCTTAATGCTTTTTCTAATCTGTGCGTTCTGATATAAATAACATTTAATCCCTCTGCTATCAGAAAACCCTGGATCTGTAACCACCGTTTGTTGACATGAAATCTTATTACATAATCTCCTTTTGGCCCATTTCTTTATCTACAGCAAAAAAAAAAAAAGTGATTCATTCTAAGATACAGATCTTTAGCTGAAACCTCAAGAAAACAGATAAAGTACCTACACAAATAATTTATGTAAAATATCTACCTACAAGAAATAAACCATTGCCGGGTGTAATGGTTTATTTCCAATAACAGAAGAATTGCCTTGACTTGTTATTTACAGAAATATCAGGAGATATCACTGTATATATCTCCCAAAAAATACTAAAATCCAATAGAAAAAATCTTGATATTTCTCATATTATAAATATGATATAAAAATGGATACGTTGGGACAAATTTACTAAAATTCCCTTAAAATCCTATGAATCCATTCGAAATTCGATAAGCATTTGACTATCGAATGCTTATCGAATAGTTTTAGGCTATCTTTTTGCTCGATATTCTATTTCTCGATGAAATCTTACGATCAGATACAGATCATTAGATTTCACAAAAAAATCGCACTTTTGCCTTCGAGCCTCCGAAAAATTTGTACGATTCGAACGATCGAGGCGTTCGATCGTACGAATGGTATTCGAGCAAGTCTTAGCAAAAGAATCCTATGGGGGGTTCCCATAGGCTTCTAATGGTATTCGGTAGGTTCAATCTGGCGAAGTAGGCATTCGAAGGATTTAAAAATTTTAAATCCTTCGATCATCGAATGATCGAATTATTGAATATCACATCATTCGATCTATTCGATAATTTGGTATTCGATGATCGAAGAGGCCAAATTCGCATATTCGAAAAAATAGTACTATCGGTATTCGAACCTTCACACTAATTTTGTAAATTTGCCCCCTAATGTTAATTCTTAGTTCTATCACCAAAGGGCATGGTTACTTATTTTTAATTATAATGTTTATGCTATGGACCTACTTCTAAACCAATGGAGCTGTGTTTTTATTGATAGACTCTTTTTTTTGTAGGGCACAAGAAGAGGAAAAAATTGCGGCTTAGACTTTTGCTGAGAAAATATTCTCTCTGTTGAAAATTAAAGCTTTTAAGGGCCAGATTTATTAATGTTCGAGTTGTGCTTTCCACAAAAAAATTTGAGTTTTCCGTGTTATTTTGGATTCAAAAATAGATTTTCCAGGTTAAAAAAAAGTCATTTACAGGAATGCACCTATACAGTTAAAATAATAGTTCCTTATTTACATATCCCTATAGTAACCCCAGGTACAGGTATATTATAGGTAATATCATGGGTAACTACCAGATAAATGTTACTATCCAATTAATTTATTGCTGATCCTGAACAGTTCAAAATCAGTAGTTGAATATTACATCACTGCACACTGTTCAAACTATAAGAGAATACCATTAAAAATATAATAATAACTGTTTTGGCACCACATTTGCACACACATTTATAGTATAGATAAATACAAATATTCACATTGTCTTTCCCATTTGCCTGACATGATAATGATCATGATAATTATTATTTATACAGAAATAAAACCTAGCATTTTGTCTCTCGGAGCACGCAAAAAAAAAAAAAAAAAATCAACATAGTGGCAAAATAATTTTTACCATTGATATTGTATGTCAGTCTTTTTTATCTGTGCACATAAGATGTAAATCTCCAGATGCTGCTCAAGAAATTAATTTGTCAAAATGTAGAATACCCTGCACGAACAGCTGTCAAAAAATGGAAATGAATTTGCACAAATATATATATTTTAAACTCCAAATTATCTTAGCAATACCATGTGCACCAGAATTGCTGGCTGAACTGCAGTGAAAGGATTACTGGTTCAACTTCAGCCAATTTGTAGAGCTATCACATCAAATGTCTTTCTACCGCAAATTATTACTATGCTTTTACATTACAGAAAATAATTAGAGACATACTGGATGAAAATAGTTTTAGTGCCCTGGCAGGAGAGGATCAGAATTCTCTGCACTCCAAGATGATCCCTGGTGTAACACCCCCCCCTACCCCCGCAGCTTAGTACTTTAAAGCAATTTCTGCTTACCAGGGGGAAATTACTTCTTTTCTACATAATACATTTGCACATTATATGGAAAACACTGCACACAAAGAATAAAGGGACCAATTCAATAAATTTCAGCATGGCTACACAGATTAGAAGTTACTAAAGCTGCCTTACTAGGATAGGTGCTAAATGCAGCAATGCAATTACCCATTAAAATAAGCATTTCACTTTGATTAGTCAACTCAAAGTTACAAAATAAATACAATACTCAGATACCAATATAGTACTATACTACCAATATAGTATTGATTCAAGTTCTGAGTTCAAGTGTTTATGATTATGCCCTTTTATTGAAAATACCTTTAAAAGCAAATGGTGTCAGAAAGAAGACCATACTTTCCTCCTCTGTATTGTGTAAATGCAGCTGATCAGAAAGAAGGGCAGAGGGCATGCAATGCTTAACTTTAAGCCTTGGGTGTCAGCATTATGATTGTGCCATCCCACTGGCCAAGGATGTAGGGTCAATGAGGTTATTACATAACCCCAGGCTACTGACATTGATATGTCTTTGAATAGGATGGTTGGAATTAGAATGGTTTAGTAGCCAGAGGGGTACTGAACCCACTGACCCTCAAACTAAAGGTCGCTGGGATAGAAGGAATAACAGTAACTAATGCACACATGCCTACATTTGACCCGACCCTTATATATCTCAATGGTGGGGAACAGTAAGACTAAAATGAAAAATCAGCTTATCCTCAGGCTGTACAATTTCCTTAATTATATTATGCCCAATTATGAATCAGCCCTTTCATTCCATCAGGTCAACCAGAAACTTGACCATGTAACTCAAGACTTATCTCTTATGAATAATTTCAGGCCTAAAGTACTTCACATAAATATAAAATAAAATTACACAGTGTCAAGGAGACAAAAGGATGGAGGACCCTACCTTGTGGGAGGGTAACTTATGGACACAATTTGGAGGGGTATTAAAGTGCTGTAATTAAAAGTGGGTGACACTGTCCTATACGTGCCAGTTCCCAGTTCAATTGTTATCCAGGTGCTTCCAGAGGTAGTCTTTGAGTTTCATTTTAAGAACATTGAAGGAGGATTCTCTCTGGAGAGATTCAGGAATGGCATTCCAAATATAAGGACAGTGTGCCCAGTTTACCGGGTTAATGAGCATGCCATCAAAAGAGATAGTAAAAAGGGAAGTAGGACCAGGCTTATGTGGAAAGAGGATTAGTTCAGTCTTTGTTAGGTTGAGCTTGAGGTGTCACTGGTTCGTCCATTTGGAGATTTCTAGGAGGCAGTTAGAGATTTGAGCCTCTGTTTCAGCTGTTAATGAAGGGGTGGATAAATATATTTGGGCATCATCAGCATACAGATGATAATTAAAGCCAAATGATCGAATGAGATCTCCCAAAGACAGAGAGTGGTCAACTGTGTCAAATGCAGATTATAGGTCAAGGAGGATAAGGATGGAGAAGTGACCTTTGGCTTCAGCAACCTGAAGATCATTTGTACAGTAACTTTGCACAAGGCAGTCTCAGTAGAGTGACCAGGCCGGAAACCAGATTACAGAGGATCCAACAGATGATGGGTGTGTAGAAAGTTAGTAATATGGGAGAACGCAATACGTTATAGGAGTTTAGAGGCAAGCGGTAGAAGGGAGACAAGACACTAATTTGACAGATAGGATGGCTCAAGTGTGGCCTTTTTAATAATAGGCTTTGCATAGGCCTGTTTGAAATGAGAAGGGAAGGTTCCAGAAGCTAGAGAAGAATCTAAGATGTGAGTAAGTGGTGGTGGTGTAAGCTCTGCCAAACAGTATTTGAGCAGATAAGAAGGCATAGGGTCAAGAGGGGGGAGGACAAGAGAAGCTTGGAGACTTCAGACATTGTTACCGGAGGGAAGGAATTAAGACATGCAGAAGGGGATATAGGATGAATGAGCTGGTTTGCATTAGTAGAGGTGATTGCTGATGGACTCTACTTTGTCTTTAAAGAAATCAGCAAAGCAGTGAGGAGATTGCATAAGGTTGGCTGATACTCTTCATTGAGGGACGGAGAAGAGTATTGAATAATAAAGAAAACCGACATCATGTATTGGATTTGTGATTGTTAATAAGGGTAATATAGTACTTCTGCTTGGCCTTCGACAAGGCAGAATTGAGGCATGAGAGTAGAAATTTATAGTGAATTAAGTCTGCTTGCGTACAGGATTTTTCTCACATATGTTCAGCAGATCTCATACAGGAACATAAGAATGTGGTTTGTGAATACAGCCAGGGTTGTGGGATCTGAGCACACGTATGCTTAGCCTGTAAAGGAGAAAATGAGCCAATAGTTGAAAGATTTTACTCACTTACCAGGGTATCAGGATCACACATCTCCTTAAAGGAAGTGAGACCTGAACAACTTAGCTAAGGCTGGGAGGTCAATGTCTCAGGTGGACATAGAGAGTGAGAGATGGAAAATGTAATCAAATGGTGGTCAGAGAGGGTGAAGGGTTCACTGTTAAAACCAGAGACAGAGAGTTTTTTTTAGTAAAGACTAGATCCAGAAAGTGGCCATCCTTAGGGGTGTTTGTCCACTGCTGGAGCTCAAAGGAGGAGGTTAAGAAGAGAAAGCGAGAGGGCAAGGGTTGAGAAGCATCATCGATGTGGAAGTTAAAATCCCCAAGGATTCTGGTGTGAGAGAAAGAGAGACCACCATGAGAAAGTGCAGCCTCAACTGTGTTATCATTCTGTGAGAGCCAGGTTTCTGTTAGAGCAAGAAGACTAAGTGAATTAGAACAAAATAGATCATGGATTAATGTAGATTTGTTAGGTAGAGAGCGGGTGTTAAGAAGGGCACAAGAAAAGGGAAGACAGGAAGAAGGAAGAGTCGGAATCTGAATAAGGTTAGAGAAAGTAGATGAACAAGATTTGCATAAATTGACAGGAAAACGAGGATGAATATAAGTTGGTATGGAGCAGAGTCCTGGGTTTGGAGAGATATCACCTGCAGCCAGCAAAAGTAGGTAAAAGAAGGAGAAGATGTGGGAAGAGGATTGGAAGTGACTACACATCTGCATCTTGCTAGTAACTGGAGGACAACGGTGTGTATAGTGTATAAGATCTGGAGTATGTGGATGGGAGCAGGGAAGAAGATATGTAAATGGAATACTGACAGACAGTAGGACGGTTAAAGGAAGTAACTACCTTAGGGAGCACCGTGCATGCAAAGAGAGCAAATACGATTAGCTTTGCCATCATGGGTTTTAGCAGGTAACTTGTAGCTTATGGAGTTATGTCCTAAATGGAGTACGACTGCAACGGATAGTGGCTCACAATGTCTTATAAGTTTGAAATCAGTCCATATAATAGAGTTCTGTGTTGTCTCTCCTTGTAGCCCTCCTTGTTAAACTCTTCCAGATCACTTGTAAATGAATCACTTAGAAATGAAGCACCCTTGCAAATGCTCTCCCCTAAAGAGGTCTTAATACATAGGGAGAACAGAAGCTGGGAACTGCTGCACACAGGTCTGGGGAATCACAACAGATTCTAATTGCTCACCCAGTTGTGACAGAGAGTGAGAGCAGAGCAAGACTGAAGATGAATACAGAGATAACCTGACTTACAAAGTTTGTTTGCAAAAGAGTTTATAGGAGGGTCATAAATTGTACAAGTTACAAGACTACAGGGAGAACTTATAATCAATATTATGTGGCTAGTTTAGCAGTGGCAAATGAACAATGCATATATATAACACATTAACCAGTGGTTGGTGCAATGCAGATGTCAATACAAATTTAGCAGATTTACCATTAAAAGTGCAAACATGCAGACAACAGGGCCACAGCAGAGATGGAAGTGAATGCAACAGCAGATTTTAGCAGATTTACAAATAAACGTACTGCAGGTCCACAGGACTTACTGTAATGAAAACAAGACTGCACAGCAGGAAAGGATAACCATGGGCAGGAGACAGTATCCCAAGACACTAGCAACACATCCATATGAAACCCCTGTAATACTCATCAGGTTTAATAAAGCATGGATTCCCAGGCACCCGAGGATACTCATTGTGTATACATAACCAAAATGAATCTTGCCTGCCTGCAAAAAGAAAAACAACAGAGCAAGCTTTATGGGTGCTTCCTTAGTAAGCTGCACAACCTGTTTTACATAGGCATCTAAATCATTATACAAACTGAGATCATTCATTTAGCGAAAATAACCTTCTAAAAAAATCTGAATAGAATATTAGAATAGGAACTTTATCCTCTGGAAACAACCCAGGAACTAAACGATTGGTTATTAAAAGGATTTTTAAAAAAAGTGTAAATGTCTCTAAATACAGAACAAACCCTAATGGGACCAAATAGAAGGAGAACATGATCATAATCTCTTTATAACTTATAATGATAGTTTGTTTTTTATTTACAGTGCTAATTTTAAGTGTCAACCAGCTCTTTACTACTTAGTATAGACATATACAGTATGTATGTAATCAGAGAAATATTTGTCGGAGGATCACACTGGCCTGTATTACAGTCCACATACCCTAATGTTTCAGAATGTTGTTCCTTAACTAGTATATGATATAAAAGCCACATTGCGAGATGGGAGGGTTAAGGCTGAGGTGGCACAAAATGATGTTCAAACCTTGGATTTTTAGAGTTTTAACACAGTTTGGATTTTAAACACAGTTTAATTCCTGTGTATAATGTCAACATGTGAGATAAAGGGGCTGTTTTCCAGACATGGATGGAAAGACAGGCCAAGCTATAGGGCCATTATACAGTACCTGATATTTGTATATAATACACAAAAGCTGTGAATATCTTGTAAATGATATCCTTATAAACGGTGAGTTCTGATGTCATCAGTTATAAACGGTGAGTTCTGATGTCATTTCTGTCAAATGACTCACTGAAACTTGTGTATTATAATAAATAAAGTACCCCCAGTTGCAAAATATGAGGATATTAGAAGTTACCTCAGAGTTCCATGACCTGTATAAAAACACTCGGCCTTCGGCCTCGTGTTTTTATATTGTCATGAAACTCCTCGGTAACTTATAATATCCTTATATTTTACAAGAGGGGGTACTTTATTCACTATATATACCTTTGTGGGCTTTTGGATATAGCAGAGACAGTCTAGAAGGTAAAGGACTAAAGTGTCCCAGCATAAATCCTCCACTAAAGGGAAGTATAAAGATAATTTGTACAGGTTCTACATATGTATGCATCATGCTTGACTCCTGCATTAATAAATGAACCCATAATACTATCCTCTGTATTATTCCAAGATCAAGATTTGGCACAGATTGTTAGAGTGCAGGCAAACCAAATCAGAAACCATAATGTTATGTGACATTAAAGCGCAGGTCAACTGAAGGTGCCAGATGATGCTCATCCTTGTAGGATGTTACTGCATAAAATGCAGAAATAAGACCCTGGGGAGCAAATCTGTCCATGAATAGAGAACAGGCTGAAGGGCAGAAAGCTAAAAGTTGCAAATGAATAATTTCAGAGGAAAAAGAATTTGATCTGTATACAAAAGAGCACAGACATGGGCTACGTATGCTTTGTAATTGCTATAAATAATCTTTGTTTATCCCTTTCTGATTCTTTGGGTCTACAGGTATGGGACCTATTATTCAGAATGCTCAGGACCTGGGGTTTGCCGGATAATGGATCTTTCTGTAATTTGGATCTTCATACCTTAAGTCTACTATAAAATCATGTAAATATTAAATAAAACCAATAGGCTGGGTTTGCTTTCAATAAGGATTTAAATATAATTGAGATATAATTATATCTTAGTTGGGATCAAGTACAAGCTACTGTTTGGATTATATCATTATAATGGAGTCTATGGGAGACGGCCATTCCATAATTCAGAGCTTTCTGGATAACGGGTTTCCTGATAAGGGATCCCATACCTGCACAGTATAAATGAAAACCAAAGTTATTCTTTTAAATTGTCAAAGTGTTAAAGTGCCACCTGTAGCTTCTAACAGTGCCTTATGGCACCAATGTCTGAATTGTGAGGATTTGGTGTGGAGCAGACACTTATCCTGCCATAAAACTTTCTATAGATTAGAGCTGTCCTCTTTGCTTATAAGTAAGCACACAAGGGGGTATTTTATAGAAAGGAATAAGTGGCCATGCTGAGAGATTAGCCAATTATAACCTGGCATTTTGCAGTTTGAACAGCATTGCTATGTTTTAATAATTCAGTTACTTCTTCAGTAATGATGCATCTCCCTGTGTTATTTGGGCATATTAAAGGGCTGCCTTTGGGGACAGGCCCTTAAATAGCACAGCTGTACTGTATGTACTACATAGCTCAATAAACACTGAAGTATCCTAAAGACACACAGTCATTCCAAGAGAGCATTTCACCCTAGAATCATATTTCAGACACACTAGGGGGCACATTTACTAAGGGTTGAAGTGAATTTTCGAATAAAATTTGAATTTAAAAAAATTAATTTTGGGCTACTTCGACTACTGAATAGCCCAAAATTTGATTAGAATTGAAAAAATTTGAAAATTCGAATTTCGAAGTACTGTCTCTTTAAACAATTTCGAGTTTGACTATTCTCCACTTTAAAGCTGCCGAATTGCCATTGTAGCCTATGGAGGACCTCCTGGAAGCTTTCCTGAAATTTTTTGAAAATCGGTCGGATTGTTTCACTTGAACGACGCAATCGATCGATTTGAATTTAATCGAAAATGGACCTATTGGATCAAAATAGGATTTTTTAAAAATTTTTTAATCATCAATTCAACCAATAGTCTGCCCCTTGCTGTGATGATGGCAATGTCCCTGTGTACATATTGGTGCTGTATAGTTACAATGCCAGAAATCAGCGTGGAACTGACTGAACCTGGACTGGATTTACATAGTAAGTTAGTTTGAAAAAAGACACACGTCCATCAAGTTCAACCTTACTATTTTAACCTGCCTAGAGGCTCTTACACACAAGCGTCTGAAGCTGCGCTCCCCTGCGTTCCGGTTTTATGCATTTAATGCGTTTTTTCAATGGGGCTGTACTCACACAGGTGCATGTAGTCGGAAACGCAGGAAAAATGCAGCATGTTGCGTCTCAACCTGCGTTCGGCGCCTACATGCGCCTGTGTGACTACAGCCCCATTGAAAAAAATTGAAAGTGTCTGCTCCTGTGCTCCCCTGCGGCTGAACGCATATAACTGGAATGCAGGGGATCGCAGCTACAGATGCTTATGTGCAAGAGCCTCTAGGCAGGTTAAAATAGTAAGGTTGAACTTGATGGACGTGTGTCTTTTTTCAAACTAACTTACTATGTAAATCCAGTCCAGGTTCAGTCAGTTGCACGCTGTGCTGATGTTGTGAAATGGTCGGTACGGATTGATTTTGGTGCATTCAAAAGGAACAATAGGACAACAAATAAAATATATATAATATATATGCACTGTTAAAAATGCTGGACAGTACCAGTAGGAGCATTGACCCCAGTGCAAAACAAAAAATCAAAGGTCCCGTCAGGTCAGTTTCATTAAGAATGCTGCCATCTGCTGGTTTCCATGGATTCAGAACAGTTAAAGTCTTTTGCCAGATGTGATCGAAATTTATGCCCAATTCTGCAGAGGAAACAAGAATATATTTAAAAATAAATCTCTGAAAAGAAAATCCAAAAAAATGACATGTATAAAATTATTCAATGCACAGGAGATAATTTGAACCTTTTCAGGTGCAAAAAAATGTATGTCCTGTGTTTAAAAAAAGTATGGGTATTTGGATGCAATGGGTGCCTGGCGTCCAAAACTGGACGCCGCAAAATGTTGCCAATTTTTCACCGTTTCGCAAATTTCTGCTAGAAAACCGACACCAGCGTCCAAAACGAGACGCTGGCGAATTTCGCCAGGCAAAATTTTTCTGGTGTTTTGCGAATTTATTCACCTGCGGAGAATCGCAGGAATTAACAGTGAATTTGCCCCAGGCGAATACATTCGCCCATCACTAGTAGTATGATATATCAGAATGAAAAAAATAAATATATAAATAGATAATGATAGGCACAAGATAGTATGATGGCCCATTAAAACTAATAATAAGAACATTAAAATAAGTGGCTTCACTTTTCATGACACTGCTAATGTGTTCCCTACCCACCTCTTTCTACTCTTAATGACTGCATTTACTATACTGCCGTGAACTTCTAACTTAAATTTGGGCTCTATTTATTTTGCTGTGTAAAAGGAATCTCGCTGGCGAACAAATGGTGTAAAAAGCTGTGTATAAATGCCAAGTTTATCAAGGTTTTTACACTATCTGAATGACGTTTGATGCCGTTATTCTATGTCACTTGATGTCACTTCAGACCTCACATAATGCATTAAAATCAATGGTGCAAATTCAAGAGACCAGTACGTTTCGGTGGAGAAAGCCGCAATGGATTAACGGCATATTTGCTCATAGCTTTTTCAAACGTCTGCTAACAGTTACTGCTGGATTTGTTTGAGGAGGTACACAGTGACCAAATATCACTAGAAAGCTTGATAAGTATGCAGTTTTTTAAGTGTTAATGCCCGACAGCCGTGTGCTGAATGTTGTTGCCATTTTTTACACAGCATATTAAATTATTCTGGCATGATTTTTTTATGATGTAGTGTTTATTTCTAAATGACACAGTTTACACAGAATGCTGTGTAGACAGGTCATTGTGCCTTATCCAGTGCTTTAAGAAAGCCAGCACTTCATGATGGAACTGCTTTCAGACAGGCTACTGTTTTTGTATTGGCTGTAACTGAAGAAGTCGCAGTGGGACTTGGATTTTTACTATTGAGTGAAAATTTTAAAATTTAGCAAAAGTAAAAAATTGTTGCAGGTAAAATAAATTTTGATGCCTATTAACTTTCTTAATTTTTTGCCATTTAGTGGTTTTTTGTGCGCAGTTTCATTATTCACTACTTTCACCCATCACTATGGGTCACACAAGCAGGTGAGTGCACAGTAAATCTCTGTCTGTACTACATAAAGATTGAAATGCATTTAACAGCTATGCATACATTTATATAGCAGGAAACTACATTTAAAGGAGAACAAACTCCTAAAAAATGAATATGGCTAAAAATACTATAGATTTTATAAACTAAACATATTGCACCAGCCTAAAGTTTCAGCTTGTCAATAGCAGCAATGATCCAGGACTTCAAACTTGTCACAGGGGGTCACCATCTTGGAAAGTGTCTGTGACACTCACATGCTCAGTGGGCTCTGAGCAGCTGTTGAGAAGCTAAGCTTAGGGGTTGTTACTAATTATCAAGCAGAAAATGAGGTTTGTCTGTAATATAAGTTGGTCCAACAGGGTTGATTATTAAATTCTGATTCTACTTGCACTGGTTTCTGTGCTGCCATATAGTAACATCTGTTTTAATGACTAATCAGCCTTATATTGTGACTATATTTCTATTCTGTGTATACTGTATATTGTGAGTGGGTCCCTAAGCTCAGTAAGTGACAGCAGCACAGAGCATGTGAATCAGCGAATCAGCAGAAAAGAAGATGAGGAGCTACTGGGGCATCTACTGGGGAGACACAGATCTTTACTGGTAAAAGGCTGTGGTTGCCTTGGGCTGGTGCAGAAGCACAAAACATAATGTGCAACATTTCTAGCTACTTCTTTATTTAAGCTTTAATTCTCCTTTAAAGGATTAATGTTTCCCCATAAAAAATGTCCAATACATCCATCATGCTCTTCTGATGAATGGTTTGCATCTGCAGCTATTAATGCTGGAGGACCCTTGCGCTACCACCAGTGAATTGGATTCAGATATCAGCAACTGCCACTCTGAAAATCCTAAATGCAACTTTCACCCAATTTTCATCAAAATCAGGTTTTATTGTATTTCATTTTGAAATCTAATGTGGGGCTAGACATATTGTCAGTTTCCCAGCTGCCCCATGTCATGAGACTTGTGCTCTGATAAACTTCAATCACTCTTTACTGCTGTACTTGAAATTGGAGTGATGTCACTCCCTCCCTTTTTCCCCCCCAGCAGCCTAACAACAGAACAATGGGAAGGTAACCAGATAACAGCTCCCTAACACAAGACAACAGCTGCCTGGTAGATCTAAGAACAGTAAAAACCCATGTCCCACTATTCAGTTACATTAAGAAGGAAAAACAACAGCCTGCCTGTAAGGAAATTGCCTTACCCTGGTGGTCTAGTGATGCTGCTCCTCTTCTGTGCCGGTCTATTCTTAGTATAAGCATGGTGCACACTTTATAGGCGCATGCGCGCAGGCGTGTTTACATCAGTGCGCAATGGTGCAAAATGTAAAAGTATTTAAAGGGGACTTTAGGTTTTTATCATTGACCGTGATAGCAATTTGTTCCTGGTGCTTTGACCTGTGCTGTAAAGCTTCTTGTTTGTTCCTGATTTCCTGTGTTTGACCCTGCCTGGCTTATTAACTACTCTGACCTCTAAAACCTGACCAGTGACTGAAACCGACTTCAATTCTTCTTGACTATCTGATTGATTACCCGGTTTTGACCCTTGCCTGCCTGATGTTCCTAGCTATCTGCCTGCCTCGACCCAGCCTGTCTGACCATGAATCTGCCTACTCCTGCCTGTACCGTGACCTTTGGCCTTACTGACTTTAACAACAGTCGTGCCCCTCTGCCTATCCAGAAACTTTCTCTTGCACCTCTCGTTCAAGTCCAGGTGGCATCTGAGTAGCTGAGGGCTCCTCTCAGTATACCTTTAAAGGAAACATGGCATATTGCTTCTGATATTACAGTCTACACTTTCATTCATGACCTCTTATGTCTTCTCACACTAAGGGGCAAATTCACTAAGCGGCGAAAAAACTAAAATTTTTGCCAGAGCTACGCTAATTCACTAAAGTGCAAAGTTACGCTCAAGTCGGCAAATGGTAGCGTAGTTGTGCTAGTGTTACTTCACCAGGCAAAGCGAATTTACACTAGCGATGCCTAATTTGCATACAGCGCGAATTTCAAAGTGTAATAGAAGTATATGTTACAGCCACTACATTCCACTACACAAGCCCAGGAAACCTTTAATAAATAAAATAAAGTTGTCCTATTGCCCTAAACATGTGCCCACTGTATAGTTGTGTTGCCATAAGTTAGGAAAAGTAGGGGAGGAAGGAGGGTAACCCCAAAAAAATTTCGCTCTTTTTCAGACTATCACCCTACAAAAGGTAAAAGACGCCAGCGTTTTTTTGGGACTTAGAAAAAATTTCCATGTTTTTTTTCAAACCCCTATCTATTGTATTGAACTTCGCCAGGTCTGACCTAAGACGGTTAGCGTAAGTGGTAATGCTCAGTAAAATAGTCATTTTAGTGAATTTGCGTAAATACGATCCTTCGTCGGTGCGCAACTTTGCCTGTCGTTAGGGTGCGAAGTTGCGCTAGTCTATCTACTTCGCAAGCGAAAATTCGCTAGAGTCAGTGTTAGTGAATTTGCAAAGTTACGAATTGACGTCACGCTGGCGAATTAGCGCTAGCATTAAGACGCTTCTCGCTTTAGTGAATCTGCCCCTAAGTTACACTTCATGTCTTTAAAGGGGTTGTTCACCTTTGAGTTAACTTTTAGTATAATGTAGAGAGTGATATTCTGAGACAATTTGCAATTGGTTTTTATTGTTTGTGGTTTTATAATTATTTAGCTTTTTATTCAGCAGCTCTAGTTTGCAGTGTCAGCAATTTGGTTTCTAGGTTACAAATTACCCTAGCAACCCTGCAATGATTTGAATAAGAGACTGGAATATGAATAGGAGAGGGACTGAATAGAATGATAAGTAATAAAAAGTGGCAATAACAATACATTTGTAGCCTTACAGAGCATTTGTTTTTAGATGGTGTCAGTGACCCCCATTTGAAAGCTGCAAAGAAACAGAAGAAAATTGCAAATAATTAAACAACTATGAAAAATAAAGAAATGAAGGCCAATTGAAAAGTTTCTTAGAATTGGCCCTTCTACAATATACTAAAAGTTAACATGAAGGCGAACCACCCCTTTAACTGTCACATTGTTGGTAAATAAGCGGTTTGTAATGGAATCACAGCTGAAGTTGGCCATAACTTGTGTTAAAAGCTATTATGTACATGACAGGCTTAAACTGCAGTCAAATTGTAAATTACTGAACTACAGACTACAGAATGAGACAGATGAAGTCACACTTAAGATATTTTGCTCATTTACCATACTGAATAATGTGCCCCCAGTTATGAATAATCATGTAGGGCAGGGATATCTAATATGTAATCCATCAGCTGTTAACAAAATGTGTAAGAGGGCCAAATGCTATGGAAATGTGACAGAATATTTCTTACATATCACCTTCTAAAAGAGGAGGCTCATCTTCAAAGCTTTCATTATGTTGATCATGCTGAGGATGAAATGATGGGCTGTAGGCAGGTTCATAAAGGACTCCAGTGTGATGCATCGTAGCTGATAAGATGTCAGCTTGGGAAAAGTCATTTTTACGTTGCCTAAAAGTGTAAGGAAAATTGTACTGTCAGTAAAAATATTATTATTAATAATAATAATAATAATAATAACAATAATAATAATTATTATTAGTATTAATTATTCTATAAATAATAATAATAATAATAAATATATGAATATTAATCATCTACGTTTGTTGTAAAAAATGCCAGTACAAAAGTATCAATCAGAGAATCCATGTTCACAAACACTATAGTGTATTTGTCTGTGACTTTACTACTGGCATAATATAGAGGGCACTGTGCTGCACCTGCAGTAGTTTCTCTCCAGTGCCAGTTCTGCTACAGTATGTCTCGCTCTCTCTCTTGCACAGCAGGGTTGCACCCTGATGTTTGGTGCCTTAAGTTCAGGGAAAGACCAGGGCTGCTGTCCCAGGGACCCCCTGTCGACCCCCTGTCCATACCGCAAAGCTCACTCTGGGCCCACCACCTCACACTTTGACCCACTCAAGTAAAGGGTGAAGGATCATAGGATATTGAGGCCAGTGTTTATATACTGCATATGCAATATGCAATAAAAATATGTGGTTATGCAAAATGGAATAGGAGGGGTACACAGCCACTAGGGATGAGAACCATAATTAATTTTACATATTTTTGGGGAAGGTAGTCCAAGTGTATGGACCTCCTGTTTACAATCCACTTGTGTAGCCACTGTACCCTGCTACATAAGCTGTGTCCAGGCCATCACTCATTCACTAAAAATGGAGCTAGGTGTCCTTTAATTTCAGCCTGCTCCACTGCACAGGATATGGACATTTACAGTCATATGAAAGTTCTTCCTTTGGAGTTTTGTTTATCATTGGCTGAGCTTTCAAAGTAGCAACTTCCTTTTATATAACACGCCCTATGGAAACAGTAGTATTTCAGCAGTGACATAAAGTTTATTGGATTAACAGAAAATATGCAAAATGCATCATAACAAAATGAGACAGGTGCATAAATGTGGACTCCCCTAACAGAGATATTACATCAATACTTAGTTGATCCTCCTTTTGCAAATGTAACAGACTCTAGACGCCTCCTATAGCCTTTGATGAGTGTCTGGATTCTGGATGGCAGTATTTTTGACCATTCATCCATATAAAATCTCTCCCGTGCAGTTCAATTTGATGGCTGCCGAGCATGGACAGCTTGCTTCAAATCATCTCATAGAGTTTTGATGATATTAAAGTCGGGGGACTGTGAATTTTCAACCCCTGCGTAACTTCAACTTTGTGACTGATGCTTGGACATTATACTGAAGAATTTGTTGATATTGGGTTGAATTCATCCGACCCTTCACTTTAACAAGGGCCCCAGTTCCTGAACTAGCCACACAGCCCCACAGCAAGAGGCAAACTCCACCAAATTTTACAGTATGTATTTTCTTGGAATGCAGTGTTCTTCTTCCTCCATGCAAAGTGCTTTTTGTTATGACCAAAGAACAAAATTTTTGTCTCATCAGTCCAAAGCACTTTGTTCCAAAATGACTGTGGCTTGTCTAAATGAGCTTTTGCATACAAGTAACTCTGTTTGCAGCATGTAGCATCTTTCTCCTCACCCTGCCATACAGATGTTCTTTGCACAAATTGCGCTGAATTATAGAATGATGTATAGATCTGCAGCAAGATGTTCTTGCAGGTCTTTGGAGGTAATCTTTGGGTTGTCTGTAACCATTCCCACAATACTCCACACATCGCACTCCTGTATTTTTCTTGGGCTGCCAGACCTGGGTTTTACAGAAACTGTGCCTGTGGCCTTCCATTTCCTGATTACATTCCTTACAGTTGAAACTGACAGTTTAAACCTCTGAGATAGCTTTTTGTAGCCTTCCCCTAAACCATGATACTGAACAATCTTTGTTTTCAGATCTTTTGAGAGTTGCTTTGAGGATCCCATGCTGTCACTCTTCAGAGGAGAATCAAACAGAAGCACAACTTGCAATTGTTCACCTTAAATACCTTTTCTCATGATTGGACAAACCTGCCTATAAAGTTCAAGGCTTAACAAGCTAATCCAACCAATTTGGTATTGCTAGTAATCAGTATTGAAAATTACAAGAGTACCCACATACTTTTTCCACAGCCAGTTTTTCACATTTGACTTAATTTCATACAACTGAATACTGCTGCACTAAATGTCTTTGTTCAGAAAACACCCCAGTAGTCAGATGTTCCTGGGAAATGAAAGACATACCCCTTTTTTGTTAAAAGTGGAGTAAATTATTATGCAGGCTGAGAGGGGGTTCCCGGACCTTTTCATACGACTGTATATATATGTCTTCCAGACACCGTTAAAGGTTATTTGTCAAAGTTTGAGTTGTTTTTTCTACAAAAATTTTAGTTTTCAAGGGTTTTTTTCAAAACTCAAATTTTTGGGTTAAAAAAACTCAAAAGAGGTCAAATAGAAGTCAATGGCAAAGGTCCCTTGAATGATTTGAAGATTTTTGTAGCCTTCGTGATGTTCGAGTTTTTTTTCAGTGGGTTTAGTTTTTAGGCGGGTTTCCATTCAAGTTTTTTTTTTTGGCGTGAACTTGATCAATTCGAGTATTTGAGTTTATTTACCCTGACTACATTGATTACAGTTTTTTACATTTAATTTTTTTCTTTAATTAGAAACCATTCAAGTTGTGAGTTCCCTCGAGTTCGAGGTCTAAAAAAGTATAAAAAGCTCTAAAATGCAACCTTTGATTCTGTTCTGTTGTGTCCCTGCACCTCTGCTTTGTTTGATTGTAATTCAATATGACTTTGATGATGTGCATTTTAGATGGTCTATACATAATAGGAGTCAAAATGGATTTCACCTGTCAAACTAAGTAGAAATTGGTTGTTCCCAAGGAGTTCAAAGCCCAGCTGCTTCATTTAGCCCATGATATACATTTAGCCAAGCATAAGTAATTTACCCAGACATATTACTATCACCTGAAGAATTAATACTGGCCAGAGATATCTCAGCAGGCAGCTCAATAATGTCTCAATTCTTTAATCTTTATGCATTAATCTCATATTTGTTGCAGGTTATAAAATATTATAAGGCATCTAAGGCAGGATAATTGGCTCCTGATGAAGCTGATCCTAGTGTGCTATAGTTTAAATGTGATAATGAAGAGAGGATTATGAGTGATTAGGAAGGGACCACACAGCTAAACTCTACTGGGACAGGGATTAAAGTTATTTATGAATAATTTTCACAGAGTGGTGCCTAACAGCATGGTACTATATAAATAAAAGAATAATTATACCAGGTCACTTACCCCAAGCCAACAGTGGAATCACAATAGGGCCCTATTGGAAGGATGTATTAAAAAACGCCAGCTAAAATGGAGTTTTCGCCTTTAAAGGGATACTGTCATGGGAAAAGATGTTTTTTCAAAATACATCAGTTAATAGTGCTCCTCCAGCAGACTTCTGCACTGAAATCCAATACTCTAAAGAGCAAATAGATTTTTTTATATTCAATTTTGAAATCTGACATGGGGCTAGATATATTGTCAGTTTCCCAGCTGCCCCCAGTCATGTGACTTGTGCCTGGAACTACTTTCTGGCAGGCTGTTGTTTCTCCATCTTAAAGGAAAACTATACCCCCTGAACAATGTAGGTCTCTATAAACAGATATTGCATAAAAAAACTCATATGTAAAACCCTGCTTCATGTAAATAAACCATTTTCATAATAATACACTTTTTTAGTAGCATGTGCCATTGGGTAATCATAAATAGAAAATATCCATTTATCACATGAGCCAATTAACAGACAGAGTTGTGTCTTTTGCTTCAACACTTCTTCCCTTTATAGTTAGAGTTGAAATATTTCTGGTCAGGTGATCTCTGAGGCAGCACACAGACCATCACTAAATGGTGGTTCAAGGCAAGAGATGTAAAAGGGCAATATTTACTTAAATATATATACCAGGTAGGTAAGATTCTTTAATATGTCGCTTGATTTGATATAAACTATCTGTTGCTCAAAAATTAATTTTAGGGGTATAGTTTTCCTTTAATGTAACTGAGCCAGTCTCAGTGGGACTTGGCTTTTACTATTGAGTGCTGTTCTTAGATCTACCAGGCAGCTGTTATCTTGTGTTAGGGAGCTGTTATCTGGTTACCTTCCCATTGTTCTGTTGTTAGGCTGCTTTGGTGTTATCACTCCAACTTGCAGTACAGCAGTAAAGAGTGACTGAAGTTTATCAGAGTAAAAGTCACATGATTGGAGGCAGCTGGGAAATGACAATATGTCTAGCCACATGTCAGATTTAAAAATTAAATATAAAAAAAATGTTTTATCTTTTGAGAAACAGATTTTCAGTGCAGAATTCTCCTGGAGCAGCACTATTAACTGATGTTGAAAAAAACAAACAAACATTTTTCCCATGACAGTATCTCATTAAGTACCCTATGGAGAGGACCAATCCCATACAGCTATCAAATGGGCAGATTGTTGTTTTATTTCTTTATATAGGTCTAGGGGCTGAACTATACGGACGCCTTTCGTCGGATCGCCTTGGATCAACAAAACACAGGAGAGAAGTCGCATGAAGTCGTAGGCTTCAAACGAAATGCATCAGGTAAGAACCACCTGATAAAACTGTTGGATTGAGACGCAGCTTTCTGTGTTCACATCCGACAGTCGTTTCGTTTCGGGAAGGAATGTAGTTCATACCTGCTACTTTTTGTTCAGTCAGCAGCCACTGAATACTAATGGAGTATCACCTGCTTATAGCTGAGCCATGTTAGTATCACTGCAAAAATTACACATTCATACATAAGAAAGTTTTTAAAAAACAATATACCTTGCTAGCCAATACTCACCTACTGTTTCCATCATGTGTTCCCATATCATAGATTCCTGGCGTGCTATCATCTATCATGTAATCTGACTGATAGAAATCAACGTCAAACTGATCCATTCCTAACAGCTTGTTTGGCTGAAAAATAAAATTGTCCATTTTTTTTTAAAATAATTCTATTTTAACAAGTCCATATTTATAATGTTTGTTTAATGCATGTCCAGGAGATGCTGGAGATGGGATGTGGAGTAAATATCCACAATGAAAAATATAATTTATATTTATTGATTCTATATTCCATTACACCCATGTCCCTGGGCAAAAGCTTTTGGGCTGACATTGCTTGACATTTTTAATTGTAATTTCTAGTACGAATTCAAAAAGGTTTCCCTGTTCCTCATCTATGGGTATCAGGTCCAGACTGAGAATTAAAATAGGCCCTGGAATTTCGGGTACACAGAGGCCCAAACAGCCCCCACCAGCCCAATAAATACTGACTTTCTATGGCACCTTATAGCAGCCCCTCTGGCATTTGCCAGAGCCCACAGATTGCCAGTCCGGGCCTGATGGGTATTTGCTATATTGTAACATTGTTTTAATCCGGAAGAGCTCCCTGTGCTTGAGGGGGGACTGTATAGCTTTTTCTAAATATAATCAATTAGAAATTCTTAGCAGATTTCAAAATAATGAAGTTTATCTTCACTCTCCTCCTATTAGCATCTTGTCTCTCTTCATTCTTTCCACATGTAGGAGTCAGGAGTGTGACTTTGATTGACAGGTCTAACTCAGCCTTTGGGGTGGGCTCCTTTTGTCTAGAAGAAGTATAAGAGCTAACCCTTTTAAAACCACAAGAAATCATATCTCTGAACATGCAGGATTTGTGCCAAAGAGTATGCTTCTGAGGGTGTGCAAGGTCAGTGACCCAGACAACCAGGTGGTATTTTCAGTTACAGGCCAGAAAGTGACATAACAGAAAGGTATATGCATTATACTTATGTATAAGTATATGTCATACAGTTTGAATAAATCCATACCATAGAAATATTATATATAGGTATTGTACCAGTTATACGGAATTCTTGGGACCTGGGGTTTTCCAGACAAGTGGTCCAGCCTTTGGCCCATATTCAGTTCAGTGAGAAAAGGGTTTATCATGTGAAAAGTCATGGACAAGCTTCAATCTGAAATGCAATTTGATTCAGATCTCATGATTTATCACGCAAAAACTCTATTGATATCTATGGGGATAAAACTGGAACTGAACTTGTTTCTACTCCTTGAATCCCGTCCTTGACTTTTTACTTGATAAACCATGAGATACATTTTTCTCACTGAATTGAATCTGGCCCTTTGTCTGCTAAAAAAATCATTAATCAAACCCAATGGAACTGGTTTGCCTCCAAAAAAGCATTAAATATATTAAATGTCCTGATTTAAAATTTGGAATTATTTGACTAAAACGGCGTCTATGGGAGATGGCCTACCTGTAATGTGGAGATTTCTGGATAACAGTTTTTTGGTTAATGGTTAATAATTATTTTAAATCAGTCTTTATAAAAGTCCCCCTTCCCTTTTATGCATACTGCACACAATAACTTTCCAAAATGTAACCTTAATTGGTCTTCATTGTATTATTTGCCCCATTATTGTAATTATTAGTCTAATATTTTTATAGAACATCACTTTGCTCAGCAGCTCAATCTGCCCTGACCATATCTTATTACCAATATGTGAAAAAGAGAAACCGGCATAATGTATATTATTTTATAAGATGTTTAGCAGCAGTACCTGCTATAATTTCCATACACTGTTAATATTATACCTTATTCCAACCACAGTAATAAGCGGTTTGCAGTTGTAGGAAACACAAGATAACAAACATGCCAGGTTTACGATGAAAAATGTATTTGTCAACCTAGAAAACGAAGCTTTAAAAACAAGACGAAGCACTGAAATACACAGCACATAAAACATGCATGCCTTATTGCAAGCTCAATATTTTAGGCATTTTACTTGGAAATAAGGAACCTTCAATAAGTGCCATATTGCAACAACGACAGGAGAAAGCTGTTATAAGAAAAAAGGGACGTAAAGTAGCAGACTGACATTACATCAGGGCAAAAAACTTGTTTAATCTGTCATTCCTGTCACTGCAAGTAGACACCTATTTATTCTGCAGATGTAGTTTCTGACAGCAAAAGAAGCAGTACGCCAAATAAAAATGCAGCAGACGTGTGTATAAATATATCAAAGAGCTCATTTTAATGTGCTGCCACTTTCAACATATCCTAAGTCCACTCTCTGGATTTTGCAAATGCTTTGTATTTACAAATACTTGGGAAAAGGAAATCAGATCAGCCTACACTTAATAATGTATAACCCCAGCTATAATAACCATTATAAGTTTAACCCCAGTTATAATAACCATTATAAGTTTAAACCCAGTTATAATAACCATTATAAGTATAACCCCAGCTATAATAACCATTATAAGTATAACCCCAGTTATAATAACCATTATAAGTATAACCACAGCCATTTTAACCATGCTTATTACAGCTATGTATTGCTTTTCTATATATTTATTTATTTATACAGGCATGGGATTTGTTATTAGGAAATCTGTTCTCCAGAAAGCTCTAAATCCTTTTTAATCAAATTAAACAAAAAAAAAATTCCTTTTTCTCTGTAATAACAAAATTGTACCTTTTACTTAATCCTAAATAAGATATAATTAATTCTTATTAGAGGCAGGACAATCCTGGTTTATTTGATGTTTAAATTATTTTTTAGAAGGTATGACGATCCAAATAAGAGTAAGACCCTTTATCTGTATAACAGGTCCCATACCTGCATTGGGTATGTTTTTGCCTAGATCATTATCTCTACCTGCTTTTTTCGTGCTGAGCCAATTTGGGTCCTACAGTACCTCATGTCCCCTATATGAATAGTGTCTAATGGGTAAATAATTTTAAGCACTTGTTTGTGAACCCAGACAGGGGTTTTATTATAATGACCCAAATGCTGCTGCCACCTAATAGACCCAAGCCTGATGAAGTGGTGTGAGCCTTTTGTCTTGGCTGCAATTCTCTGGCTCCAGTGTCTTGTGATCTTATAGGAACAACCTTGCTATGACACTGGTCCCCTGGATTCTGCATTGCTGAAGAATGTTAATAATTTTCTATATACCTGTGTTTTCTATGAAGTTCTGGTTCTTTTGAGAATGGGAAACCTCCTACTCAAGCTATGTGGTCCAACTGCCCTCTGCCCACAGCCTCCTCTTCCTATAGACCAACAGCTTATTTATATCAACATCAACCTACTACTTGTTTTCTGTAGGTATCAGGTATAAAGTTTATTTATTTAGATACAATTCAATGAAAATATTTGGCACATAATGCTTATTGGTTTGCTGCGACCACTGTATTAAATAATTAGGTGATATTAACATAGTAGAGATCTACCAAGATATTTTGGTGTGTTTAGTCATAGTCTTTACAACTTTTGGCTGATGACTTGATCCCCCCCGGAAATAATTACTGCAGACACTGATGTCTATGTCAATACTATGGGGTTTATTTATCAAAGATCGAGTTGTGTTTTCCCTGAAACTCAATTTTTTGGGTCCTTAAATTTTTTTTTTCGTGTTTTTTTAAAAAAAACAACTCGAATTATTCGAGATCAATTATTCCCCGAAGTTGGAAATAGCTTGAATCCAAAAATACTCCAGCTAAAACCTGGTAAGGTCATGTAGAAGTCAATGGCAGAGGTCATTTCAACGATTTGAAGATGTTATTAGCCATCATGATGTTTGAGATTTTTTTGGAGGGTTTCACTTGAAAACACGATTAATTCACTGATTTGAGTTTTTTCTCCATTACAGTTTTTTCTTAATTCACAAATACAACTCAGCCTCACCCTTGCTCTCTGCACTGATTATCCAAAGGGGCTATAGAAGATTCAGTGCACCCTCACCCATGCAGAGCTCCTCAAGCTGCAAATATCCAAAACCAAAAGAAAAAGATTTCAGAGCGCACAAAACATTAAAAAAACATGTGCAGTGTAAGGAATGCCTAATACATTTCAGGTACACTTCTTAATCATAGCCTATGATTAAAGGAGAACTAAACCCATATTTTAAAAAACCCTCCCTCCATCACCTGTAGACCCCGCTCCCTCCAGCCTACTTGCTACCCGGCAAATGCTCCTAGTTTTTAACTCACCTCTCAGATTCAGGCGTCTGAGTTCATGGCAGTCTTCTTCTTCTTTGGCAATCTTTGTGTCTTCTTTGGGCTCCTCTGCGATTCCTGTAAGTGGCGCATGCACAGTTGTCTGGAACCATGGACTTTATACAACTGTGCATGCGCCGAAACGCCGTCCAGTACATGAAGGTTACCAAAGAAGATGGCTGCCGTGAACTCCGTGAATTTTCAGCGAGGTGTGAGTAAAAAGTTAGGGGCATTTGCCTGGGGTAGCAAGTAGACTGAAAAATACATAAATGGAGGGCACTCCTTAGTATACTACCAATTCATAGACAAAAAATCACTTGAACTTCTAAATTTTAAATTTTAGCAGAGGTGCAAAAACCCAGGAATGTACCTACTACACTCCCCCTATCAAACAATGCATATAGATGGGCATGCACACTCACAATAACCAACAATAATCCAAGGGTGTATACTAAATTTTTACAGAATACAATCAGATTCACATATGCACATGGTACAATAAACGCCAATGTCAAGTAAAAATATCTATACATACCCCAAAGGAGAACAATTGCAGAATATGGCAAATATTTACACCTACAAGCAGCAGATACGCAGGCCACTAATGAGAAACCCCAATGTTTCGTAACAATTGCAGAATATGGCAAATATTTACACCTACAAGCAGCAGATACGCAGGCCACTAATGAGAAACCCCAAAGTTTGGGTTTCTCATTAGTGGCCTGCGTATCTGCTGCTTGTAGGTGTAAATATTTGCCATATTCTGCAATTGTTCTCCTTTGGGGTATGTATAGATATTTTTACTTGACATTGGTGTTTATTGTACCATGTGTATATGTGAATCTGATTGTATTCTGTAAAAAGTTAGTATACACCCTTGGATTATTGTTGGTTATTGTGAGTGTGCATGCCCATCTATATGCATTGTAGCAAGTAGACTGGGTGGGGGAGCGGGGAAGGGTTTTTTAAAGTGTGGGTTTTCTTCTTCTTTAAGGGGTGTTCCTCAAAACAGTTAGGCATCTCTGAGGGAAATAAAACTACTAAACTACTTGACTGCTGCGTTAAGGTTTAGACGATTTTAAAGTTAATTTCCAAATTCAAATGTCGTTCTCTTAAATTTCTCTTTCGGGTCCACTTGTTTGGAAAAACTCCCTTTCTAATGAATAAAACAGGCATAACGAGAATGAGTAAAACAACAACATTACAGAGATAGATAAAGTATTGTGCAATAACAGCAAATGAATGCCAAGCAGAACGTAAGTCCTGCATAGACCAAACATTATTTATTGTTATTTTGTCTTTATAAATGAAATTAAAAAAAAAAAGTAAAAATTCTAATCTGTTGACACATACCTTTTAGTTCTTGTACAACTAAGAGGGATCGTCATTAAGGAAAGCAATAGCCCAGAAAAATAACAGTCAATTTCCACTGCCCACAATAAAGAGTAACATGCTCTATTAATACTGTTCTAAATTTGGGTACAGAACACATGCTGGAGCCAGAGATTATCCAGTTACAGAGGCCAGTTTGGATTAATGACCTCTGAAGAAAATCCTTTTTTAAAAAAGGTGAATCATCATAACAGCCATAAAAATAATGAAACACACACACATATATATATATATATATATATATATATATATATATATATATTGTGAGCTTCCGGTAGTGAAACCCAAGGCACAGATTTCAGCAAAGAAATGGGCACTGACACAGCCTTTTATGGTTAAATTGCAGCTTCGCTGGCATTTATTTGCAATAGAACACAATTCTTCAGCCCACTGGCTTCACATGGGGAAAATCACATAACATTAACAGTCCCACTTCACACCCTCACTGGTGCTCTCTTTACTTACATCTGAGTTTAGCCCTCACTGGCTTTCAGCAGACCACAAGTCCCAGAATCCTCTCTGGATACACTTGAGACACTTGTCTCCTGGGAGTGGTTTCTCTGGTCCTCTCCCAGATCTTTGGAGCTCTCTCCAACTCAGGGGAATCACTCTCTTGTTCCCTGATGCTCACAGCCAGGCCCGGACTGGCAATCTGTGGGTTAGGGCAAATGCCAGATGGGCTGCTATAAGGTCCCATAGAAAGTCAGTATTTAGTGGGCTGGTGGGGGCTGTTTATGGGCTGATTGGGCCTCTGTATACCTGAAATGCCAGGGCCTATTTTGATTCTCAGTCCAGTCCTGCTCATAGCACTCATTCGGTGGCACATTCCTCCACTCCAGGAGGTCTCTAGGGGAAAATAGCTGCAGCAACAGCCCTTAGGTATTAACTAACTATACAACTGACTTTACCTGGGCAGCTACAAAACACATAATGGAGCAAGGAATGGAATCCCACCCTGCTCTCTTCCATTCACTCCAAGGACCCTTAATCCAGCTTTTACTGAACTGGTTCACAATTTAAGACAGCTTTATTAGCTGCAGCAACACAGTTTTCCCTGGAATTCTGATTTCACCAGCTTAATACTGATGAAATACACACACTATAGTGCCCTTCGGACACCCATATCTTACTATATATAGAGAGAGAGAGAGAGAGAACAGTGGGTACATGCTGTGCACCTTGATTAAAATATAAATACCTGGGTGCTCTAGTCAAAAAATTAATACAATCTGTGTATGGTACTGGCAGTCTCAGGATTTACATACAAGGTCAAACAGTTAATATTGTGAAAAATAGATCATCTTTATTAATCCAACATTTCGGTTCCTCACAGGAACAGTGCTCAACAGACAAATGACAGTTTAAATAAAAAAAAAAAAAAAA
>CM044431.1:36281946-36297156 GCA_024363595.1 Xenopus borealis
AGGGTAAGGCATTTTTTAGTAGCTGTATGCACAAAATGTCTCAATGTCTTAAATATATTATGGGTTGAGTGCAGAGGACCTTTTGTATTTGTAATACAGTAATGACAACGTTGCTTTCTGCAGTGGTTTGATTTTTCTGTGTGTTTCCTAGGTATTGGCCCAGATGGACACATTGCATTTAATGAGCCTGGTTCCAGTTTGGTATCAAGGACTAGATTAAAGACTCTCGCTATGGACACAATTTTAGCTAATGCAAAATATTTTGATGGTGACCTCTCAAAAGTTCCAACCATGGCACTAACAGTCGGGGTGGGAACAGTAATGGAGGCCAGAGAGGTAATGTCTACATGTTTTAACTCTCGCTTCACCCTGAACAGTACAATATACTCATTTAATGATGAGAAAGTCATTGGCATTAAATAACGCTAACGAGGGACACAATGTTCGTTTATAATCTTTCTTTCTCAGGTACTTGATCAACTTCATTTTGTTTTTTTGCCAAGATCCATGCAAACCAATAGGCACATGATTCTAACTGAAATCTACTTTATTGTATTACAATAGAAGCCTATGGGAAACTCACACAACTCTACTGAATGAGAGAAATAATGAATAACTGTGGTAGAGAATGAGCGATAAACGGTACTTGAAATTTCTCCCATGCAACCTGAGTGGGGAATAAAATCAGTCCAGTGCGTTATTTCCTAAAATACGTTGCAAATGAACATATGTCCCTCCCAATATGTGCAATTCATTACTGTAAGGCAACCCCCCATAGATTTCATTTTAAAACAGTACCTTGTATTTAATGGTAGCTAAACTGCATGAATGAATATTGTGGGCAAAACAATCCCATTGGGTTTATTTCAAGACTATGGTAGTAAATTATACCATACCAACCATATAGCTGTAGAGATGCCAAACTGAAGAGCTGCTGGACACAAAGCTAAATAATAATAAAAAAATTAAGACCAATTGCAAATTGTCTCAGAATAGCAGTCTCCACGTCATATTGAAAGTGAATTTAAAGGTGAACAACCCAATTAAGGCATGGTGATCCACATAACAGAAAGAATCCTTATCCAGAAAAATCCAAGTCCCAGGCTTCCTGGATAACAAACCCAATACACCTGTAATATGTACAGTTAAATATTTGTAGCCTGTTACACAGCTCCACCATGTGGCCAACTGCAAAAGGTGATATTGTTTCTTCCCTTGGCTGCACTGTATGCAATAAAGATATGACGTCCGTTAACCAGACACCCATTATCCAGAAAAGCTCCACATTTTGGGAAGATCATCTCTCATAGACTCAATTTTAATGAAATAATTCAAAATTTTCTCTGTTATTAAAAACCAGAATCACATACTTGATCCCAACTAAGATATAATCAATCATTAATGGAGGCAAAAGAATCCTGTTGGGTTTATTCGTATATTGAAATGGTTTTTAGTAGACTTTAGGTAGAAGTCACATTCCTGTGGGGATCATAAACCAATATGTTCACCTTTAAGTTAATTTTCTAAGCAACTTTTCCATTGGTTTTCATTATTTATTTGTTATAGTTTTATAATTTGCCTTTTTCTTCTGACTTTTTCCAGCATTCAAATGGGCGTCCCTGGCCCTCATCTAAAAAAACAAATTCTCTGTAAAGCTGCCCAAAGACGTGCAGATATATGTGCTCATAAGTTTACATACATTGGCAGAATTTATGATTTCTTAACCATTTTTCAGAGAATATGAATGATAACACAAAAACTTTTTTTTCACTCATGGTTAGTGGTTGGCTGAAGCCATATATTAAACTGTGTTTACTCTTTTTAAATCATAATCACTACACAAACTACCCAGATGACCCTGATCAAAAGTTTACATACCCTGGTGAGTTGGCCTCTTTCATCCAGTGCTGCCCTTATGTTTTTTGGATTCTTGGGGAAAGCAAAATATTTGTCAAAGGATTTGCAGGAAAAGGTAGTTGAACTCTATAAAACAGGAATGGGATATAAGAAAATATCAAAGGTAATATGGACTCCAGCAACCAGATCACTGACACTGCAAACTGGAGAGCTGCTGAATAAAAAGCTAAATAAGTCAAAAACCACAAATAATAAAAATTGAAAACCAATTGCAAATGTCTCAGAATCTCTCTCTCTACATCATACTAAAAGTTAACTCAAAGGTGAGCAACCCCTTTAATACACAACGTGAGTTTTATGTCGATGTTAAAAAGTGTCCTTTTCTTACCTTAGGTGCTGATCCTTATAACGGGTGCACACAAAGCCTTTGCCCTGTACAAGGCCATAGAAGAAGGTGTAAACCACATGTGGACCGTATCGGCGTTCCAGCAGCACCCTCGCACTATTTTCGTCTGCGATGAGGACGCCACGTTAGAGTTAAGAGTAAAAACGGTTAAATATTTTAAAGGTGAGCTTAAGGCGTTTCAATAAAAGTGCTCTGTGCCTTTTCCCAAACTGTTTAGCTGTAAATGTAGCGCTGGGAATATTTATGTGACCAAAGACTTTATTCATATTGGCTTTATGATCCAGCTGGAAACCTAGGATCTTGCCCAGTCAGGTTGATTTTCTGTAAAGGAAATTATTGAATGTGCTATACTGTCATTGAAGCATGTTCAGCTCTAATATTTAGATTGTGTCAGCAGACTTTTTTTTTTCAATATTGATTGTAGGGATGCACCGAATCCACTATTTTGGATTTGGCCAAAAACTTTGTGACAGATTCGTCCGGATACCGAACCAAATCCTAATTTTCATATGCAAATTAGGGATGAGGAGGGGAAAACATTTTATACTTCCTTGTTTTGTGACAAAAAGTCATGCAATTTCCCTCCCCGCCCCTAATTTGCATATGCAAAGGATTGGATTCGTTTCGGCCAGGCAGAAAGATTCGTCTGGATCCAAACCCTGCTGAAAATGCTGAATCCCAAACCGAATCCTGGATGCGGTGCATCCCTCATAGATAGAAAGAGATGTCATTGACCTTCTTAATGGAGTGGTTCACCTACATGTTAATTTTTTGTATGAACTAAAATGGCTAATTCTAAGAAACTTTTCAATTGGTCTTTATGTTTTCCTTCATTATAGTTTTTTAATTATTTGCCTCCTTCTTCTGGCTCTTTCCAGCTTTCAGCTTTCACTGACCCCATCTAAAAAAACAAATGTTCTGTAAGGCTACAAATGTATTGTTATTGCTTTTTATTTCTGTTCAGGCCTCTCCTATTCCCGTCAAAATCAGTGCATGTTGCTAGCGTCATTTGGGCCCTAGCAACCCGATTGGTGAAATTTCAAACTGGAGAGCTGCCGAATAAAACGCCTAATAGCTTGAAAACCACAAATAATAAAAAAAAAAATTAAATCCATTTGCAGAATATCACTGTCTACATCATACTAAAAGTTAATTTAAAGGTGAACAAGCCCTTTAAACTAAAGGTCTGGTTAGTGGATGCTGAAAATGGCTGAAAGCACAGTTGTGGTTTGGCCACCTTGTAGTTTATGAGGAATGTTCTAGGCGTCCAACTCAGTGACTGGTTTAGTAGTGGCAATCCTAAGTGACAGGCAGTAAGGGACTACACTGAGACTGTCCCATTTACACAGAATAGGTAGAGCATATGTATAAGGGTGATTATACAATTGTTGTAATGTTTATAAGTGTGTAATAATATAGTGTAAACATGTACAACAGGACATCTAAATACTGACCAATATTGGAGGTAAAGAGGGCCCTGCTTAAAGGTACAGTATTCCCCCTTGTTCAGTATGAGTGCAATGAATAAGGATTGTGCTGAACATACTTTTTGGCGATTGTTAATTATCTTATTCCTCAATCTAAACAGGGAACTTGCAGATGCTTCATTTCAGATAACTATTAGATTCCCAGTGCACAAACAATCCCTCTGCCCAATGGGCTCCTGCTAACAAAACGGTTGCAACAAAGGGTGAAGGGTGGGGTTTGTGACTGGGATCTAATTAATCTTAAAAACCACAGAATTTTCCTTGATTAGAGCAATAGGCAAACACTATGTTCAGCCCAAGCCTTCATTCATTGCACTCAAGTAGAACAAGTGTGTGTGGGGGGGGGGGGGGTATATGCCACCTTTAAATATAGCTCAATAGGGCTTACGGTGTTTCCTGTTTCTATTGTGTTACAGCAGGGGGCGCTCCGCCAATGAGGCGAGTTGAGGTACTCGCCTCAGGCAGCAAAAATGCCACTCCTGGCAACTAAGAGACGAATTTCCGGTTTTTAACCCGGAAATTCGTCTCTTCTAGTGCAGAGCGCACACTTGTGTGCTCTGCACTAGTGCTGTGGATCCCCCCTACCCCTGTCCGGCGCTGGAAAAGTGAGCGCCGTGGGGGAGGGGGGTGGCTCATTCAAGGCTGCCTCAGGCGGTGAAGTTCCTGGGATCACCCTAGTGTTACAGTCCGTTGGCTTTTCAGCTAGTACAGGGGCCCCCAACCACCGGGCCGTGGACAGTCCTGGACTGGGCCGCCGAGCCTGAGTCATGCCAAATTAGACGCCGGCGCTCTGGATTGTACCTCGACCCCCCCGCACCGGTCCACAGACCAAAAATGTTGGGTACCCCTGAGCTAGTAGGAATATAACTTACAAAGGTGCCTCCATCCTCTGCCTTTAAAGGGCAAGTCAACCCCAAACTTAAAAATGAGCTAATAAAACAAAACTTCATTCTAAGCAACTTTCTAATATACATGTAATTATGTTTTCTTTTATTAGATACATTTTTATCTTGGGGTTGACTTGCCATATAATAATAACCTTACCCTAAATGTCTTCTTTACATTCACATGAGCGGCTGTTTGGAGAGGCCCCTTTCATGGCATTACTTTATTTCTAATGCTTTACATTGTAACTGCACAAAGCTGCTTTGTTTGCTGCAATACTACGAGTCTCCTGTCTAAACCAAGGTTTTCCGTCAAAACAGGAAGCTCAATGTTATACACACACATATATTGTATATTCTATTGTATCTTCTTCTGTGTACTGTAAATACCTCACTTTCTGCAAGAGATGGAACAACCCACCCAAATGTTGTTATACATGTGATTGTTTTCTGTTCCTGCTCCCTTTGGTGGGCCAAGCTTTAAATGGTAAGATCTTGCAGTCCCCTCCTCTGCAGCCCTTTCTTCTTAATCTGCCAGTCAGGAGCAGGGGTGAGAGTAGATATTATATCACTTATCTCCACGCAACTGGTAAAATAAAGGCACAGAGATTACCTGCTGGCAATTCTGATGTTTTCCAGTGGGTGGGCATAGTTGTTCTGTTACACAGCGTTTGTGTCCATCTCTGTGGGGCTTATTACCTCTGCTCTACTCTCCTCCTACTCCTAAGCTACACCCTGCCTCAAGCATTGCATGTATTCCTGCCATAAAGCATGCGTGCAAATATGTATCCAACACATGATATGTTAGGAAGCACTCGTGATTAGTGGAGCAGGTAAGAAAACACTGGGCCACGAACTGTATTCTCCTTTTCAAAGGGGTGGTGATTGGATCTTTGCCAGTTGATTTGGTATTATTTAAAGCAGTGATTTTCAACCTTGTGCCTCCAGCTGTTAAGAAACTACAAGTCCCACAATGCATTTGCCTGACTGTGGCTGTCAGACTCCTTCATTGCATTGTGGGACTTGTAGTTCGTTAACAGCTGGAGGCACAAGGTTGAAAATCACTGATTTAAAGGGGTGGTTTGCCTTCAAGTTATCTTCTAGTACAGTGGTTCTCAACCTGGGGGTCACGACCCCTTTGGGGGTCGAACAACCCTTTCACAGGGGTCGCTTAAGGGGTTCCATGAGCAGGTTCATCTCTCTCCCCACTGGGCCAAGGTTGTAGCTCTCTGGGTGTTGGTGCTGGGAGTTGTAGTTCAGTAACCTGTGTAGGGAAGCCATTGCACTACAGCTTTCTATATTTATGCAGCCACGCTGTCTTCTGTACTTTCCTAACAATCCGCTCTGGGCTGGCAGCGAAAATATTTTACTATTTTATGGTTGGGGGTCACCACAACATGAGGAGCTGTATTAAAGGGTCACAGCATTAGGAAGGTTGAGAACCACTGATCTAGTATGTAACAGAATGGCCAATTCTAAAGGTGGTCATAGACGCACAGATAATATCGTACTAAACAAATTTTCGTACGATATTCGGTGCGTGTATGGTGGGAAATGAGCCGACCTATATCGTCAGAAGATATAGATATCGGTCGGCTGGTTGATCGGGCTGAATGGAAAATTTTGATTGGATGCCTTTGAAAGCTCCCTGAACATCGGCCATTGTTAGTGCTGAATCGTCAGATACAAGTAGAATTCTATTGTTTATACCTGTATAGTTGACAATTCAGCTCTACACGTGTGTGTTGAAACGAATGATCTTTCTTGGAAACATCTTTTCCGAGAAAGATTGTAATTGTTACGATTGCTACAGCTTTAGCAACTTTTCAATTTGTAAAATTTTTGTTGGAAAAAAATTTTTATACACGTTTTGGACCTATTATCCAGATTGCTGGGGACCTGGGATCTTCAGGCCTCAGGGTGGAACTACACAAGCGTTTTTCTTCGAATCGACTCCTGGTGACAAAACGCAGGCGACATATCAGACGGAGTTGCACGCATCAAATTATAATTGTCTTGAATGAAAGGTCTCGGGGAAAGAACTACGCGGTCCGAAGATGAAGACACTGCTTACTGCGTCCACATCCAAGAGTCGTGTCAGATCTAATGTGGTTCTTACTTGTGACTTTTCACTCAGACAAATTAGAAGTTTGACGCCATCCAATTTGTCGCCAGGTGTCAATCCGACAAGAAGCGCTTGTGTAGTTCTACCCTTAAGTCTACTAAAAAAATCATGTAAGTGTTAATGAAACGCAATAGGCTGATTTTGCTTCCAATAAGGATTAATTATATCTTAGTTGGGATCAAGTACAAGCTACTGTTTTATTATTACAGAGAAAAAGGAAATCATTTCTAAAAATTTTGATTATAATGGAGTCTATGGGAGACAGCCTTTCCGTAATTTGGATCTTCATACCGGCTTAAAGGGCACCAATCGTATAAAAAAGTTACCCCCAACCAAATGTGCCAGCTGATAGAGTCTGCATTCTGGTTCGGGGTACTAGTACTAATCGTCGCGACAAATCTCCCCGAAATCTCCACGTGTGGCCTTACCCTAACCAGGGCTGTTTACTTGGAGCTTTAGGGGTTAGAAAGCTATGTCACACATTCATATGTAGAAGGAAGGTTCTGGGCACACACACTAATCTCTTACTTACACTTTCCTGTGTTTAAGAAATGTAAATGAGTGTTAAACTGTCTATAGAAGAGGTTGGGCTTTTGCTTGGAATCTTTTTATGTAATCTGTGCATGCTGCCCCAAGGCTTGATTCTGCTTTTGCTTTTTGTGTATTTAGAATCCTGCTATGAAACTACTGTGCCCAACTGCATTGTATAATGGATCTATCTGATTCCACTTCAAATAATGCTAGGGCCAATTAAATGTGCTTAAGGGCTCATCCAGACGAGAAGATTCGAGGAGATTCGTCGCCTGGCGACAAAACGCCACATCTTTGAGGCGACTAATCTCCTTGAATGGCTTGCTCACATCTTAGCACTGGAGGGGTTGAATTCCTCTTTAAAGGCCCTTTAACCTGCGCTCCCCTGCGTTCCGTTTTGCTGCGTTCAGCCACAGGCGAGTGCAGGAATAGACACACACAGTTCTTTTCAATGGGCCTATACTCACACGACCGAATGTAGGCGCTGAACGCAGGTTCAGACACAAGATGCTGCTTTTTTCTTGTGTTTGGTGCCTACAGGCATTTGTGTGAGTATAGGCCCATTGAAAAGAATTGAGTGTGTCTATTCTTGCGGCTGAATGCAGCAAAATAGAACGCAGGGGAGTGCAGGTTAAAACGCCTGTGAGTAAGGGCCCTTAAGGAGATCCAAACCCTTCCTTTAAAAAATAAAACCTCCCCCCTGTAGACGCCCCTCCCTGCTCCCACCTACCCCCCAGCCTACTTCTTCGGTAATCTTCGTGTATTGACGGCGTTTCGGTGCATGCGCAGTTGGAGCAAATTCCCAGTCGGGATCAACTGTGCATGGGCCGAAACTCACGGGAATCACCGAAGAGCCAAAAGAAGATGAAGATTACCAAGGAAGAAGATGGCTGCCATGAACTCCAACGTCAGAATCTGCCAGGAGGGGTAAATAAAAAGTTAGGGGCATTTGCCCAGGGTAGCAAGTAGGCTGGGGGGGAGCAGGGTCCATGGGGGCGAGGTGTTTTTAAAGTATGGGTTTGGTTCTCCTTTAACACATAGATGTGTTGTGTAATACATATGCACAACTGAACTAACTCATTTCAGAAGGGGGGGGTACTTTCCCAATAAAAGGCATTGTGTGCAGTTCCACCTGCTGTATATATCGGTGTGTATATATCGGTGTGTATATATCGGTGTGTATATATCGGTGTGTATATATCGGTGTGTATATATCAGTGTGTATACATCAGTGTGTATTATATATCAGTGTGTATACATCGGTGCGTATATATCAATCAGTGTGTATACATCAGTGTGTATACATCAATCAGTGTGTATACATCAGTGTGTATATATCAATCAGTGTGTATACATCAGTGCATATTCATGTCTTTTGGAATTGTTAATGCCACAATATCCCTATTTTGTATCAGTTCCACTATGCAGTGTATTAAATAATAATGATCCCCCCCCATATGTTATGTCTGCAGTGGAGAGGAATTCTAACTGTCTCAGGCTGAGGGTTAAGCGTTGCTACTGAAATGCATTGGATTTTGCCAGCTGCTGAGTTAACCCTTTTCTTTCTTTCTGTTCTCTCGCCAGGTTTAATGCATGTGCACAACAGGCTTGTGGATCCGCTGCTCAGCATGAAGAAAAACTAAAGTGGAATGGATGGTGCAGCGCTGTGGGAATAACCAGGAAGTGATGTATTAATGGCTATGCAATGTTACTGTATTAACCTTTCAACTGTACAAGTACTGCGCTGCCCAGGTCCATTATATGCACTGGGCAATTTAACATTCCATCTAATATATATATATATCTATAGTCTGTGTGGTTTATTTCAATTGTGTACTGTAAGAATCTACACTGCAGCTCTGCAAGGGTCACCAGTCTGTGGGCCGCCATGTAGAGGCATCCCCCGAAATACTCCCAAAGTGCTGAGCTCCTGCCTATTCAGATATACATATAGCTGTTCTTTTTAGCCTCGTAATCAGGGCAATGTATTGAATCCCCACGCTGTTTAGGATATGAGTAGGGTCTCGCATGTCTTGCTCCAATGCTAATAAAGATTGGGCATATAATTAATGGGTTTGTCCACTTTTGATTGAGATTTTAATATGATTTAGAAATTGACATTCTGAAACAATTTGCAATTGGTTTTCATTTTTTTTTTTATTTGTGGTTTGAGTTATTTCACTTTTTATTCAGCAGCTCTGCAGTTTCAGCTATCTGGTTGCTAGGGTCCAAATTACCAAAGCAAACCATGAATTGTATTTGTGTTTTAGATGGAGTCAGTGACCCGTACTTGATAATTAAAAAAACTTTATAAAAAAAATAAAATAATGAAGACCATGTGAAAGTTGCTTAGAACTGGCTATTCTATAATATACAAAAAGTTAACTCAAAGGTGAACCACCCGTTTAATACTAAACCACACTTAAAGGGAAACTGTCATGGGAAAACATGTTTTTTTCAAAACGCATCAGTTAATAGTGCTGCTCCAGTAGACTTCTGCACTGAAATCCATTTCTCAAAAGAGCAAACAGATTTTTTTTTATATTCAGTTTTGAAATCTGACATGGGGCTAGACATTTTGTCAATTCCCCAGCTACCCCAGTCATGTGACTTGTGCCAGCACTTTAGGAGGGAACTGCTTTCTGGCAGGCTGTTGGTTTTCCTGCTCAATGTAACTGAATAGTACGCAGTGGGACATGGGTTTTACTATTGAGTGTTGTTCATAGATCTACCAGGCAGCTGTTATCTTGTGTTAGGGAGCTGTTATCTGGTTACCTTCCATTGTTCTGTTGTTAGGCTGCTGGGTGGGGGAAAGGGAGGGGGTGATATCACTCCAACTTGCAGTACAGCAGTAAAGTGTGATTGAAGTTTATCAGAGCACAAATCACATGACTTGGGGCAGCTGGGAAATTGGCAATATGTCTAGCCCCATGTCAGATTTCAAAATGAAATATAAAAAAATCTGTTTGCTCTTTTGAGAAATGGATTTCAATGCAGAATTCTTCTGGAACAGAACTATTAACTGATACATTTTGAAAAAAATGTTTTTTCCCATGACAGGATCCCTTTAATTTGAGTCTATATGCCTGGGCAGACCGTTGCTATTAATTTCAGTTTATCATCCAATCACTAAATACTTACGTTATATAATGGAGCCCTGTGAGGGTGGTTGTTTAGTCTTGATGGCTATAAATATTATTTTCATTATTACATGTTGCTTTCCCTTTAGTCATGAGGCTTCAGCGGTTCTGTAGTATAGAGTTGTATTCTTTTATCTATTTACTCATTATAGCACGTCCTTCTCTCAGTAGGGATATTACTGAATGCAGCCAATATGGAAGAAGGAAGGGGTGTTTGGCATAGGCACAACTCACTTGCCAGACTCACACGTTGGATTAGACCAGTGATCCCCAACCAGTAGCTCGTGAGTAACATGTTGCTCTCCAACCCCTTGAATGTTGCTCCCAGTGGCCTCTAAGCAGGAGCTTATTTTTAAATCACTGACTTGGAGGCAAGTGTCTGTTGCATAAAATCCACATATTCTGCCAGAGTCTCAAGTAGGTTGACAATCCATAGTGGCTACCAAATGACCAATCACAGCCCTTGTTTGGCACCACAAGAACATTTTTCTTGCTAGTGTTGCTCCCCAACTCCTTTTACTTCTGAATGTTGCTCACGTATCAAAAGGTTGGGGATCCCTTGATTGATGAGATGAGTTGGCACATCAATTTTTCACTTCCTTTTACAAACGCCGCATTCTTGACTTGACTGATATATTTTATGTGCGTTCACAAATTGCAGTTTTCTTAAAACAATATGTATACTAATAAACCGGCTGATATAAAAAAGGTGTATTTTATTATAATTTTCTCATTATTGCTCCTCTGATGAAAAGTCACATGATTTCGGATTTGATTCAGGCACATGGGTTCAATCGAAACCTGCTGAAAATGGTAAAATCCTGGATTCAGTACACCTTTAATTTAAAGGAACACGTCTGCATGATTTGTACAACTCCGCAAGCCATAGAAGTGCTGGACTATGGTATCACTTATTTTGACTGAACATGCAGCTTTTACTTTGTATTTTTTCTCTTCCTCCACCCTTCCCAGTTCCTTGCACCACCACCAGTCTGATGTGGAGGCTGCACAATTTCTACCCAAAATGTCCATATTAGGGATGCATCGAATCCAGGATTTGGTTCGGGATTCGGCCTTTTTCAGCAGGATTCGGAATTCTTCTGCCGAATCAAATCTGAACCCTAATTGGTGTATGCAAATTGGGGACGGGGAGGGAAATTTTGTCTCAAAACAAGGAAGTAAAAAAGGTTTCCCCTTCCCACCCCTAATTTGCATATGCAAATTAGGGTTCAGGTTCGGAGTTCAGCATAATCCAAAATAGTGGATTCGGTGCATCCCTAGTCCATATTGAGTTGGGCGATATCTGGCTGATCCGATCATGGGCCCTAGGGCCCAATGACCAGTTCATAATGCATCCGATACAGGTGGTCGGATCAACGCACAGACGTAGCCGTGATCCAGCGGGATTTTTTAACCTGCCCGCTCAAGATCTGGCCGACTTTCCACCAGAAATCGATCGGGGAAGCCCGTTGGATAGCTCCACACACGGGCCAATAAGCTGCTGCCTCTATCGGTAGATTTTATCAGCCCGTGTATGGGGGTCTTTAGAAGAGAAGTCGTGTTGATCTTGAGTGGAAATTGCTAAGCCATGTACTTAAAGGACAAGGAAAGTCTAAAAAAGAATAAGGGTAGAAATGCTGTATTTTGTATACTAAACATAAACATGAACTTACTGCACCACAAGCCTAATCAAACAAATGATTTATGCTTTCAAAGTTGGCCACAGGGGGCTGTCATCTTGTAACTTTGTTATACATCTTTGCAAGACTAGACTACATACACATGCTCAGTGTGGTCTCTGCGTCTTAGGGATCGTCATAAATGATCAAAAAACAAAGCTGCTTGAGTTCTGCATGGCTGGTAAGTAAGGCAGGGGCTCCCCCTGCTGTTCATAAGTATGATTGTTTCCCTGCACAGCAGTTAGGGACCGTCTGACAATTCCTATCCACAGCAGTAAATGAAGGGAGAATTTCACTGCATACAGTCAGGTTTCTCATAAAAACTGTACACATTTTTTATTAAAGTATATTGGAGATAGATTTCGTTTTCATTAAAGAAAGTAAAAGTTGGATTTTATTCCTTTGCCTTTCCCTTTAAATAGGGGGTGGGGGCTGTAAGGGGCTTTAAGTGACACTAAACATCTGACATTAAAAAAATTTTTTTAAATATGAATGGACATTAAAAGTTACCTATAGCCCATTTTTATTATTTTTTGCTGCGAGGTTTGTTTGTGTAAGTAATTGTTCGTTGAAACCTGACTGTTTTGCCAACCTGATTGTCCCATCTGAGCCTATCAGAGTTTCTAATGCACAAATATGGCAGCCCCCTCATAGATGAACACAGGGAATCAGTTAGATAATGTAAAATCATTGGGCAAATACTTTATGGCAAAATTACAAATAGCATGCAAAGTCAGTTTTATGGTACATGTATTTTCTGGTGTCAGGATCTCTTTAAAAGGGAACTAAAGTCTAAAATAGAATAAGGGTAAAAATGCTGTATATTGTATACTAAACATAAACATGAACTTACTGCACCACAAGCCTAATCAAACAAATGATTTAGGCTTTCAAAGTTGCCCACAGGGGGCTGACATCTTGTAACTTTGTTAGACATCTTTGCAAGACCAAGACTCGCACATGCTCAGTGTGGTCTGGGCTTCAGTTGGGAGGGTTAAGCTTAGGGATAGTCACAAGTCAAATAATATCTGCCATAGAAGCCAATACAGCAAGACTGGGTCTGTGGATACAAATCTCTACACAGTCGCCGGCTGCTTTACAGGGAAACAAACAAAGCTGCTGGAGCTCTGGGATGTAGTTACACCCCTGCCCTTTGAAAGTATGATCATTTACCTGCAGAGCAGTTAGGGACCATCTGAATTTCCTATCTGCAGCTGGCAGAGCAAGTAAAACGAAGGGGGAATTTCACTGCATTACAGTCAGGTTTATTATTAAAACGGCAGGCATTTTTAAAAGTATATTGGAGATAGATTTCTTTTTCATTAAAGAAAGTAAAAATGGGATATTTTTTTTTGCTTTTACATCCCCTTTAAGGCTTCATTTAGCAACACAAGCATGAAAATGTTACTGGGTGGTGCAAAATAAGGGCTGTGATTGGCTATTTGGTAGCCCCTATGTGGACTGGCGGCCTACAGGAGCCTCTGTTTGGCAGTACATCTTTTTTTTTATGCAACCAAAACTTGCCTACAAGCCTGGAATTCAAAAACAAGGCCACTGGGAGCAACATCCAAGGGGCTATGAGTAGGGTTGCCACCTTTTCTTGAAAAAAATACCGGCCTTCCTATATATTTATCTTTTTTTCCTATTAATAACATTGGGATCAACCATCAAAAATACTGGCCAGGCCGGTAAAATACCGGCCAGGTGGCAACCCTAGCTATGAGTGACATTTTGCTTGTGAGCCATAGTTAGAGGATCACTGGTCTAAGACTTGAACAATAACATCACGTTTAGGCAGGCATCTGCAGCCTCATGATTTGTGTTACTTGCACTGGGAGATTAACTTGGGAAATATCTGCAATATATGTAGAAATAATTTTTTACTAGATAGATATGCTTGCAGGAGACCACAAAGATGATGAGGGTGATGAAATGGACAAGCAGTAATTATAATAGGGATGCACCAAATCTGCTATTTTGGATTCTGCGAACGCCCAAAACCTTTGCAAAAAATTTGGCCGTATACCGATCCAAATTTTCATATGCAAATTAGGCGTGGGAATGGAACAACGTTTTTTACTTCCTTGTTTTGTAACAAAAAGTCATGCGATTTCCGTCCCGCCCCTAATTTGCATATGCAAATTAGGATTCAGATTAGGTTCGACCGGGAAGAAGGATTCGGCCGAAACCAATTCCTGCTGAAAATGGCCGAATCCTGGCCAAATCCCGAACTGAATCATGGATTCGGTGCATCCCTAAAATATAACACAGCATTCATCCACAATGACACTGTAATTCTAAGGAAAGCTGCTGCTTTGTGGGTAATAAAATGATGATTTGCGTCTGACCATAACACTAACGCACAGAATGGGCTCAAGAAAGAGGTGTTTTTTATTTGTATATATAAGTATAGAGCATTTTGTTTCTAAATATTAGAACACGGACATGATAAAGTAACCTCTATACAGATACTGCACAGTGCAGTAGGCATAATAAAACAACATCATTCTAGAACTGCTCTGAAGATGCTTTTCATTCCAGGATGCAATGATTTATTCTCCTTCCTGTTGCTCAGTTCAGGGCCAGATTTTGTTATGTGATAGTGGTTATTGATATACTGGTTGTGTTTGTTTCAGTCCATATGGCAGTGTCAGTATCAGAAGCAGTTGGAGCGAGTGTGTTGCCCTGTCACTTGTCTGGCTGTCTTTTTAACACGCTGATAAAGGCATCTTTTGGCACTTCCACGTTGCCAATTTTTCTCATTTTCTTCTTTCCCTCAGCTTGCCTCTTCAGCAGCTTCATTTTTCTTGTAATATCACCTCCGTACTGCAGAGAGAGAGAAACACTGGTACTATATTGTTTCATAATAATGCAGGTCTGGGATTTGTTATCCGGAAACCCTATATCCAGAAAGCTCAGAATAGACTCCATTTTAAGCAAATACTTAAAATTTTTGGAAATAATTTCCTTTTTCCCTGTAATAATACAACAGTACCTTGTACTTGATCCCTGATGATATATAATCAGTCTTTAAGGGCACTTATCGTCAAAAACAGTTACCCCCAACCAAATGTGCGGGCTGATAGAGCCTGCATTCCGGT
>CM044431.1:36311016-36336569 GCA_024363595.1 Xenopus borealis
GTTTAAATCTGGCTCCATGATCTTTGTCCCTGCAGCTGGAGTAGGAAACAGTAAAGAGGAGGCAAAGATAAAATCCAGTAGAAATCTCTACACAGTCACTGACAGGGAAACAAAGCTGCTGGAGTTCTCAAAGGCTGGGAAGGCAGGGCTCCCCCTGCTGTTCATAAGTATGATTGTTTCCCTGGACAGCAGTTAGGGACCGTCTGACAATTCCTATCCACAGCAGTAAATGAAGGGAGAATTTCACTGCATGCAGTCTGGTTTCTTATAAAAAGGTAGACATTATCAAATTAAAGTATATTAGAGATAGATTTATTTTTCATTAAAGAAAGTAAAAATAGGATTTTATTTTTTTTTTGCTTTTACATGCCCTTTAATAAAAACATCAGTTCCGCTCATGTCTCCCCCGCTGACCTACAAACAGATAGTGTAGCCCCACTTATATTTGTCATCATGATGACAGTACCTTGAGATGATTAATACTACAATTTGCTGTAGCCGTGGTCACTAAAAAGAATATAAATCTAGGCTAGATTATGGCTTCTCAGGTCAAAACTACAGACTGTGACCAAGTAGCCCAGACTCCAGATGTGTCCTATTTAATCTTCTTACCTTTCCTGGGCAGGTTTTTATTGGAAGTGATCCCAAAATTTAGAGTTACTTTCAATGAAACCTACCCGGGAAAAGTAAGAAGATTAAATAGAACACAAGTCCTGAGGACTGGCCTATAGATAAAATGGATTAATAGAAATAAAGACACGTGTCCCACTGAGATACAGAGACAGGAAAGCTTTGGAATTGTGGAGCCGTCTCTCCATCAGACTTAAAGATAATTTGAATGTATAAAGTGAAAGAGAATACATGTATGTTCATGCGTGTATATACGTACGTTTCTCTGGCTATGACTTTGCTACCGATAGCGGCTTGAATGGCTATTTCAAATAACTGTCTGGGGATGGACTCCCGGAGCTTTTCACATATTGCCTTTCCAACTGCATAAGCCTTTTCCCTGGAAGAGAAAACACAGTTTTTTTCTTTCCTGAAATCAAGCGCTAGCTCCACAGGATCACATCACCCAGGTCACTGAAACCCTGAATTCCATACGCTCTCATAAAACTAAAGTCATCTCACCTGTGAGCAATAGTGACCAACTCTTCCACGGGGCGCCCGTTCAGCAGAATATCCATTTTCACTAGGTCGGCCGACTGGAAGCCTGCATCTTCATAATCAAAGCTGCATGCAGTGCAGAGAGTATTTTGAAGAATTACAAATCTCAAAGAATCAATAATGGCCAGCCACAATTATGTGACACAATGAAAGAAGTCATAATAAACCGTGGCCAAACGTGTATTCTTATAATTTGAATGGCAACAATGTATAATGCCAACAGTAAAGTTTGGTGGAGGTAGAACACTGGTCTGAGACATATTTCTAGAGTTTGGGCTGTGGTTCCTGATTACTTATTCCTGATTCCTTAAAGAAGAACCAAACCCTTTATATTAAAATCCCTTACACTTCATAGTCAGGGGCCCTGCTCCCCACCCCCAGGTGTTACTCTCGGTATATGCCCCCTAACTCTTTACTTATCTCTCATGCAGATTCAGTGCAACAGAGTTCATGAGCGCCATCTTCTTCTCTTCGGTAATCTTCATGAAGTGAGCGGCATATTGGCGCATATTGTCTTCTGGTCTTCGACAACCGCGTATGCTCCGAAAGTGACGGAAATTGGTGAAGCAACGGAAGAAGACCCCGAAAAGAAGAAGATGGCGCCCGTGAGCTCATACGTGAATCTGGTAAATAAAGAGGGGTAAGTAAAAAGTTTGGGGCATTTACCCAGGGTAACAACTAGGTTGGGGGGAGCAGGGAGGGGGGTCTATGTAGGGTATTGGGGTATGGGATTGTAATATAAAGAGTTTGGTTCTCCTTTAAGGGTACAATGACATTTTTGACGATTCCACGATTCTTACTTTGTGATAACAATTTGGGGAAGGCTCTTTATTATTATTATTATTATTATTATCATCATGTATTTATATAGTCCCAACATTTTTTGACAACCGCGCATGCTCCAAAAGTTACGGAAATTGGCGAAGCACCGGAAGAAGAGCCAAAGATTAACAAAGAGAAATCATATGCTGAATCTGCACCGAAGGGTAAATAAAGAGTTTGGGGCATTGACCCAGGGTAACAACTAGGCTAGTAGGGAGGGGGGTCTATATAGGGTTTTAGTTTGGTTCTCCTTTAAGGGTACAATGACATTTTTGACAATGCCACGATTCTTACTTTGTGACAACAATATGGGGAAGGCTCTTTAGATGGAGTCAGTGACCACCATTTGAAAGATGAAATATGTCAGAAGGCGGCAAATAATTCAAAAACTGTAAAAAAAAAAAGAAAAAATGAAGGCCAACTGAAAAGTGGCTTAGAATTAGCCATTCGATAACATAATAAAAGTTAACTCAATGGTGTACCGCCCCTTTTACTGAAGAAGCTTTGTGACATACACCAAATGATAAATAAGTGAATGGCCCAAATCTAACACAATGTACCCATTTGTATTAAAATATATCACGAGGAAAAAACATGTTAAAAATATGTAGAATTGTCTTATGAGGTTACTGCACATTTCTAGGCATCTGTCCCTTAAAACTAATGAATCCCAGCATAAAAGCACTTACCTTGCATATCCAGATGACATAGACTTGAGTCCATCATAAAAATCAACCACAATTTCATTCAAGGGGAAAAGATATTTGATCATGATTCTGTGATCATCGATATACACCAGGCTTTTCTGAATTCCTCTTCGTGACTAAAGGAAAACTAGATTAGAGACACAAATGGAGCTGCATCGTCTGATTCTCCAATAGTAATGCATGGGGGCTTCAACCTCACATGCCAGTGAGATAAGCCCTGTAGAACTTGTACTTTAACACAAGGGGTCCGGGTTCCGGTGTTGAAGCAAACATTTTTTCAAGGGGTCTGTGCCTAATTTGGGTGCAGCAGAGGCCAATTTGGTGCGCCAGCGACCAATTCGGCATGCGGGTCCACTTTGTCACACGGGTGTCCAAATGAGTGTGACTAGTTAATTGCGGCCTAGGCTCCACGCCCCAGTTCGGGACTGGCCGCAGCCCAGCAGTTAGAGACCCCTGCTTTAACAGGATCACAGGTTCCCCAACTCTGATTTCTGCAAAAGTTGTCCACTGGGATTTATGTCTGGTAAAGGAACTGCATGGTCCTGTTTCAACTTAAAGGGAGTGTATCAACTTTTTATTGGGAATTAATGGAAAAATATAACCCCCAAGACAAGGTCTCTAAAAAAAGGTATTGCATAAAACAACTCATATGTAAAAATAATGTTTCATGTAAATAAACCATTTTCATAATAATAAACTTTTTTAGTTGTATGTGCCATGGGTTAATGCTAAATAGAAAACTTCCATTTTAAAAAATAAGAACCGCCCCCTGGGATCATTGGATTCACGGTGCACACTAACATACCAAACAACACATACATGTTAGGTCACATGAGCCAATTAACAGGCAGAGTTGTGTCTTTTGCTTCCACACTTCTTCCTGTTACAGTTAGAGCTGCAGTATTTCTGGTCAGGTGATCTCTGAGGCAGCACACAGACCATCACAACATGGTGGTTCAGGGCAAGAGATGTAAAAGGGCAATATTTACTTAAATATATATTCCAGTTTGGTAAGATTCTTTAATATGTCACTTAATTTGATATAAACTATCTGTTGCTCAAGTATTCATCTTGGGGGTATAGTTTTCCTTTAGTGAAAGGTTGCAGATCTTTATGATAGGAACCATGTAGACTAAACTTCATTAGAAGCTGCCAAAATTGTTATTGACTCTCTTGTCATATCGCATCTAGACTATTGTAACTCTCTTTTAATTGGCCTTCCCCTCCAGAAACTGTCACCTCTCCAGTCCATAATGAACACTGCTGCTAGGCTTATACACATCAGCAACCGCTCCTCCTCTGCCATACCATTCTGCCAATCCCTGCACTGGCTTCCACTCCCCTTCAGAATTAAATTCAAATTAATGACCCTGACATTCAAAGCACTTCATAACTCTGCCCCTCACTACATCTCTGAACTCATCTCTATATACTCACCCAACCACTTACTATGCTCCTCTACTGACCTGCTACTCAACTCTTCTCTCATTACCTCCTCACATGCTCGTATTCAAGACTTTGCAAGGGCTGCTCCCCTCCTCTGGAATTCTCTCCCACGGTCCGTCCAACTTTCTACCAATCTTTCAGCTTTTAAAGGAACAGTTCAGGGTAAAAATAAAAACTGGGTAAATAGATAGACTGTGCAAAATAAAAAATGTTTCTAATATAGTTAGTTAGCCAAAAATGTAATGTACAAAAACTGGAGTGAGTGGAACACAACATCCTGCTTTTCAGCTCTCTAAATCTGAGTAAGTCAGCGACTTGAGGGGGGGCCACATGGGACATAACTGTTCAGTGAGTTTGCAATTGAGCCTCAGCATTCAGCTCAGATTCAAAAGCAATAGTTATGACCCATGTGGCCTTCCCTCAAGTCATTGATTGGTTACTGCCTGGTAACCAGGGTAACCAGTCAGTGTAAACAAAAGAGAGCTGAAAAGCAAGAAGTAGTGTTCTGTTCTATTAGGTTAGACTTGCAGTCACTCCAGCTGTTATACATTACATTTTTGCCTAACTAACTATATTGAAAACATGTTTTATTTTGCACAGCCTATCTATTTACCCAGTTTTTACTTTTATACTGAACAATTCCTTTAAGAAATCTCTTTAAACCCACTTTTTTAGAGAAGCCTACCCTCACTGTTAACTACTCAATGCAATACTGCTTACAGTACTACATCTCTCACCCACTTTACTCTGAACTTGCTCACTCCCACACCTTGTGTATCATTCCCTTCTCATTAGATTGTAAGCTTTTTCTGTACAGGGCCTTCCTCACCTTCTGTACCAGTATTTATTGCGATGTATGTAACTCCATATTTATTGTGATGTATGTAACTCCTTATGTTCTCTGTATGTAATTCATGTGATTTAGTTGTATAATCACATTCACTTTACAGCGCTACGAAACAAGTTGGCGCTATAGAAATACATGTTAATAATAATAATAGAAGTTGATCAAAATGTGAGATCAGAGTTTACCACAGAAAAACTCACCCATTTTCTGTTCATTCCCATGGGATTTTCAGAAATGTATTTATCAAATAGTGAACTCAACAGATAACATCACTTCTAAATAACCCATTGGAATGAATAGAAAGTGGAGCAGTGACCTCTAATTTCACAATTTGATCAATGTGCCCCTTATTGTTTTTAAAAAATTTAATATTTGTTTTCATCCAGTAACAAGTTTGGTCAGTTTGAATGTCAATTTCTAAAGCTGGAAATATAAAAGGGGTCAATTTCACCCAAGGGGGGGTAAGAGTGTGTCCCTAAGTGCTAATTCTAGGAGTGCTTGCACCACTGAGCCCACATTAAAATTCTGGCATTCAGTGGAGTGGGAGGCATCAGGAGGCTCTCTACCTTCAGTATGTAGGGTCCAGCAAGGGGATACTGTACATATTTGCATCCCCAGAGCACCTTGCTTGGATCCATTGTTGACTAAAAAAGTCTGCACTGGATCCAATGTCTGTACTGTCTGTGCAGACACCTGAATACAGAGTGCAAAGAAGTCAGATCGAGCCTTTCAGCTTTGCAAACAAGGCTCTATATATATATATATATATATATATATATATATATATATATATATATACACATACATACACTTTTATAATATAAAGACATAAATAAATAATATTATATTAAGTGTGGAATGCTCTTTACAAGCAGTGATGTTCATTACCTGACACAGAGACAGGATCTTGCTCATGAATTCGTCGGGGGAAATGATTGTTCCCGTTACCATTGGTTCTAGATATTCCAATACCTGAGACTTATCTGGGAATTCTGCTGGGTTTACTATGGTGATCTCCTTTTCTCCGTACTCCTACAAATTATCAACACATTTCATTATTAGATGGCATCCTGTTATAGTAGTTATATGGTGGTTGGTAGATTCATTATAAAGATGATCCATCCCATTTATGTACAGTTCTAATTCAGAAGTGCCTCTCTATAATAATGAAAAGCACTTACGCACCTTTATCAGTTTGTGAGAAGAAAGGATGGCCTTGTAAGGAACAGTAGGTGAAGTCATTATTACAGACGCATTGTATTCCTGCTCCAAACGCTGGTTGAAAACTTCCAGGTGCAACAACCCAAGGAATCCCAGCCTACATACAAGTGCATTAAAGACAATTCATTGGCAACAACAACAATATGAACACATATTGAAACTAAAGTCACATTCTGAAAAAATTATGCAAATTGATTGATTAATTAAGCTACACACAGGATAAAATGTCATGTCCGGTCATGTGTGTTTTTACCCCTGAGGAAGTATCATATGATACGAAACGCGTTGGGTTTATATGGTAAATTAATAAAATACCTTTTAAAAATATTTAAGTGTATTGTGCACTACAATTTGGCGACAATTGAAGCCATCACTTGAAGCAACAAAGAGAAGCCGCCGCACCAGCAGTGAAGGCTCACTCCCGGACCGGCCCGGCTACGCAGATCTTCCACTAAGCGGGTGTTTGAAGGCCTGATCGGTACAACGGAACAGAGCAGTACTATCTTAACCTGGAGGCGGACACCAGGGGATTTCGACAGGATCGCTCATGCCGCTGTTGAATATATCGTGCAAAACTTCTTCAATCTGGTAAGCGCAATATAGATGCTTCCTTCTCCCCTTCATTTATTTATTTATCTGTACGCCTTGAGGACTTCGCCCGCCAATTGCCGATTTAGAGTTAGATATGCATAGAATTTCCTCAATCTGGTAAGCTGAACTGACCTGCTCCCCCGCACGCTGTACCTACTGATCTGCACTATTTTAGAATTTCTCTTGCTAGGTTCCTGGACCGGAGCGGCTAATTTTGTAACACCATTCGACGATTCTCTATTTTTGCACTTCCCACAGCGCACTTAACCACACCGTGATTAAAGTCACATTCTACTTCCTGCTACCAACGGACACAATCAAAACAAGTCAGTAGTTCACTGAGAAGCCCTTTATATAAACAAACCCCTTCCTTTGCCCAGCTGCAGCACGCTGGGCTTTTAGATAAGGAGCAGCTCATTATACAAAGGCTTCTCAGTGGACTGTTTGTTTTTTCAAGTTTAAAACACAATAAAACCACTATCAATGGGGTGTGTCAATTTGATCATTCCCCAGGGTACTGAACTGCTAGCCTGGGACAAGGAAAGTGTAAAATAGAATAAGGCTAGAAATGCTGTATTTTGTATACTAAACATAAACATGAACTTACTGCACCACAAGCCTAATCAAACAAATGATTTATGCTTTCAAAGTTGGCCACAGGGGGCTGTCATCTTGTAACTTTGTTATACATCTTTGCAAGACTAGACTACATACACATGCTCAGTGTGGTCTGGGCTTCTTAGGGATCGTCATAATTGATAAAAAAACTAAGCTGCTTAAGTTCTGCATGGCTGCTAAGTAAGGCAGGGGCTCCCCCTGCTGTTCATAAGTATAATTGTTTCCCTGCCAAAAGTTAGGGACTGTCTGACAATTCCTATCCACAGCACTAAATGAAGGGAGAATTTTACTGCATACAGTCAGGTTTCTTATAAAAACGGTACACATTTTTTAATTAAAGTAATGTTAGAGATAGATTTCTTTTTTATTAAAGAAAGTAAAAATGGGATTTTATTTCTTTGCCTTTCCTTGCCCTTTAAAAAAGAGCTAACAAATGCAATGGTGCATGGGCAGGGTATGTGCAGCATAGTGTGCAAGGCAAGGGATCCCAGGCAAAATTGTGGATGTGACTCTCTAATGCAGTACCTGTCTGGGGTTCCAGGTTAGCGATTGGATTTCCTAAGGGGTGTCTAACAGAGTGCTGCCAAAACCCTAGTCCTGTAACTCAGACAATTTCCTTCTTAATGGAATCACACTTAAATGATTCACAGATTCTTGTCATACTCTTTCACTGTTTAAAGCAATGAATATAACTCCCACTGACAGAAAAGCAACATGGCAACTCACCTCCACCCAGCCCCGAGCGCCGCACTGCTGTCCCGATGAACTGTGACACTAGAGTCATTTAACGTCAGTTTCTCTAAAGCGCTTTTCAAATTATTGTACTCTGACTGGTCAACTGGAAACATTCCTTGTGTGGGAAAAAAACAGCAAAATTTAGAGATGCTCATTAGACCTTTAATTATATGGTAGCAATTGAATTATTTGAAAAATAGGGACACATTTCACCAATATCATATGCAAAGTTTTTACTTTCTTATACTCTACAGGAGGAGTTTAAAGAGATTCGGTCATGATTTTTATGATATAGTTTTTATTGCTAAATTATATTGCGTATATTGCAAGTAATTCATTCTAGCATATAACATTTTATTCTTGAACCAATAAACAAATGCTTTTTAGTCGTAATATTGGTGTGTAGGCAGCGATCTCTGGTCATGTTGCCTGGTCATGTGCTTTCAGCACTTCACAATGGAACTGCTTTCAGATAAGCTATTGTTTCTAAGCTATTGTTTCTCCTACACAGCTGATGGAGTCTCTGGGGGACCTGGTTTTTTGCTATTCTCATATCTACCACTAGGTAGGACACAGGAGTATTTTTAGCAATGCAGGTGTCAAGGAGCTGTTATCTGGTTACCTTCTGCGGATTGGCTGCTGGGGGGAAGGGAGGGGGGTGATTATCACTCCAACTTGCAGCGCAGCAATAGAGAGTGACTGAAGTTTATCAGAGCACAAGTCAAATGACTGGGGGCACAAAACAATGTTTGCTCTTTTGAAAAACAGATTTCAATGCAGGATTCTGCTGAAGGGGCGCTATTAACTGTTGTATGTTGTAACTGTTGCAACGTATTATTCTCTCTCTGTTTGTAAATGAACAGCGGCTGACAGGAGGGAAAATGGGTGTGTCTTGACGTTGTGGGTAGGGAGAACTGTGGAAGAAGTGAGCCCATAACCCGCTAAAAAGATATTCCTTATGCCCTGAGGGTTTCAGGCTGACCTGCAACTCCAAAAGTGCCTCCATTAATAAATACTATGCAATAGAGTGCAGATGGGAAGAAGGAATTTTGCAGAAGACCTAGGGAAGAGATTTTCCTTCTCCTTTAAATACACTGCAGACTGTTTATTGCACCCACAAACCTATATCTGCATTTGGAGTTATACTTACGAGTGGGAGCAGTTCTACAGCTTAACTACTGCGTTACAAACTGACATCACATTAATCTAATTCTGACCTCTTAATGGTGCTAGCTAGGCCAATATGGAATATGCCTCACAACTGACAATCATATGGATACATGCAAACACATTAAAGAAATGTTTTCTTTAATACTGAAGATCAATGTTGTTTATCAGTAGAGTCTTTTTTTGTTGAAAGTGAGATGTAAATAAAATAGATCTGTAGCAACTGAGTATTGCAGCACACACTCTCGCAGTTGCTGACAGGCTGGCAGAGCCACTTAATCCCATGTGCTTGTTCCCAGCAGAAAACACATTGTCAGATTTCAGCTGCTGGTGCAAAATAAACTGCCACTAACTTTATATCTGGTGCCAAAACCGATGGACAGAGGAGTCAGACTGCATTAACTGAGCGAGGAACGCTTTCAGCATCTCCAGAACTCCAAAGGGGAAGTTAATGAAAAAGCAATTCATTCTGCAGGGTTGTGCCTGCAGCTTGTAGCCTTGTTAGATAGACAGAGTTGCAGACCGACAAAAATATTGTATAAAAGTACTTGGCTTGTGGTCTTGTGACGCTTACATCTAATAACATTATGTGTTACAATAGCGGAACATAATTCCCCATAAAATGTATCCTGGGAAGAAAATACCCACAGGAAAAAGATAATTATAATCCTTACATATCATTCAGAAGAGTCCATTGAGTATACACTGGGAATGTGTATAAAAAATGCACATATTACATTTGTTTGTCTAAATTAAAGGAAAAGTAAATGTTTTTCTTTTTCTTTCTGTAAATTTGCTCTAAACAGCCCCCCAGATTAATGTACCTTAGTCCCTGCTGCAAGTCTGCTCTGGTTTCTGTGTTATCAGCAGCTTGTTTCCCCTTCTTCCTGGTGCAGAGTGAAGCCCAGCCCCTTAGTTTACTGAGCAGTCCATTTGCTGCTGTTCCACAATAGAGAGGAAGAGGGAGCCAGTGTGTGCATTAGTAAGCTAGTTTCCCCAAGCAAAAGCTGCTGCACACACTGGTCTCTGCTATGTCATAGTATGCAAATGATCTCCAGGACTAGTCACAGAGATAAGGTCAGCTCAGTAAGCTAAGGGGCGGGGCTTCACTCTGCACCAGGAAGAAGAGGAAACAAGCTGCTGATAACACAGAAACCAGAGCAGACTTGCAGCAGGGACTAAGGTACATTAATCTGGGAGGCTGTTTAGAGCAAATTTACAGATAGAAAAAAAAAAGGTTTACTTGTTCTTTAAATCTGAGCATATTTCACTATTCCCATTAAAACTATTATGATGTGAGAGTCCCTTTAGTGGCAAGAGCGACGGGCTGCAAAAATGACTTCCTAAATCCCTAAACAAGCAGTTATATTGAAGACGTGGTTCACCTTTGAGTTAACTTTTAGTATGATGTAGACAGGGACGTTCTGAGACATTTGGACATTGGTTTTCATTTTTTTTATTATTGGTTGTTTTTCGAGTGATTTCGCTTTTCATGCAGCAGCTCTCCAGTTTGCAGTTTCAGCAATCTGTTTGCTAGGGTCCAAATTACCCTAGCAACCATGCACTGATTTGAATGAGAATATGAACAGGAGAGGGACTGAATAGAAAGAAGAGTAATAAAAACTGGCAATAAGGGGCAGATTTATCATTCGAAATTTGACCATATGAATAAAAGGGAAGTAAAATCCTTCCAATTCGACTAATCGATCGATTCGAACGATTTAATCCATCGAATTTTTTTTATTCCATCAAAACTCCCAATTCGGTAGCTTGGTTCTGGCGAAGTAGGTTGTGGAATAAAAATTTAAAGGCGAAGTAATTCGACCATCGAATAGTCAAATATTCGAATACAACTTTATTCGAATATTCAAATTATTTGAATTTGAATATTCGATGGTCGAATTTGCCTAATTTGCATATTCAAAGATTCAAATTGAATTAAAATTTGATCGAACTTCAAATTATTCATGTGAATTTAGTAAATCTGACCCTAAATGTGTAGTTTTACAGAGTTTTTTTTTTTTTTTTTTTTTAGATGGGGTCAGTGACCCCCATTTGAAGGATGGAAAGAATCAGAAGAAAACAGCAAATAATAAAAAATAAGTTATGAAGACCAATTGAAAAGATGTTTAGAACTGACCATTCTATAACTAAAAATTAAAATAAAGCTGAACCATCCCTTTAAGGATAACAGTTAATGGACAGTTGGTTTATTTTTCTCACCAGCAAACACCATGGGCTTGGCAGATTTGAACCCAGGCAGGGGTTCCACTGGATGTTTTTGCAGATACAACGTGTCGCCTATTTGTGCTTCTTTCACTTCTTTCATCCCTGCAATTAGATATCCCACCTGCCCGGCGTATCTAAAGAAAAACACAAATATGCTTTTAAAGTTGAGAGAACACATGCTAAATACTGTAATGCTCCACTGACTTGCTGCTGCCCAAAACAATTCCAATATTAAGCGTCAAGTAGGTTTTCTATGAAAGAATCACAGCACCACCTGGTGGCCTTATAGCGGAAATGCTGTCATTTGTTATCCCGACAGCTGATCTACTTTATCACCTGCGGCTGCTGCTAACATTTTTGAAACAAAGAAAGGTATGATGTAGCAACCTACATTAGATATACATAAAAATATCAGATGTAGTAAAAATGTAATTGGACATCTATACTGTACCATCTAATTTATCACATCACTCTATTTGTTAAGAACATTTTAGGCTTTTAGACCTAAGTATACCAATATTAGTCCAGGCTCCCATAATAAGGTTAGAAAGATTAATATTATTCTTCCCATGTTACAATGTCTACTAGTATCCAAAACACTAAATTAGCCTTTGCCCCAATTCCTATAAAGAATGGAGTGTCTCTGCTTTAGGCCCAAATAGGGAGCATGCCCTGACTTACCTTGTTCCAACAGAATGTTAGAATGTTATTTTTGGGGGTTCCGAGTACTGTTAGTGAGAAACCAGCTGTATCTTATTTATTCATAAAACTTTTACATGTACCAACAGCCCTGGCCTCCCATTATGATCTGATCCTTGACCCTGGAGCCAATCAGATCATCCTGACAGAGCCCAGCGTATCAATGGCCGTATCAGGTAAAGATCTGCTCATTTGGTGACCTTGCCAACAAACATAAGGTATACCTTTTTTTTTTTTTTTTTTAAATGTAATAACATATCTAGCATATATATAAGGGATGCACCTAATCCATGGTTTCGGTTCTGGATTCCGCCTTTTTCAGCTGGATTCGGCCGAATCCTTCTGGCCAGCCAAACCAAATCAGAGATGGAAATCGCAGGACTTATTGTCACAAAACTAAAAAGTAAAAACTGTTTTCCCCTCCCCGCCATTAATTTGCATATGCAAATTAGGGTTAGGATTTGTTTCAGTATTCGGCCAAATCCAAAATAGTGGATTCGGTGCATCCCTAATATATATAATAGAAGAGAATGTCTAAAGGAAAGAACACTGTAAACCATAACGAGCAGAGTAAGTCAGACACTTAGCACGGGATCCATTATCTAGAAACACGTTATACAGAAAGCCTAGAATTACAGAAATGCTGTCACCCATTGACTCTATTTAATACAAATAATCCAAATTTAAAATAATTTCCTTTTTCTCTGTCATAATAAAACAGTCGCTTGTACTTGATCCCAACTAAGATATAATTAATCCTTATTGGAAGCAAAACCAGCCTATTGGGTTTATTTAATTTTAAATCATTTTCTAGAAGACTTAAGATCTCCACATCCATTATCTGGAAAGCTTCAGGTCTCTGGCACTCTGGATAACAGGTCCCGTACCTGTACTTATTATTAATGAACATAAACTCACAACTTATCTGCTGGCACTTCTTCCGGAGTCAGGATGCCAACTTCATTGACTTCGTAGCTCTTCCCTGTGTGTGCGGAGACAATCCTGTGGCCCCTGGTTACCTCCCCTCCAAACAGCGCAACATTAGCCACAACCCCTCTGTAGTGGTCAAAGGTGGAGTCAAACAATAAAGCTTTTAGGGGGCTGATTCTCTCCATTTTGGGCCTAAAATATAAAATGTATTTGCATGAAACTGAATCTTATATAGTGGACACACTTTTAAATGATGTAGCATTTATTCACTACCATTAAAGAATATAATAAGGTTTTTAATTCCTGTGTTGTCTTTGATATTTTCACATAATCATATTAGGGCCAGAACTAGGGGTAGGCAAAAGAGCTACATGTCTAGCATGTAATAGTGTGGGGCACTTCTTTCTACCCCTAGTCTGGTCTCTCGTCTGCCCCCCACTCATTGCTTGTCATTTAACCTTATCCCCTGCCGAGCAGTGAGAGAATGCCGCACAGCTGCATCTTAATGAATACCGGGGAGCCCCTCCCCAAATATCTGGCACATGTAAGCCGGCGGCTCTAAGACCTGGCAGCCTAGGGGTGCTAGGGTCTAGGGAGGAGTTTTTACACAAAGAGGTGGAGTCATAACCATCAGGGGCTGCAGGGATGCAATCAGAAATCAAAGGGCCCTGAACAACAACATTTATTGGGCCCCTTGTCCCCGCCCACCCCAGCTCAGCCCCAAGCTACACAACCACAATAAAAATTCCACAAAGAAATCAGTGCTAAAACAGTAAAAACACTCACTCTCAAGTAATAAAAAGCTTTGGTGGTCAGGGCCCCCTGCAAGTTAAAAAAAAATATATATTGGTGCCTTGGGCCCTCCCACAAGTTAAAGAGAAAACACTGATGGCCTGGGCCTAGGGTTGCCACCATTTCTGGAAAAGAATACCGCCTTCCTGTATATTTATCTTCTTTCCCTATTAATAACACTTGGATCAACCATCATTTCTACAGGCCAGGCCGGTAAAATACCGGCCAGGCGGCAACCCTACCTGGGCCCCCTAGGTAATTGGGGGGCCATGGGCAGGTGCCCCCTATAAATTAAAAAAGAGGCCATTGGTGGCCAGGGTCCCCACTAAAAGTTTTTAAAAACACTGGTGGCCAGGTGGCTTTCATCGACTCAAGTGGGGTCCAGCTAATTTGGAAAATACAGCACAGTCAGACCCCCCTTAAAGCTTAAATACAAAGGGATACAGCTGTCCCCCCTGATGGCAGCTCTGGGGGGCTGAATCTGGAGGCAATTTAGTGTGTAGGGAGCTTGGAGGGCAGTTTGTAATGGTTCCAGCATTTTCAATAAGATCCCTGGGGTGAAAATATCTCCGCAAGGTGGTTAAAGGGAGGTGAACAGTTGCATAACTGGGCCCCCCGCAAAGATATTTTATGGGCCCCCTCTGCACATAATCGTGGGTGATCCATGATCACACCACAGCAGATACTCGAGTCTCACCTGCACTTATCCACCAATCATACTTACGGGTTGACAACAATCTTCAGTACACACATACTGCAGAGTACACCCCCCCCTCGCCAGGCCCCCTGTACCCCCTTCCTCAGTAGTTACATCACTGGAGAAGAGTTGTACCACCCAGTGACCTCCTGTTAGTGAAGGTACTTTGCTAATAAGTATTTGGAGCTGCTTTGTGCATTCAGTCCTACTACAATGCTTTAATAACCAAAAGGGCCCGGAATGTAAGAAATCCAGATCTAACCGAAGCTTTGATGGGGCAGTCTGGGCACCAAAGAATTGACTATACAAAACCTGCCAATAGGGGAATATTAACTTTTTGTACTATAAAGATGTGTTGCAATTAACTAATTACAATTATTTGCATTTCTCTTCCTACCTGGAATTTAAAAGCTCAGGTCAGCGGGACTGGAGGCCGGTTATTAATCCCAAAATGGCTAGCTACAGGTTAAATGGACTGCAGTAAGATGATCCCTCATGCTTGAACTTGTACAGAAAGTGCTACTGAAAGCTAGATTTCCACTCTAACAGCATTTAAATGCCGCCTCATATTCCAAAGGAAAAAAGGTTTTTTTTTTTAATAGATAAAAGCCAAGGCAGATATTCAGTAAGCCGTACATACTCACGGGGGAATTTTGCTAATAACCTCTTGCAGAACCCGCTCCACATTTGTTCCAAATTTTGCAGAGATCTAATGTAAAAAATATTATAGCCATAAATTACACAGGTAGTTTCACGTACAGATTTTATTGCACTTAGAAATTGGCTGAAGCAGGAGATGATATGTAGAATACAGAACAGGCCAATGATCGTAGCTGCTGTCACCGGTGATATTATTAAACAAACTGGTGCATGCAATTTAAAGGGGAAGTATACTGGCAGGTACAAGCAGAACTGAAGCTATAACAAATTACAGCAAACAAGTCTACAATAAAATAAGGGCATTTAGGTCTATTTAATTCCTATGCACCTATGGATATCCGCAGAAAAGCTAATATAATATAAAATATAAAAGCTGAATATAATAAACATTGAAAGCTTAGGTTGTGCAGTCATTTTCTGTAGGAATAGTGACATGGTTGGAACCACAAGGTATATACAGTATGCACTTCAGTAGATGCACAAGCCCCTGTGTAAGGGCCCTTATAATTTCCACTCAGAGTGTATTTCAAGAATTTCAGCTGGTCCGTGTACGCCTTACTCTGTCGCCATTTCCAGGTGCTTCACAATGCAGGATCACTTATAACTATGTGGGATCCTTAAATTGATGCATTCACTTGCAGCTATTTCTTTTACATATATGATTCCACAGATTAAAAGGAAAACAATAACGGTCTCTCTGGTATTAGGGGAACCAGTACCTGGCCCCCATAGGTTCACACTGTAACACAATCATTCCTTCCACTTGCTCCATTGTAAAGTGATGGACCTAGGGTTGCCACCTCACCCCTTTAAGATCAAGTACATATGGGTGCAAATTCTAACGCTAGCGATAATTCGCCAGCGTGACGTCAATTCGCAACTTTGCCGATTCACTAACAGTGTCCCTGGTGAAAATTCACTAGCGAAGTAGATAGGCTTGCACAACTTCGCACCCTTATACCAGGTGAAGGTACGCACTGATGAAGGGACATAACTATGCTAATTCGCTAAGATTAACATTTTTGTGAACGTTACCTCTTACACTAGGCGTTACAGGTCAGACCTGGCGAAGTTCAATAAAATAGATAGGAGTTTGAAAAAAAAATTCTCTAAGTCCCAAAAAACGCTGGCGTCTTTTACTTTTTTTAGGGTGATAGTCTGAAAAATAGCGCCACCCCCCCCCCCCCCCCCCCCCCCCCACATTTCCTAACATATGGTAACTCAACTATACAAGGGGCACATGTTTAGGGCAATAGGACAACTTTATTTTATTTATTAAAGGTTTCCTGGGCTTGTGTAGTGTAATGTAGTGGCTGTAACATACACCTCTATTATATGCTTAAGTTTGCGCCATATACAAATTTAGGCATCGCTAGTATAAATGCGCTTTGCCTGGTGAAGTAACAGTAGCGCTATTTCGCTACCGTTCACCGCCCTGAGCGCAAATTCGCATCTTAGCGAAAATGCGCCTGGTGAAGTGCGGCGAACAAAGCTGTCACTAGCGCATTTTGGCGCTTTAGTGAATTTGCCCCATGGAATCCACAGCCTGCATGGCAGTTCAGTCTGCAGCATGCATCTAAATTAATTGCTAATTAGCCATGAAGGCTGTGGATTCCATATGTGTTTGGTTTTAAAGGGGTGAAGTGGCAACCCTAGATGGACGCTGTGAATTAAAGTTTGTCTGTTTTCCATAGTAAGTAGTTAACAGATTCGCTAGAAAGCAGAGGGACTTCAAGTTCAGTCGAAACAACTTCAACCTTCACCTATGGGACAAGTGAATGTGGAATTTTCTTACAATGCATTGATGATGCAGTTTATAATTTTTTTCTCACCAAATTTTAATATGCAAATAGGGTACGGCTTTAGTATTTGGCCAAATGTTTGCAGTGGATTCGGTATATGGCCACATCCAAAAAAAAAATGGATTCTGTGCTTACCTAATATATATATATATAGTTTCCTTATATCAATAACTGAAAGGATAATAAGAGCTTATACTCAAACATAAATAAGAAACCAAACACATTCTGACAACAGGGTGTCAGGACTGTAATATGTAAGGATCACCCATGCCACACCTTTATATAAATTATATTTCATTTAGGCAGGTACCAATGGCTTAACTACCATAAAGCAGACAGCTGGTGAGATGCAGCTCAAAGTAAAGATTGTTTTGGGATGGCCCATTTACATTCTGCCACTGGCAGACACACCTTTTCTTACTTCATTTCTACTTACCCTATTTTTTTTTCTCTTTACTGTTATTTTTCTACTTAAGGCTTAAAATAACAATAAAAAGACATATGAAAAAAAATCCACAAGACGGTGGCGGCACATCTGGATCCAATTTATTTAGTACTGCTGCATGTACACCTAACGCGTTTCGGGAATGTTTCCCTTAATCATAAAAAGACATACCCTTACGCAGTCACTTCTTGGAATGTCAAACATCTTTTCAATCTGCTTTTCTACTCTTTCTGGGTCTGCGTTCTTCAAATCGATCTGTAAAGCAAATGATAATGCTATAAAATATTGCTGGCAAGGCACAAATAAAGAACCGGATTTGGTTAAGTAAACATTACACGCACAAGTGCCATTTTGGCTTTTAGGGAAAACCAAATTCTCTGAACTTTATGAAGCAAAGTTTAATACAGTCGTTCCTATAATGGAATCACGTGGGGGCAGTACCACAAAGCTAAAGGTCTAGGTAACAGGCGCAGGTCTGAAGCATTGATTATCCTGTAATTAGCTGTAAATATATGTAAGAGGGAGTGATAGAATAGTGTAATTATATGCAAAGTCAATTCTGTGTGCTATTGAGATCGGTGAAGAGTGATTCATGTGCCTGCTTCTGTAACCCCTTACCTCTTTGATGGTTCCATTAAATACAGATATCCTAGTCCTACACACACACACAGCTGTTAATCACATAAATGTGATCCCTATATTTGATTATAATGGTGTGTGTTTTGCTCTGGTGTTTGAGACAGTAATGCAATACAGATCCTAAATTAACCCTTTAAGGCTATATTTTCTTACTAAACACAGCACAGACAAGAGGGCTCGTTTACCAAGATCTGGGGAAGAAATGCAAAAGCTCTAAGGGGCACTAAGCTGCTCATGAATTGAAAATTCATTTTCGTATGATATTCGGTGCGTGTATGGTGGGAACAGAGCTGACCGATCTCGGCAGAAGACTTGGATATTGTTCGGCTGGTCAGTCAGGCTGGATGGAAAATTTTGATTGGGTGCCTTGGAAAGCACCCGAACATCGGCCACTGTTTAGTGCTGAATTGCTAGAATTCTATTGTTTCTACCTGTTTATCTGACGATTCAGCTCTACACTACAAGTATTGAAACAAACGATCTTTCTTGGAAACATCTTTTCCAAGAAAGATTGTAATTGTACCATCTATGGCCAGCTTTACACTGGAAAAAACAACAACTCTGAGTTGCAGACCTTAGTCTCAGGTGATGCAGGTCAGCCTTTTTTCCTTGATCACTTTGTAGGTTGTTGTGAGTGCTATTTACCTTGTTTATGACGGGAATAATTGAAAGCTGTGCTTCAAAGGCTAGGAAGAAGTTTGCCACCGTCTGTGCTTGAATACCCTTAAGAAAAATGAAACGCGCTTATTAAAAACCTGCGAATGCGAGGCTACATCGAACCTGGTAAACTGGCACATTAATTCACTCTTAGCACTATTCTAAACGGCGACTATTCCGCTAGAATTCCAAATAAAATGTACTTTCTGTTTGATTGCAATCTTTTAATTCAAGTAAAAAAAAAAGTCATCTCATTCTCTGCTGCCATGCAATTTCAATTAGGAGCTTGAAGTGGGTTCATTTTCAGCTCAGATATTTAAAGGAACATCAGACTGGAAAGATGAAATTAAATTTTGTGAGATGCAAAGTGATGTTGCAGAGACAAATGTGTTTAAGGGCTCTTACACACGAGCGTCTGAAGCTGCGCTCCCCTGAGTTCCGGATTACGTGTTCAGCGCAGGAGCATACGCTTTAAATTTTTTTCAATGGGGCTGTAGTTACACAGGCACCAAATGCAGGTCGAGATGCAACATGCTGCATTTTTCCTGCGTTTTGCGCCTACATGTGCCTATGTGAGTACAGCCCCATTGAAAGAAATTAAAAGCGTTGGCTCCTGCACTCCCCTGCGGCTGAACGCATAAAACCAGAACGCAGGGGAGCGCAGATTCAGACGCTAGTGTGTAAGAGCCCTAAAGCCTGGGATGCTTTGTGGTATTCCTGCAATATGTCCAGCTACATATACAGAGTTGGTGGTACCTTTCCATGGTATTTCCACTTTGTGACATATTCTGTTAAAATAAAGACATCTATTAAAGGACAAGGAAAGTGTAAAATAGAATAGGGCTAGAAATGCTGTATTTTGTATACTAAACATAAACATGAACTTACTGCACCACAAGCCTAATCAAACAAATGATTTATGCTTTCAAAGTTGGCCACAGGGGGCTGCCATCTTGTAACTTTGTTATACATCTTTGTCTGACACTGGCACTGCACATGCTCAGTGTGGTCTGTGCTGCTTAGGGATCGTCATAAATGAAGAAAAAACAAAGCTGTTTGAGTTCTGCATGGCTGTAAGTAAGGCAGGGGCTCCCCCTGCTGTTCATAAGTATGAACAATTCCTATCCTCAGCAGTAAATGAAGGGAGAATTTCACTGCATACAGTCAGGTTTCTTATAAAAACGGTACACATTTTTTAATTAAAGTATATTGGAGATAGATTTCTTTTTCATTATAGAAAGTAAAAATGTGATTTTATTTCTTTGCCTTTCCTTGCCCTTTAAGCTTTTGCCTACAAACTATATAAGATATGATTGTTTTACTTCCAATAAGGATTAATTATATCTTAGTCAGGATGAAGTGCAAGGTTCTATTTCATTATCAAAGAGACAAAGAAAAAAAATAGAATTACCTGCTTATAATGGAGTCTATGGGGCAAATTCACTAAAGCACGAAGCATGTAACGGTAGCGCCATTTCGCCAGCGTGACGTCAATTCGCAACTTCGCGAATTTACTAAGTTAGACTCTGGCTAAAATTCGCTAGCGAAATAGATAGACTAGCGCAACTTCGCACCCTTACGCCAGGCAAATTTGTGCACTGACGAAGGAACGTAACTAAGCTAATTCACTAAGATTACCATTTTACTGAACGTTACCTCTTGTGCTAGACGTTACTTCGCCAGGTCAGGCCTGGTGAAGTTCAATAAAATAGATAGGAGTTTGAAAAATTTTAAAAAAATTTTCTCTAAGTCCCAAAAAAACGCTGGCATCTTTTACCTTTTGTATGGTGATAGTCTGAAAAATAGCGTAATTTTTTTAGGGGGTTACCCTCCTTCCCCCCTACATTTCCTAACATATGGCAACACAACTATACAGGGGGCACATGAAGGGCAATAGGACAACTTTATTTTATTTATTAAAGGTTTCCTGGGCTTGTGCAGTGGAATGTAGTGGCTGTAACATATACTTCTATTATACGTTTTAACTTTGCACCGTATGCAAATTAGGCATCGCTAGTGTAAATTCGCTTTGCCCGGCAAAGTAACGGTAGCGCAACTTCACTAACAATCGCTGCCCTGAGCGCAAACTCGCATTTTAGTGAATTTGTGGCGGGCTGGCAAAAATTTTCCTGGCAAAGTGCAGCGAACGCCAGCGAACTGTCGCTAACGCATATTCGCGCTTTTGTGAATTAGCTCCTATATGAGTTGGCCTAAGCCATGTTGCCTTTTTCATAGACTCATTTATTATAAACACATAAAAAAAAAACAACAGTTTTTGTAGCCTTAATGCAATCACTGGGATTGGCCCTTTTTCATGGACTTCTGGGCTAATTTTAAAACACCATCTGTGCTATCCCTTAATTAATGACATTGGTAATCAATATATGTTATAATGAATCACTAGCGCTCCATGTCACTGAAAAACAATTACTTATATCAGAGTGCACCCAGGAAACACCAGCAACCTACATCAATTTAATTACTGCAAAATTGTCACTCTACATGATAAAGCCATCGTAATGGCAGAAACCAAAATAACACTTATTGAACAGGACATGGAAAAATCCATTGGAGATTGTACCTAGGAAAACATGCCACAACCTGATTATAGAGCAGAATGCTGATAAGAGAAACCTAGCTGTTGTGTTTAAAGGCAATCACGGGGCTTAAATAAGAAATAAGTAATAATTATACCTCATTGGCATCAACCACAAGCAAGACACCTTGACAGGCTGAGAGAGACCTAGATACTTCATAGCTGAAATCCACATGACCCTAGAAAATAATCATGTATTGTTACATTAGTATTTACTGTACCACTGATATAGAGGTGTACTATATTCCATTTACAACTACAGGGTGTAATTTGGCATTTTGGGGGTAACATTTTTTGGCTATCAATCAAAAAGCACAGCCAATCTGTACTCTTCTACTGCATACTCTCATATGTAATAAAGGCACTAAGTTTGCCCAGTTGTATCCAACCAATAGGATTTTTGTTTTTAAGAAGAGGACCTTCTATAAATGTTTCCTGCTCCTGGGCAAACTTAGTGCCTTTTATTACATAACTCCAGTAAAGCCCTTATTGAATTTGCGTTTAAAGGAGAACCAAACCCCCTAATTTGTATCCCCCTTACCCCTACCCTAAATAGGCCCCTCCCTCCTGGTCTACCTGGTACCTTGGGCAAATACCCCTAAAATTCTACTTACCCCTCCTTGTAGGTCCAGTCCAGCAGAATTGACAGCAGCCATCAGTCTTCTTCCTGTAGTAACCAGCGTTTTCAGTGGAGTAACCTTCCAGTGCGGATCTACTGCGCATGCGCCAAAAGTCATGGAACATGCACAGTAGATCCGCACCGGAAGATTACTGCAAATGCGCCTGAAAATGCCAGTCACTACAGGAAGAAAACCAAAGGAGACAAGATGGCTGCTGTGAACTCTGCTGGATAGGACCTACAAGGAGGGGTAAGTAGAAAGTTAGGGGCATATGCCAGAGTACCAGGTAGGCCGGGGGGAGGAGGGAGGGGGCCTATTTAGGGTAGGGGGATACAAATTAGGTGGTTTGGTTCTCCTTTAACATCAAAAAATTTAATTGTTTTAAAGTAATACAAATATAATGCAGTGGTGCCAGGCACTGGTAAAACTGCTGTTTGCTTTAGAAACACTACTATTGTTTATATAAATAATCTGTTGTGTAGCAATGGGGGTAGTCATTCAAAGGAGAAAAGGCTACACAGAAGATAGAAGATAAGCTCTGTAGAACTAGGTACAAGTAGAGAATCTGTGAATCAGCCGATAAGCAGAGCTTGCTGCAAAATTGTGTATATTCCAACGACATGTTTCGGGCACAAAGGCCCTTTTTCAAGTATAGTGCACAGGTATACTTAGTGCTCATATATATAATACAAACAGGATATGATGTCATTCCACAAAAGGTATGTTAATTAGCGTATCAGTCCAATTAAGTCCATCATAAGTATATCTTCACATATCCCATGTTCATGCGAAACAAAGCAAGTGTGAAAAAAACCATAAGTGAATACACAAATTATACAAATCTTACATATATACAATGAGAACAACAACCAACAGGAACTGCCCTTTATTCATGGGCCTACCACTAGATAACCTGACATTACAAGCGTTACAATAAACAGTAGGAAGAATATATCCCTTTCTTACTTTTCCTACACAGATATTGAGTTAATTTTCGCTATGCCCATTTTCTTTCAAGCAAGAATATCTTGAACATTCGGGCAAGTACCAGTTTTTCTAAGGGTAAGAAAGGGATATATTCTTCCTACTGTTTATTGTAACACTTATAATGTCAGGTTATCTAGTGGTAGGCGCACGAATAAAGGGCAGTTCCTGTTGGTTGTTGTTCTCATTGTATATATGTAAGATTTGTATAATTTGTGTATTCACTTATGGTTTTTTTTCACACTTGCTTTGTTTCGCATGAACATGGGATATGTGAAGATATACTTATGATGGACTTAATTGGACTGATACGCTAATTAACATACCTTTTGTGGAATGACATCATATCCTGTTTGTATTATATATATGAGCACTAATTATACCTGTGCACTATATTTGAAAAAGGGCCTTTGTGCCCGAAACATGTCGTTGGAATAAACACAATTTTGCAGCAAGCTCTGCTTATCGTCTGATTCACAGATTCTCTACTTGTACTTGGATATTACACCTGTGGCAGAGGTGTGCTGTTGAAGTAAGCCATTGCAATTTTCCACACTTAGTCGTTCTAAACTTTCTGAAGCTCTGTAGAACATAATGGTGTTATCGGTTATCCACTATTTAACATGTGCCATGTAGCCTTTTTTGAATTTCCGCCATCACTACACAGCAGCTTGTTTATATGAACTATTGTAGTGTTTCTGAAGCAAACAGATCAGTTTTACCAGTGCAGGGCAACAATACAAGATATTTTCATTACTGTTCCTTTTTAATGTTGAGTGTGTAGCTGAATGCCTATGAGGAGAAACACATGAGCAGCAAACTTACCGGCGTGTCTATCAGGTTTAAAAGATACTTTTTTCCATCAAAATTATAAAAGAGAGACGCAGTCTGTGCTTTAACGGTAATTCCTCTCTCTCGCTCCACCTGGAGCTTGTCCAAAACTTGTTTATTTGAATCTGTTTTGGGAATCCGCCCTGGCAAAATATTAAACATAAATGAAATTGTCATGAACCCAGTGATGACCTAGTTCTCCGTTGTAGCAAAGGCTACCAATGCAATGTATAATTCTTCTGTAAGCAACAGCTTCTAATTATACAGCAACACAAGGTGCCCACCTGGAATGCAAAACCTCAGACACTGCATAAAACAGAATTAAAAGAGAGCTGCATAGGTCAAAGTACACACAGAAAAAGAACATGAATTACTATAATGTATTTGCTTTAACTACATATTTTTAGGACACCAGCAGTCCCATTTCTGATAAGGGTGACTAGAAATCAGAAGCAAGATGGGTCTGATTTAGCATTATAATTGAAAGACTTATATGGACAACTAGATCAAGGAATAAACAGATTCAGTGTGGATGCCAAAGTTAGGCTAAACCCCCACTGAATGCAAATGTTCGGTGTATGATTTAGGCCACTACCAACTTGTTCTCACGCATCTGAGGTTTGGACTTGGACACACATGTAGAGTGGAATTTTTAGGCTACCCCACCATCAATCAAAGACCACCCAACCCTTTAATCAGGAGAACTAAACCTTAAAAATGTATAGGGCTAAAAATGCCATATTTTATATAATGAACTTATTGCACCAGCCTAAAGTTTCAGCTTGTCAATAGCAGCAATGATTCAGGACTTCAAACTTGTCACAGGGGGTCACCATCTTGGAAAGTGTCTGTGACACTCACATGCTCAGTGGGCTCTGAGCAGCTGTTGAGAAGGTAAGCTTAGGGGTCGTCACTAATTATCCAGCAGAAAATGAGGTTTGTCTGTAATATAAGCTGATGCTACAGGGCCGATTATTAAAGGGGTTGTTCACCTTCCAAACACTTTTTTCTGTTCAGTTGTTTTCAAATTGTTCCCCAGAAATAAAGACTTTTTTCAATTACTTTCCATTATTTAACTTTTACTGTTTTTCCAAAATCTAAGTGTAAAGTTGAATGTTGGTGTCTGGTGTTTGAGTCTGGCAACTCAGTAATTCAGGCGCAGACTAAACTGATACAATTTTGCAATATTTAATGGATACATTTCACAGCAACATCTCTGGAGTATTAGCAACTATTGTATCAATTCTTACAGCTGCCTGTAATGAAACCCAGAGATTCTGCTCAGCAGGGACAAAGATAATAAATGTATCCATTAAATGTATCAGTTTAGAACAGTTGGGGGGGTTGGCGACCCCCCCCCCCCGAGCTGCTTTCGAAGATTTACACTTTACACTTCAATATTAGAAAAACGGTTACAGATAGAAAATAGTAAGTAATTGGAAAAAGTTGTTATTTCTGGTGATCTATCTGAAAACAACTAGTTGTTTGAAGGTGAACAACCCCTTTAAATTCTGATGCTAGTTGCACTGGTTTTTGTGCTGCCATGTAGTAATTATCTGTATTAACGACTAATCAGCCTTATATTGTGACGTTTCTATTCTATGTGTTCTGTATATTGTGAGTGGGTCCCTAAGCTCAGTAAGTGACAGCA
>CM044431.1:36338163-36435093 GCA_024363595.1 Xenopus borealis
TGGGGGCCTACGGGGGTGGGGGTTAGTGCGGAAGGGATGCCTACGGGAGGTGGGGGTTAGTGCGGGAGGGATTGAATTCCCCTTTAAAAGTGGGCAATGCGCAATAAAAAATCGCAATGCAATTACAGTTTAGGGAAGAGTATTACACTGTGAAATGCAAATTTATATTCTTATTTGTGCTCTTAGCAACTTTTACAGCATTCCCCCACGTCTCTAGAAATGCCCCAAGTAGCATAGTTTTCTTCTTATTCCCAGCACATGCTTGGAGCTTCTGTCAGTTACCCGAGTTTAGGGACTGATTCACGATATACATTATAAACAGAAAATAATATAATAATCATGATATATTGCTCATTAAATAACTCAGAAGCCATTACATTCTGCACACGAGTTTAATATTCAGCCCTGTATCTTTGGCTATCATTTATCCCTTTGTGATTTCCAACAGCAGCCCACAGCATACCAAGCAGTTGGTGTCACTGACACTCAAAACATGGCCCAACAAAATTCAAGATGGTCAGCTGCTGTGAGTAGTTTTGGAGATATGAATCATATACTGTTATAAGATTCTCATTGTTAACTTGAAAGTAAAACATACAGCATTTTTAGCCATCCTCTTTTCAGGTTTAGTCCTCCTTTAAGTGAAAAGCTGTATAGCACATGGAATAAAAAAAAAATATATAAATATCATACCTGTAATTTCAAGCAGTCTGTCAGCAAGAGTACTTTTGCCGTGGTCAACATGGGCTATTATGCTAAAATTCCTTATATTTTCAACAGCATATTCAGTCATGTCAAGTTTTTCCTGAAAGGCAGGACATTTGGATTTAGCTAGTGACACAGTAGAGGTTTTAAAGAGTTATGTATTATGACAGCAAAAGATAAAAACAACAAATGGATAGTTGACTCACGAGGAAACTTTGGGCAACTTCAGAAAACAAAGTGTTCCGAGTGCCATACTTCCGGTGATTTGGATTTTAGTCGGCAGGAAGGCTTTTCGGGGAGATTAGTCGCCCGAAAAAGAGGCGATTTGTCACTGGGCGACTAAATCTCCCAGAATCGTAGCATGTGTCAGTGGCATCAATGGCTGCCCCCATGGCTACACAGCAGCTTGTTTATAAAAACTATAGAAGTCTTTCCGAAGCAAACACAACAGTTGTATCAGTGCACCCTACAGTATATTATATTTTAATTACTTTGATACAATTTGTTTCTAGGGTTACTGTTCCTTTAAGCTCTGCATCCAAGGGAGTTCATACAGCTGTTTGATGAATCCAATTCTCTTGGTGGGTACAAAAGTACAAGGCAACCATTTTCAGCATTTTTTTTTACTAATTACAGAAATAACCATGCAAATGATTTCCCTTATACATCGCAACCTCAACATACCAAGTCCTTGTCACTCCTGTTAAATGTGCCCAATCATTCACCCCTCTCTAAAAGAAGGAAAGGGGGAATCGCCAGGGGTGCCAGGTTGGTAGTCGCAACCCAGTGATTGTAGACAATCACCTCCTACCTCCACCATTTTCTTCTGTGCCAATACATGGGCAGTACAGAAACCTTTTGCCGTTTTCTGTTCTGCGGAAACTCCCAGCTTCAATAGGCACAGGGGATGCCTGGGTTAAGGAAAAGGGTGGCACAGCTCTCACGAGAACTTGCATCTTTTTACTATGGAGCACTAGCATGGGGAAGGAGGCAAGTGACTAGAATCACTGCTCAACAACTTCCCCACTCCACAGTTATTCTTCTGTAATGGGAAAAGCTATCCACAGGGCATGAAGTATCTGAAATAACAAGCCATGATGCTCCGTTCAACAGATTATAACTCAAAATTGTGAGAATTTTTTTACCACCATCAACAAAATGAAATGTTTCTGAAGTAAATTATGAAAATACATTATTTTATGAGCTGGGGGAAAATGAAAGCAAAGTAAAGATGTAACAGATTTACACTGCAATATCTCCCAAAACCAGTACCTTCTGAGAACTAAATTGCCTCGGACTGAGAACATTCACAGGGTTAACAGTTTTCAGCAAATGATGGAGACCAAACAGTGTGGCACCAAACCAGTTCTGAGATGCCAGATGCCTCTGCTGGGCACAAATCCTGCGTCTCCACAAGCCCAGACATTTTGAAGTGGAATGAGGTAACAGGGCAGACATCTTTCCGGATGTTTATATCCGATTTAGTAGCAATGGAAACCAGTCCTCCATGAAGACACTGTGAGCCTTCTCATTCTTTTAACATTAAGATGCTTATTAACACCTAAATAAAAAACATAGAAAGATTATTGGCAATAAAAGCCACCCCTCCACAAGAAATCTGTAATAAGCCCAGTAACCATCAATAGGGTGGAGTTAGGTTGTTTTTGAGTCCTAACGTGCCCATCCCATAATGTATATTGGATAAACTTCTTATGCTCATACTATTTTATTTCCTTGAGCCGTAGTACAGGTATTGGATCTGTAATCTGGAAACTGGTTATCCAGAAAGATCCAAGTTACAAGAAGACTGTCTCCCATTCTGAATTTTAAAAATGTTTAAATTTTTTTCTCTGTAATAAAGAAACGGTACTGTGTACTTGATCCTAACTAAGACTTAATCCTTATTGGAGGCAAAACAACCCTATTGGGTTTAACTAATTTTTTAATTATTTTTTTAGCAGACTTAATGTATGGAGACCAAATTACATTAAAGGGCAAGGAAAGTCTACAATAGAATAAGGCTAGAAATGCTGTATTTTGTATACTAAACATAAACATGAACTTACTGCACCACAAGCCTAATCAAACAAATGATTTTATGCTTTCAAAGTTGGCCACAGGGGGCTGTCATCTTGTAACTTTGTTATACATCTTTGCAAGACTAGACTACATACACATGCTCAGTGTGGTCTGGGCTTCTTAGGGATCATCATACATTATCAAAAAACAAAGCTGCTTGAGTTCTGAAAGGCTGGTAAGTAAGGCAGGGGCTCCCCCTGCTGTTCAAAAGTATGATTGTTTCCCTACCAGAAGTTAGAGACCATCTGACAATTCCTATCCACAGCACTAAACAAAGGTAGAATTTCACTGCATACAGATAGGTTTCTTATAAAAAGGTAGACATTTTTTAAATTAAAGTATATTGGAGATTTCTTTTTCATTAAAGAAAGTAAAAATGGGATTTAATTTATTTGCCTTTACTTGCCCTTTAAGTTCTCTTATCTGAAAACCCCCAGGTCCCAGGCATTCTGGATAACAGGTCCCATGCCTGTATCTTACAGCATGGGGGGGAATAGACCCAGTAGGGACCCACATGCTACCCACCCTGCACCCTCCCTTCTGTCCTGGGTGCTGTCCTCTGTGTGACAACAATAGGGTGATGGAGGCAGGGTCATCACAATACTGTGATTTTGAGGGAAGACCCAATTTTTTTTTGCCATGGTGCCTGTAACCTTTCACCACTGCTCATACCCACTACTACCCTTCTGTGGATGTAAGGTGTAACAGCAGGTAATTCTGAATCCCGAACATAGTAAAATTGGATTATTGGCCATTTGGTCACTGTTAAAACTAATCTTCCAAAGCAGCTGCACCTCATGGTAACCATATAAAGATCAGGATGCTGCAGCTTAATTTAAGAGGAGACATAACCTGGCTGTGACTGCTGGTGAGTCCTTCAGGTATAGGGGGGCAGGTGGGACACTGACAATATATGTTCGTAGTATCCAGAAAAATCCGAGTTACGGAAAGGCCATCTACCATAGACTCAATTTTATCCAAATAACAGGTCTCATACCTGTATATATCTTGTTTCCAAGATCCAGGGGCCCTAAAATGATGCTGCTGAGTAACTTATTAACTTGTACCTATGCCACTGTAAGAATGAATTGGCAAAGTACAGAGCCCATCTATATAGCAGTGCTGATACTTCAGGCAGTACCAGACCAGGGTTGCCAGGTCTAATTTTCAAAACCAGCCAAAGTCAGCTACAAAACCAGCCCAAAACTAGCCAAGAGGAATTTCAAAAGTAGCCCAAAAATAGCACAATATTTCCAGCGAAAAAAAAGTCTAAAAAATAAATGAATATATATGAAAATGCCTTTTTCAAGTTTTACCATGAAGTAAAATGGGACAGATTTGCCAGAAGCGTACGTACAGAGGGGGGCCAAGGAGGTATAAGGTGCCCCATAAGGCCCTAAACATACAATATCAATAAATATTAGTAAAACAGGTCAACCTCTAGACATTTTGGTGGCCAACAGTTTTTTACTCAAAATTGTCTGAAATTGAGGAGTCACCAGAAAATGTGACAGGTGACAGAGCCCAAAATCTGGTAACTCTGGACTTCTACATAAGTCAGTCCCATTGCATGCTGGGTATTGTAGTCTTACATTAATCTTTGCAGTTGGCAAATTGATAAACAAAAACTACATTACCCCACATGCATTGGGAGACACAGGCTTGGCACATTAGAAAGAAAAAACGTAGTTTCCAAGAACAAAAAAACAACTAAAATCCCAAGATGTATAAAGTAGGGAGAGATGGTGGCTGTGGGATAGCAGGTATAGTAGGGAGAGATGGTGCCTATAGTAACAGTGGGATAATAGTCTTCTCTGGGAGGGGATTCTGACTGTGGGATAGCAGGTATAGTAGGGAGAGATGGTGCCTATAGTAACAGTGGGATAATAGTCTCTGGGAAGGGAGTGTGACTGTGGGATAGCAGGTATAGTAGGAAGAGATGGTGCCTATAGTAACAGTGGGATAATAGTCTCCTCTGGGAGGGGATTGTGGCTGTGGTATAGCAGGTATAGTAGGAAGAGATGGTGCCTATAGTAACAGTGGGATAATAGTCTCTGGGAAGGGAGTGTGACTGTGGGATAGCAGGTATAGTAGGGAGAGATGGTGCCTATAGTAACAGAGGGATAATAGTCTTTGGGAAGCGAGTGTGGCTGTGGGATAGCAGGTATAGTAGGGAGAGATGGTGCCTATATTAACAGTGGGATAATAGTCTCTGGGAAGGGACTGTGGCTGTGGGATAGCAGGTATAGTAGGGAGAGATGGTGCCTATAGTAACAGTGGGATAATAGTCTCTGGGAAGGGACTGTGGCTGTGGGCATGCCCGGACTGGCAATCTGTCCGTATGGGCAAATGCAGAGGGGCCGCTCTATTTTTTGTTAAGCGGGCCGGTCCTGATCTACCGGTCCCCTTCCCCCACCCTTTGTAGTGACTGTGTAGCATACCTCCCAACATTTTGGAATTAAAAAGAGGGACAAATTTTTTTTTTATCGCAAGTAGTGCAGCTAATTTTTTAATTTTTTTTGCCCATGCCCATTTTGTGACCACACCACCTAACCATGTTCATTTTACAAAATTTGCCAGATTATGGAAGCTGAGAATATTTCTCCTGTTACAATGACTTATTTTCTTATCTCAAAAGTTTTACAAAGTATCTTATTTACACCTGTTAGTTGTTCTGGGATCTCTGCTGAAAAGCAATTAAGTTAGAAACTTTGTTTCTTTTTCTGGCTGTTCAGTGCAGAGAAAAGAGGGACTTTCCAGTACAAATGAGGGACTGCAGGTTGAGCCGTCAAAAGAGGGACTGTCCCTCCAAGAAAGAGACAGTTGGGAGGTATGGTTTAGTAAAACAGATCTTTATGTAGCCCGCTGTCTCCTGTACTTATCCTAACAATCAGCAATAGTTAATTAATAGCTGTTATATTTTACATTAATTACAGTTAAGCTAGAAAAGCAGCTCTTTATACACATCATTTCTGCAGTTTTATCCCAATATAGGACTGCCACCTGGCCGGTATTTTTGATGGTTGATCCAAATGTTATTATTAGGAAAAAAAATAAATATATAGGAAGGCCAGTATTTTTTCAGGGAAAGGTGGCAACCCTAGTTGCTTTTTACTGCCAGTCCAGCCCAGCAGACAAGGGGACACAGACTTCTGATCTACTGCCTAATCATGTCCCCTTCCCCCCTTGTACTGACCTTGTGGAGCAGTAAAACAGACCTTTATGCAGCCCCGCTGTCTCCTGCACTTCTCATAACTTTCAGCTCTGGGCTGGCAGGCTGCTAATAGAACACAGTACAATGTGCTGCGCACTCTGCGATCCACTGATCGAGTCTGCTGTTAGCAGCCTGCCAGCCGAGAGCTGATTGTTATGAGAAGTGCAGGAGACAGCGGGGCTGCATAAAGGTCTGTTTTACTGCTCCACACGGTCAGTACAAAGGGGGGAAGGGGACTTGCTCTGGAAGTAGATCTGCTGATTCCCGGACAGTAGACCACTTCAGAAAAAATAGAGCGGCCTGTATGGACAGATTGTTAGTCTGGGCCTGCTTGTCTGTGCGCAATGTGATCAGAGCTGTACCAGCTATAGCAACTCAGCAGCCTTCAGCCCATGCAAATCACGGGTGCTCCTTCTCCTGCCAGTAATCACATGCCTCGGCTTTAAGAGATTTGTGGTGACTGCTTTCGAGTTTATTGGGCATGCGCAGTGATATGGGTGTCAGACAGGGGGGACTGACCATGAGTGATACACCTGTTCTTTCTCACTAATGTCACCTGTGCGAGGAAGTGGGTCAGTTTATGTGGCTACAGCTTCTGGCTTATCCCCATTAGCTCATAAACAGCTGTATTTATAGATTGTATATTGTGCCCAATATGGGGGTATGTGGAAGCACTCTGAAGGCAAAGTTATAGTGTATTTAAGTATAATGGAAGTGCTAGATCGATCCTTTATACTGAAACCAAGGTTCTACTGAAACTGATTACAAATAATGCTACTATGCAGAGAGACTCCTTATACTATGACAAAAAAAGGTAAATATGTTAGGGTCCGCCATGTGGGGTTTACCTTGACGTGGTATGGCGGCTTTTCAACTTTATGATCATAACTTTGTAACTAAAAACCCCTGTTTTGCAAATTTACTTTGGAGACAGGGGCACAGGGAATGTGCATTAAAACTAGCACTTCCATTATACTTAAATATACTATAACTTTGCCTTTAGAGTGCTTCCACATACCCCCTATTTTGTATATTGTGCCCCCCTGCCAGTAACATACCACTAACCTTCACCTTGCATAAATGAGTGTACTCACCACACCACCATCACGGGAAAAGGCCTAAAACCAACAAAACATCACATAGGTGCAGGGCCGCCGTCAGGGAGGACAAGTGTCCCGGGCCTGGCAGTGATGCACTTTTTGAAGAGCCTGGCCCCCCTTGACTGCTCTGAAGCTTACAAAGTCCCGCAGAGGCAGAATGCGTGCCTAAGTGCCAAACATACAAAGTCCTGATGCGGAGGAAAGACCCGAAGTCACGAAAGGAGCCGACACTGAAGTACCGAAGCGGCGAAAAGACCCAAAGTCATGAAAATATTTATAATAGAAGTTCTGAAGTCAATTCTACCAACCAATGTTTTATTTTAATACTTTATAGGCCCCTTGTGTGGGGCCCCAATTTTTTAACTTGCAAGGGGGGCCCTGGCACCAATGTTTTTGTAAAAAAAACTTATGGGGACCTGGCACCAATTTTTTTGTTTAACTTATAGGGAGGCCCTGGTGACCAATTTTTTTTTATTACTTTTCTGGGGGCCCTCACCACCAATTTTTTTTTTAAAGGAGAAGGAAAGCTTAAAGAAAAAAAAAATAAAAACCCTCACAGATATTTGTCTTAACCCCCTCTCCTGAAACGCTGCCTTATTAGCTTTCAAATCGTTACCATTCTCACACATTTTTAGTTAAAAAATCCCCACTATTTAAAAGTGTGCCGCCGCCATATTCTTCTGCGCACGTCACTTCCCTTCCTCCACTGTAATGCTACTGCGCTCTCACCAGAATTTGACCCCACCACGTCATTTTGTAACTTGAATACTCTATTCGTACACACCACTGTCAGGTGGTTGTACAGGGCCCCGTGATTTCTAATGGTGGAGCTGTATAGGTGAGAAGGGGAGGGAGCACGATAAGAGGCATGACCAACAAACACCTGAGAAATAAATGGTATAGACCCCCTAAATTGGAGACTCTGCTGAAATAAATCTCAAAAACTATGATGATACTGGAGAGCAGGAGACATGACTGGTCACTGTATTTTGGGTGAACAATATGACTGCTGTCTATTTATGATGGATACCTATACTATCTGTGGGATAATAGTCTCTGAGAAGGGAGTGTTACTGTGGGATAGCAGGTATAGTAGGGAGAGATGGTGACTATAGTAACAGTGGGATAATAGTCTCTGAGAAGGGAGTGTTACTGTGGGATAGCAGGTATAGTAGGGAGAGATGGTGACTATAGTAACAGTGGATAATAGTCTCTGGGAAGGGAGTGTGACTGTGGGATAGCAGGTATAATGATAAAGGATTTTCAGTTTTAACATATAGCAGATCAAAATTGTTCTCACTTGTGCAGTCCTCCTGGGCTCCTGCTCTGGCCACAATTCAATGAATATCAGAACAATAGTAAGGATGGAGAACGCTTGAGACGCAGGACTATGCTGCAAATTTCCTTTAATTGGAACTGCCGTGAACTACATGTTTCGGGCCCACATGCCCTTTGTCAAGTCAACTTGACAAAGGGCATGTGGGCCCGAAACATGTAGTTCACGGCAGTTCCAATTAAAGGAAATTTGCAGCATAGTCCTGCGTCTCAAGCGTCCTCCATCCTTACTATTGTTCGGATAGCAGGTATAGTAGGGAGAGATGGTGCCTATAGTAACAGTGGATAATAGTCTCTGGGAAGGGAGTGTGACTGTGGGATAGCAGGTATAGTAGGGAGAGATGGTGACTATAGTAACAGTGGGATAATAGTCTCTGGGAAGGGAATGTGACTGTGGGATAGCAGGTATAGTAGGGAGAGATGGTGCCTATAGTAACAGTGGATAATAGTCTCTGGGAAGGGAGTGTGACTGTGGGATAGCAGGTATTGTAGAGAGATATGTTGCCTATAGTAACAGTGGGATAATAGTCTCTGAGAAGGGAGTGTTACTGTGGGATAGTTGGGAGAGATGGTGCCTATAATAACAGTGGGATAATAGTCTCTGGGTAGGGATTGTGGCTGTGGGCACGCCCGGATTGGCAATCTGTCCGTATAGGCAAATGCAGAGGGGCCGCTCTATTTTTTGTTAAGTGGGCTGTTTCTGATCTACTGTCTGGGAGTCAACTGATCTACTGCCTGAGCAAATCCCCTTCCCTGCCCTTTTTACTGACTGTGTGGAGCAGTAAAAACCCTTCATTCCTCTGCACCTAACTACATCTCATCTCTTGTTTCTCTATATGTTCCTGGCCAAAACCTCCGCTCATCTCAGAGGAACCACTTGGTTGTACCCCCCACTACTACTGCTGTTTCCTGTATCAAACCCCACTCCTTATATTTGGAATGCCATTTCTGAAATATACATACATACAAAAACAGCAAAAAATGTGCAGTGAAAAAAGTCTTAAATATAAATGAATAGATGTGAAACTACACCTTTTTCCATTTTCACTGATAAAACTAAATTTTTCCATGAAGCAAAATGGGAAATATTTGCCCCCCTTCACCAGGGTCGTAACTACAGAGGGGGCCCCAGGAAGTATAGAGGCCCCATGAGGCCCTTATACAATTTCAATAAATATTGGTAAAATGAGTCAACCTGTAGACATTTTGGTGACCAGCTGATTTTTGTTCCAAATTTGTCTGAAATTGAGGAAAGTCACTGGAAAACTTTAACATACCCATTTTGTGACCACACCCCCTATAAATGCCATGTCCATTTTACAAAATGTTCAGGTGCTGAGTATTCTGGGCCTCTTATTTGATTACATTTTAGAAACTTTGTATCTTTTTCTGGCTTCGGTGCTGGAGATCAAAAAGAAACTTGGGACATTTCAGTAAGACATCGGGACTATGGGCAGAGCTGTCAGAATAGTGACTGTCCCAAGTAAAACAGGACAGTTGGGAGGTATGCTTCCTCACAGGTGTCCAGTTGGTAGTCTAAATCACATGGCAATTTAGACACAAGTGACAATTTTCATACCCTAACTCTTTTGTCTAAATGCATTAAAGTCAAAGGAAAACCACATAATTTTGACACGCGACAATATTTATGCACGCAACAATTTTTTTTTTTTACAAAAGGAAAATAAATAATGAGAGCAAACCTTCAGATCTCCCTTAAGGCTTTTGAGGAAGTGGGTTGTCCACGAAACGCGTCAAGCATATGTGGCTAATCGCTCTGTTATCGATGTTTTAATCTATTTTACTGTCGCTGGTGCTCCGCGTGGATCAAGATTATTTGGGCGATTTCAACGCATTAGGAGCGGCTTGGCTTGCAGCACAGCTGACATATATTGACTGGATCGTGAGTGCTTCCTTTTGTATGTTCTACAGATCTGCCTTAAAGACACACTGACACAAAAAAGAAAGTGCTTCAAAGTAATTACAATATCATTTTCTATTACCCTGATTCGAAAAGGTTATTTGGCAGAACAGACCAGGACCATTAAAGGATTATTTGCAGCAAAGTACTGCCTGATCCTGGTCTGTTCCGCTAAATAACCTTTTCGAATTGAAGTAAATTGTACCTTGGACGGGGTACGGGAACAATACTTCAGGGCTGAAAATAAAGGGATGTTAACACTTTCTGTGGAAACATTTTCTATTACCCTGCACTGGTAAAACTAATGTGTTTGCTTCAGAGACGCAACTATAGATTATATGAATTAACTGCTGTGTAGCTGAGGTGCAGCTATTCAAAGGAGCAAAGTTTTCATAGCACATAACAGATAAGCTCCTTAGAATATAATGGTGTTCTTCAGAGCATATTTGTTATCTGCTATTTAACCTGTGTATACATTTATATTAAAAAAAAAACATTAAAAAACTAGTTGTAAATGGAATAACTATTGGAAGCACTGTTGACCTCTCCCTTTATTAAGTTTCCAAACTGCTGTTCAGTAGTGGTATTCTTACGGTTTTATTAGTTAATTGGGATATGGTGCTGCTCTGAAAGTCCCCAAAATACCACCTGGTGGCACTCCTGTTCTATATTTTATGGTATATTGCAGTAAATGTCTCATTGTTGAGAGGTTACTTGCATTGCATAGGCATACCACAGTAATATAAATATATTTAAACTGAAAGCAGAAATCAGTCTCTCTAGCATAGACATTTTACGTTTTGATTTTTCTCTTTTATATCTTTTAAATTGCATTTATGTGTGGACTCTTAGCGGTGTCAATCTCCATTATATCTGCTGGAAGGCTGTATCATGTTTAATAGAGTTTTACTGTGTATTGTCGTATTGCTCACCTGCTTCTTGCTGGCAAAGCTTTTGGTCCCTGGATCCTATGACTTCACAGTGAAATAGTGATCATAAAGAAAATCAAGATGCCTGATGCAGGTACCAGGAAATATAGTGTTGGCCAAAACATTCCATAATTGCTTGTGCGGTTATATTTTTGGGCAAACAGGACACCATTTCTAGATACCTGGATGAACTGTTACATGACCACATATTTCTCTTTCTATATGCAGATGTGTACACTGTTTCCTGCTTGATATACAATGGGTTGTTCTAAAGTATTTAAAGAGATATGTAGATATCCCTTTTCTAGGTATTCATTTGTCCATTTCAGAGCATGAAAAAAAGTCTTGAAAAAAAACCTTTTTTTTTTATTTGTATATTTACAAATCAGTACGGATATATCAGTATCCACCCCATCCATACTACTACGGTCTATTAAATATTAATCAAGCTTCTTATCTCAAACAATCTTCAAGGAAACCCTGCATGAATTTCCTAACTCACACTGAGTTTCAGGCCAAAAAAACTTTGGAAATGGGCTTTTGAAACAAAGAAAAATTTTCGCAACCTGTAGGTACATACGTGGCATATGTAAATGTGATGCTATTTTCGTTAACTCATTAGCACTACTGTATTCATGTGTATAGTAAAATCATACTATTTAGCAGTCTGACTTTGTCCTAATAATGATACATTGCCACCCACACTAGTACTTAACTCCCAAATATTAGTAATGCTCATCATGTATATACAGAGGAGGAGCTTGCAACTTGAGGGAAGTGCAACTGGGACAGGGGGAGCCCTGAGGTGGCAGCTATGGGGGGCCCTGGACACCCCAGTCATTTGACCACCAGGCCAACGATTTGATCACATTAGGGTTCTGTGAAGAAAATGGTGGTGTGGTGCTCCCAAGTAAAGTATACCAGGTCAGCTATTTTTTGAAGAAGAGGAGTGCTGCCCTCGGGAAGAAGATAAGGGACTATAATCAATATGGGGTACCTAACAACTTGGCACCCCAGTGATTCTACCTTTCCTTTTAAAAATTTAATTTTCAAAATGTATTTATTTAAGAAAACTCAGACTTAGCTAAAAAAAACAGTCAAGCTTTCAGTGGGAAGGGGGGCTGTGTCCAAAACAAGGCGCAGAGAATGCCTGGGACCTGGAAGAAAATGGTGGTGGGGTGCTCACAGAAAAAGAACCCTGGGCCCAGTTTGTAGGATACTCAAGGCAAAGCCTCCCACAGTCAGTTCACACTCCTCCCCACTCATGGTGACGGGGGAAGGGAGGGCTTGTGGGGGAGTCACCACCACCCCACCCGTCATCCTCATGTGCACACAATGTGGTTGCTCTTCAGTCCTTCAGTCCTCATACTGTTCTAATTTACCATCCGATACTCCAGGCCATGCCATCTTGTCAGAAGGGAAAGGTAAATAAGATGGTCTTTATACAAAAAAATTTAAACCAGGATTAGGGATGGGCGAATTTGATCCATTTCACTTTGGCAAAAATTCAGCGCTGACGAGCCTACGGATGACGAATTTTTTAGACACAAAATATTTTTCCCCTCCAATTGGAATCTATGAGTGTTGTTTCCGCTGCGAAAAAATTTGCTTGTCCCTAATATTTACAGTTGCTGTGACACAAAATATGTCTAAGTTTGATATATGAAGACATCCCAATTACCTTGCTGTCCTGGAGATGCTTTTTATACAGTAGAAGGAGGAGGGACTGATGCAGAACCAGTACACTCAATTATTTATCTTATCATAACTTTACAGTAGGGGGTTTCAGCAGACATACAGTACAGTAAGTTTAATATCAGGGATCGGAAGGACAGGAAGCACAATATTGTTCTGTTTCTTTTTTGAACTGTAATATTTAGCTCCTTGAATTTAAACCAAGACTCCTGCCACTGAGAGTTTGCTGTTTCTTTAGTTAAAAAAATATTGCTCTAAGAAATTAGAAAAAAAAATGTGGAAAAAATGTTAATATCGGAAACTGAAATCATTTAAGATCCTCAAGGCATTTAGGACATGGATGTATAAATTCTACAGCTGAACAAGAGCACAGTATATTTCTAGTAGATCCAGCCCTGGCCTGTGCTTATAGACATGGTAATTTATTCAAAGCAATAAACCATTTGCCTGTCTTTTTATACACATTATAAATGTATTTACAATCCTCCAAACAATTTCAATCATATGTGAAAGTTATATTTTAGCTTGTCTGAAAAATACAATGTATATGATTTTTTTTTTAAATAAATATTTGTCCTCTCCAAAATGAGGTCCTGTTTTATTCAGAAATACTGAATATTTAATAAGCAAGTAACAATGTCCCTGGGTTTATGCTCCACCATCCTACAAGCATCCGATACATGTGGCATCTTATCTTGTTTATTGGAATGGTTATTTAAGTTGCTTTTTGATGCTTAAAGTCGTTTTCATGTGCAGCCATGATTAATTCCATTGATCATTTGCAATCACGGGGTCGAACACTCTGCTGCAGGTTCAAACATTTTGGCAGTCATTTATCTTCTGTTGCACCACACTGCCAATCACTCAATCACCACACTTGCTCCCACACATATATATATATATATATATATATATATATATATATATATATATATAGTTAGATCGGTGCACTCCACATACAGAGTCTGAGACCTGGGTGCCAAGTGAAAAATGTAAAGCACATCCAATAAACTCTCCTTTTTTTTGCATAAAATACAAACCCTGAGTGTGCTAGTCTTTACCTTTTGCTATATAAATATATATAACAAGTACTGAATGAGCAAGACTTTGATAAAGGTCTCAAGGAATAACAAATAAAGTTTATATCTTTTCACCATATTTTGAAGTCCTGTGAGTGCCTTGCTTTAGTTTACATGATATTTTATATGGCTTTTCTGCGGTTTGCATCCAGGCATTTTCTCAAATAAGTGAGTGCAGCTATTTTTTACTTTATATATTTATATATATAAACTAAACAGGGATTGTTTGTCCATATATTGAAATATATTTAAGCTGGCCAACTACGTCTAAGTCATCCCATATCTGGCCAGTCCTTCTCTACTACTACTCTAATATATATTGTGTATATAATCTTGACAAAGGCTCTAGAGATGAGCCGAAATGTTGATTCTGATATGGAATAAAAATCTTTTCAAAACCCCAGGAGTGCGCTCTCTATTTTGAATCGATTAGACATTTCCCTTTGTGAGCAGCACCAGGGTAATCTAGTGTTTCTACTGACGGTGTGCAGAGTTATTTTGTTTTTTATTTTATATATATATATATATATATTGTTTCATAAAGCCCTTTGTTATTGTACAGCAGTGATAATGATAAACATAAAAACATCTAATAAACTTACTCATTAGGGCTCATTTTAATAGGTGCAATTATTATTATTAGTTATTGCTCCCAGAATTGATCACAAAATATTATGCCTGTCTTTATATACCACAAGATGGCAGGGTGTGGGCATCCTCTTCCATGTGCATCATCAGGAGGTGCATCCATGGTTGATGCATTTAAAAAAACAGTGCAAAAGTAATATCAATGCTACTGAGTGTAATATACACAGTAAGACATGCCCACTGCTCAGATCAGCTGTGCTCTGTCCCCTTGTGCTGGTTGTGTAATTGCCAAAAACTGTAGTGCTTACAGGGGCAAGGGAGCACTGGCAGTCTTACATGCCATCTTGAGGATGATTCATGATGGGGATCTGGATGTATACATTATGGGGCAGATTTACTAAGGGTCGAATTCTTGAGGGCTTTTAGCGCTCGAATTCGTCCATAGTACGATTCCGAACATCGAATTTGTAGGATTTTACCGTTATTAGATTTCTCGATAAAATCGCACGATTGAACGATTTTACAAAAAAATCGTAAAAGTCCCTTCGAGTTCTCGAAAAAATCGTACGAATCGAACGAATTGAACGGTTTGAAGCGTTCTAACGTAGGATTTCTATTTGATAAGAAAACTTAGAAAAAAAGCCTATGGGGCTTCACATAGGGATATATAGCAATTTGGTAGGTTTAATTTGGCCATTGAATAAATTTAAAGGGCAAGTACTTCGACCATCGAATGGTCAAATGATCGAATAGATTTTATGATTTTATTCGAATCATTCGATACGAAGTGGCCAAATTTAAAATTTCAAAATTCCAAAAAATCGTGGTTTTATAATTCAATCGAAATTCGAATTCTTCCATGAATTTAGTAAATCTGCCCCTAAGTGTAGCTGCATGCTGATTCACTTCCCAGAAGAGAGCATAGCATTTCTCAGTGGAACATGAATTAACCCAGATGCCTGCGCTGTGCAGGCCCTAAAACTATACCCCTCAAACAATGTGTCTCTATAAAAAAGATATTGCATGAAACAGCTTGTGTGTAAAACCCTGATTCATTTAAATAAACCATTTTCCTAATAATATACTTTTTTAGTAGCATGTGCCATTGGGTAATCATAAATAGGAAATTGCCAATAGGTACAGCCTCCTGGGATCGTATGATTCAACGGTGCACATAAACATACCAAACAAACCATACATGTAAGGTCACATGAGCCAATTAACAGACAGAGTTTTGTCTTTTGCTTCAACACTTCTTCCTGTTACAGTTAAAGGGGCAGATTTATCGAGGGTCGAATCCGAGAGTTAAAAAACCCTCGGATTCGACCATCACAATTCGACCATTTAAATTTGTGCGAATTTAAATCCTTCGAATATCGAAATTGAAGGATTTTACCGCAATTCGAATATTCGAATGGTCAAATATAAAAAATTTGATCAACCGATTCGAAAAATTTTAACCATTTTTTTTATTCGATCTAAAAAAAGATGAAAAACCCTATGGGAGCTTCCCATAGGGTTTAATAGCAATTCGATAGGTTTAATCTGGCGAACTAGGCAGTCGAATAAAAATTTAAAGGGCAAGTATTTCGACTCACGAATATTCGAATAGAATTTTATTCAATGGTTGAAGTGGCCTTCAAAAATATTCTAAAAAATTCGAATTCTAATCTTTTTGAAAATTCGATCGAATTTTGAATCATGCATGTGAATTTTGTAAATCTGCCCCTTAGAGTTGAAATATTTCTGATCAGGTGATCTCTGAGGCAGCACACAGACCATCACAAAATGGTGGTTCAAGGCAAGAGATGTAAAAGGTAATCTGTAATCTGTTGCTTAAGTAATCATTTTGGGGGTCTAGTTTTCATTTACGGAAGGGTTCCTAGTGCATTCTGTCCTCCTTCCCTGGACCTCCTTAATGTTGCACAAGATAGGGTTGTATAAGGGGACAAGAACACCCCACTGCTGTACATTCTCTTCTGTATGCTGCTGCTTTTGTAGGAGACCATTTGTAGGAGACCACTCCAAAGGGGCCAGGAGCATTGTGGTAGAAAATCATGGCACATACAAATCCATGATCTTCACATTTTGATGATTACTTTGCTTTTATGCTATTTTAGTTGCCCTGTGAAGAAATATTTTATGTACTGTATACTGTGATTGTGCCAGATAATAAAGGAGCACTTTGCGTCGCTTATGACTGAATTTTGGGACAGTCATTAAACTCTCTTTACTGAGAAATAAAAGACTGTTATTGAGTAGGCTTTAACATTTCTGATTACATCAAGCCCCAAATTCCCTATAAAATCCTGCAAGACTCTGAATTATTAAGCCTCAAGTCCCATTTAATTACTTATTTCGCTTTACTGCATGTGCCACCACAAGCCATGGACACATATATTTTAAGGGGATGTTGACTGTTTTTCATTTTTTATTTGTGGTTTTTGAGTTATTGAGCTTCTTATTCAGCAGCTTTCCGGTTTACAATTTCAGTAATCTGGTTGCAAGGGTCCCATTTACCCTGGTAATCATGCACTGATCTGAATAAGAGCCTGGGATATGAATAGGAGAGGCCTGAATAGAAAGATGAATAATAAAAAACAGCAATAACGATACATTTATAGCCTTACAAAGCTATTGTTCTTTTAGATGAGGTCAATGACCCCCATTTGAAAGCTGAAAAGTGTCAGAAGAAGAAGGCAAATAATTAAAAAAACTATAACAAATAAATAATGATCTTCCATTCACTGACATAGTAGATTTGTCGGTCTAAGTGGTCTTTAGTGAAAAAAATTAAATTGGTTTTCATGTATGGCGACATGGAGAGAAGGCACCCAGCCATGTTCCAGTAGAGTTATAATTAGCTTGATTCTTCAGTCCTGCTAAAGTTATTTATTGAAGCAGGTTTACTAATGGTCAAATTTCGAATAAAAAAAAAAAAAATCAAAATTCGACCATGGAAATAGTGGGGAAGCAAAATCCTTCGAATTCGACTATCGAATTCCAAGGATTTTACCACAATTCGATCGATCGAACATAAAAAATTTTAATCGAATATTCAAACGATTTTAATCGATTGATTTAATTTTTTTTATTCGATCTAAACTGATGATTCCCAATGCGGTAGCTTGATCCTGGTGAAGTAGGTGGTCGAATAAAAATTTAAAGGGGAAAGTATTCGACCCTATAATATTCGAATATTCAAATCATTTGAATTAGAATATTCGATGGTCGAATTTGCCTAATTTGCATATTAGAAGGTTTGAATTTAAATTAAATTCGATCGAACTTCGAATTATTCACGAATTTTGTAAATCTGCCCTTTGGTGTTGCATATTGCTTTCAAAGATGACTGAATGCGCCAGTCCTAACAAAGACCCTATCAAAAAAGAGAGCCCCATTTCAATAACATTCATGCTATTATCAATGCCTATGTATATTACACTATTTCTCTGCTAGTAATCCTCTTTGAGCTGAAAGAATATGAGATTATTTGCATGCGTTTATCTTTTATAATTCTTTATATATATGTATTTTTAGGTAATGATGTGCACAGTTGTATTTCTTTTCTTTTCCTCTTCTTTCTTTGGTACATTAGTTTCTTATTAAGGACTCAAATTAAAAAGCAATTGTAATGATTACACTTCCACAACAGATATGCACAAAAATGTAGAATGAGTTCAAGAGAAATTCATTTGGATAACATATCTGTCTTATTTATTTTACTGAAAGTCAAACAGGGACTTTAGCACTGGGGTGGTATTACTGTAATTGGAGCTAATGCACAGTTCAGTTCTCTGGTGACTAAAAGATTAAATAGACTTCAAAACAGCAGATAACCCATTATTACACAGCAAGGCTCTTTGCATCCAACCCAAACTGACCAGGAGACTAAATTCTTAATTATATGAACAGTAAATAGTAGTAGACCTAGATTCCACTTCTAAATACAGAGATAGGAGGTGTTATAAAGAATCCTGTTACCTAGAATGCTCTAAATTACAGAAAAAAAGCCATCTCAAATGGACTCCATTTTAATCAAAATAATTTTTAAAAATGATTTCCTTTTTCGCTGTAATAATGAAGAATAATCCTTGAATTTGATCCCAACTAAGATTTAATTAATCCTCATTGGAGGCCAAACAATCCTATTGGGTTTAATTGATGTTTAAATTATGTTTAGTAAATTTAAGGTATGGAAATCCAAATTACAGAAGGATCCCTTATCCGGAAAATGCCAGGCCAAGCAATCTGGATAATAGATTTCAGACCTGTATATGCAGGCATGGGAAACTTCTTTGTAAAATCTGTTGCCGACCACTAAGTGGGGAATACTTGGAATATATGTGCAAGATTTCCCCTTGTATTAGAGTTAAAGTGGACCCGTCACCCAGACACAAAAATCTGTATGATAAAAGTCCTTTTCAAATTAAACATGAAATCCAATTTAAAATTTTTATTAACACATTCATAGCTGTTTTAAGCTCATTTAAAAATCTCAGCTGTCAATCAAATATTGTCTGACACTCCTCTATGCCTTAGGTATAGAGGTGGGGCAGATAATTACTTTCACTTTCCATTCAGCACTTCCTAGATGTCACTGCTCCCCACACATTCCCCCAGTTCTCTTAATTATTTAATTGTGTAGCCAGGACATGGGGATAGACATCGGGCCCCCCATTCTGGTGCACAAACAAGATTCTGAGATGATACAAGGCTTGCCTTAATAACAGTGTCCACAAAATGGCTCCTGCCTGCTTGTTATAATTATGAATTCCCAGACTGAAGAAAATAAGATTAAAATTATTTATATAGTGTAATTAATGTTAATTTTGCTTGACTAATGTGATAAAATAGGATTTTGAATATTTTTTTGGGGTGACGGGTCCACTTTAACGAGAATGCTAGAGAACTGCTATTACATTGGTAAACAACCCTAATGCTAAAACACACATTTGCCTCCAGATTTCTTACTACTTCTTTAGAGATTGCATGGATTATATTATATATTATTATATCCTTCCTTGGTTATGTGTAGTCGAGGTGAAAAACTTGAATAGTCGCATTGATTGTTTTTTTTGGCAAAAGAAACCTTGAATCACCCAAATTGATAAGAGTTTTCGAGCTAAACACACAGAAAAAAACTCATGGCAAATCATGAGGGCTATTAACATCTTCAAACGATTCAAGGGATCTCTGCCATTGACTTCTACATGACCTCGACAGGTTTTAGATGGTGTATTTTCGGATTCCAGCTATTTCCAGCATTGGGGTTTAATAGAATTCTTTTAAAAAAAACTCGAAGAGGTTTTCTTTTTAACCCAAAACAATCTTTTTTTTGATAAAATTGTGTAAGTATAAAACCTCAAAAATCTTTGCAAACTTTAGTTAGTAAAATCAGTTAAGGTCCTATAAAAGTCAATGGGAGCTGTGCTGATCCTACTTGACTTTTTTTTTAGCCATTCAGTATTAGGGGTTTTCAGATTTTTTATCTTCACTAGTCTATAATTATTTCAAGGCAGGAGTAAAGATGTTTGCTCATATTGTGTTCTGTTGTTTTCCATCCCCTGTGGATCTCAGCCTCATAAGTTGGCTCTTGAGTTGACATGCTGAAGATAGATGGAGTAGTTGCTCTATTATTATCTCCTGTTAAGTGCCACAGGCCTTTTTATTGGATTGGGGGTAGTAATACCATTGGCGTACAGAGTGCGATATAACAGAAGTTCAATATTAGCTGCACTCCTCTACCAAGAAGCTGCTGATGCATTCGTATTTATTTCTGCTTCCTATAAAGTTATGTCAATGAATCGGGTTATGTCTAACATTTTCTGTACCAAGACAGAATATCATAGCTTTTGTTTATGTGTTTAAATGGTTATTTATTTTAAAGGAGACAATACATCAGAAGCTAGGCTGACCTGATAAGAATCTGAAGCCTGTCTTTGCTTGTGTGAAGGCAAAGCTGTTATTGGCTATTCCTCTTCTGCTGTGCTTCTGGCAGGAACATGCCCAAACTTCATATGAACAGTTGCAGGTCTATAGGGGCAACTTCTATTAATATAAATTTTTAGCCCAAAATGAAATCAGCACAATATACAGTATTATTAATTTCTGCCTACAAGATTCGGAGGGGTGTTTACATATGTGTAAAAAACACTCACCCTGGTGGTCTAGTGGGCTGGTGGGGACACCCCCCGCATGGTGTTTCTTCCTCAGCCGCTCACGCCAGTCTGTCAAAAAAAACTTAAAATACTTAAAAGTATTTAAAGGGGTTTTGAGTTCAAACTCATTGCCTGCTGTTAGGTCTAAACTCGTTTACTATCTGGGTGTGCTTATTCATCTGTTTTATTCCGGTTTTGATCCTGCCTGTCTGAGTATCCTGAAACTCTGTAATTCTGACCCTGGCCTGCCTGACCATTCTAAAGTCTGCTGATCCCGAACCCTAGCCTGTCTGATGATTCTGGTCTCTCCCGGTAGTGACCCCACCTGACTACGCTTTGTCTACACCTTGAACTGTACCTTCCATCCAATTCCTTGCTTACGACTGCGCTCATCCTTTGCTCATCCAGAAACTTTACTTGGCTACTCTCTTTTAAGACCTGGCTGCATCCCATTAGCTGAGGGCTCCTCCGGAAGTGAAAGGTGGCTGTTATAGGCAGAAGCAGAGCCGAGACCAGGGAGCTTAGTACTGGTTCTGGATCTAGGATGGCGATCGTGACATTATGCTATATATCTCCTTTAAATGAAAATGTGTATTTGTGTGGCATATCTAAAATGGATAATGCTTTTGTCTTCTCTCTTTCCTTTTTGGACATTTACACCAGTGGAATATGTATTACCTTATGAGTAATACGGTCTCTATATCACAAAATCACAAAGTAACTTATAGCTGCAGAGGATCTGAAGCCAGTTCTGGTGATTCCATCAAAACAAAATGTATTAAATTAAATTTATTGTCACACAGAGCTATGTAGCTGGTTGGTACCAGTTTTGTTTGTCTCCACTGGACAAAATGACACTGTGTGTGACAATAGGGCAGCATAAGTAACTTCTGACATATATGGCAGGAGGGGCTCACACACAAAAAAACATTTGCATGTAATTAGCAACACTGTTGTGCTAATTGTTTTGCATAAAGGGAAAGAAAACAGAACCAGCAATGAACATTTCAGACTGGTGGAGTAAGATCACCAGTGGGAGATCTCAAATGGGAAATACAAGCTTTGCAAACATATATTACACCAACTGTAATAACATATATATTTTAGATGCTAATGCTAAAAATATGTTGGGAGATTGAATAGGCAGTTCACTTAAAAAAAGTATTGTTTTTTCTGTTTTCATAAACAAATGAAGGAGTTATTCAGGGTGCAAGAGGTTCACCAAGCCTGGTAGATGTAGGGGTAACAATTGATTGTATTCACTTTAGGTGTGTTTCCATAAGGCATATACAGTAATTCAGACCATTAACTGTATAAACCAATAACCCTGTATCAAAGTTGTTATTACTCAAGAGAAATAAATCTGGGTGACCAGCTGGCAGTGACCAAAAATAACTGCGCAGTTGAAAAGTATCTCTATCCTAACTAGATCATCTTATCATGCTTATCTAGGCATGCTGCTCACAGTAGGTTGAAGCTGTAAGCGTTGGATGCATTCGCCTTTTCTATCATTCTCCAATAGGGATATTTGATTCTTGCACAGTGACTAGAACCATTCAGATCCACTCAGGATGTTAACCATGTGAATTCCGACAATGCTGGGGGACATCTTCTAACACAGTGTTTTGTCTTTCATTGAGCAAATCCTGCTCCATCCAATAATCATCCTTGTTTTAACATGCCTACATGTATCTTCTTAAATGAAACACAAATACAAGCTCGATGGTCGAATACTTCCCCTTTAAATTTTTATTCAACCACCTACTGTACTTCACCAGATCAAAGCTACTAAATTGGGCATCATTATCTTTGATCGAATATAAAAAATTCGATTGATCGCCTAAAATCGTTCGAATATTCGGTTAGAATTTGATTTGAATATTCGATCTATCAAATTTTTTATATTCGATCAAAGATAATGTTCTATCGTTCGAATTGCGGTAAAATCCTTTGAATTCGATAGTCGAATTCGAAGGATTTTACATCCCCACTATTCCCATGGTTGAATTTCACTTTTTTTTTATTCGAAATTCGGCCATAAGTAAATCTGCCCCAAAATTTGAATATTACCAAATTGAAATCTCCAATTGAATTCAAATCAAATTCGACCAAACTCAAAAATTGAATGTCAGGAAGGCTATTAACATCTTCAAATGGGTTGCTGGACCTCTCCTATTGACTTCTACATGAACTCAGCAGGTTTTAGGTGGCGAATAGTAGAGTTTGAATGGTCCAAGGGTCAGGGTTAGATAAATCCCGATTTTTGAATTTGAATTAAAATTTGAATTGAGTTTGGATTATTCTAAATTCAAATTTGAGAGTTTAGACCCCTCCAAAAAATATTTAAATTTACTATTCAACCCTTAATAATAAATAAGTAATTTGAATATAAAATTAACCAAACAGGATTGTTTTGCTTAGAATAAGGATTAATTATATCTTGATCAAGTACAAGCTACTGTTTTATTATTACAGAGAAAAAGGGAATAATTTTTTAAAATCTGCATTATTTGGATAAAATAAAGTCTATAGGTGACAGTCTTCCCGTAATTCAGAACTTTCTGGATAATGGGTTTCCAGATAACTGATCCGATACCTGAATCCACATTTGACCTGAAATCCAATAGTTTATGACATCATTGCGTTCTTCATCAGAGAAGGTCCTCGGGGATGACCTTATGGAACACTATGATACATCTCTGTCATTTGGTACGGTATGGTGTTTATTTTGTTTATACTGACTAGTATGCACCTTATAAAAATTTGGATTATTTCTGGATAACGGGTTGCCGGATAATGAATCCCATACCTGTACTTATATTTGTAGTTTGGAAGATTTTGCTTTTCTGTCTTAAAAGAAAAATGATATAGTGTTAAAAATTGTTTTGCAGTTTAAGGCTCAGACACAGCACAATGATTGGTCCTCATTAATAAGCTTTAGTTTCATCCTTACTGAACATTTATCTGCATCATTTGCATCATAGATTTGTAGTTTATGAATTGAATTATGCAACATCCATGAAGCTACTATAATGGACAATGCAAGAAGAATGTAAGCAATACGTGAATTAATGCCAGTTAGATGGACTAACAAGACATAATGTGCCAAAGCAGCTGTTGTTCACTCTCAGGTCTTTCGTCGTAGCTTTTGATAGTTTCCTGCTGGGCTGTCTGGTGTTTACAGCTAGGGATGTCATGGAATTGTATATATGTTTACAATGTCAAATTACACTACTTTATCTTGAGATGACATCCTTTCGCTGTTACAGTGCAATAGCATATATATATATATATTTATAGCTATATTTATATTTATATATAGCCATTGGTGTATCAACAGTGACAGCAGACCCAGTGGGTGCTGTGGGTGCCCAGGCGAATAAATATGTAGACAGAGATATATACAGTATATATCTATTTTTTTTCAATGTACTGTAAACAATCCACTCAAATGTAGTGAATGTTCCCTAAAACTGTTTCATAATACTCATTTTTTTTGTTATTTTTATATTGAATCATTTGTGTTTCATAATACTCATTTTTTTTAAAGTTATTTTTATATTGAATAATTTGTGTTTATTTTTTCTATCTGGCTGCAACTGGCACACTCATGCTGACTCTTTAATTGTTATGCCCTGCTCTAGTTGTTTGCAATAGGAAAGACAATGTTAGGTTGAGGAGGTTAGAACACCAGAAACCATGTATATCTCAAAAACTATTGGGAAGAAATAATAAAACGTATTTGTGAAAACAAATTAAAACGCATACACTGCAGTTTGGGTACATGGTTACATAAATGACAGTTCTTCTTTAAAGAAAATTCTTGTGTAAGTAGGGTGCTAAATACCACTGAACCTAAAGTTAAAGGTAGATTTGTTGCAAGACAACTGCCAAATCCAGGTAGAGATACAGATCTTAGGCAAAGCTCTGCTCCCACTTCTCAGAAATAATTAACCTCTCTGAACCAGCTGTAGTGAAAAGGTATATTGGGGTCATCAGGATTAACCCAACTGCTTTATGAAACCAAAGGGTTATCAGGTGTATATGCCTTTCCTTTGTGGAATATGGATGTATATCTCCTACATCAGATAGTGACATATATGTCAGCACATCACTTTGGGGATTATATAACCTAATCACTGGAACCTTGATGTTTTATGTATTATGGCAGGGCAATTTCATGTTATGGTATATGTTCAGAGCAGCCATGATAAAGAGCCATCAAAGGCCCTGCTTTGAAATCTGACTGTATGAATATATCCTATAGACTGGATTTTCATATGGAGAGTTACATGAAAACCTAGGAATTCAATAGGGAATGACACCAACAAACCTTTAGTTCACAGGAGATCAGTAAGCATTACAATAGAAAGCACCTGTAATGGCAACTTACAGTATATTGAATTAGCAAGGTGTCAAACCGATGTCCATTTTTCCAGAAAAATTATGTTGAAGTATATTCTGTATTCCTTTTCATGAAATAGTGCTGCTATTCTGTTGTAGCAGAATAACAAGCACAATATAGAAAGGAGCAAGGTTATGGTGGACTGGAATGGTGATAGTGGCAAACATGGGGTTGGGAGCAGGAGCACCCTAGCCTTGGGCATCTTTAACCTCTGGCCCAGCTGTGGTACAAATAAGTCAGTTTCACTTGTGCTCATACAACACTGTTAGTTAGGATACAAAACACAAGGATGTAGTGTGACCAGCTAGGTTTATATGACATACTGGGCTGTGGTCATTCACTTGTCTGTGTAGGAGCACTGAGAATAGTTGTGGCTCTCGCACGCCCTCTGTATCAGGCTGATTAGAGACGCCTGGTGCTCAATGGTGGAGATCCGGCAACCTCCCACAAGACAGCATCCAAAGAAATCCAATGGCACACAGGACTTATCAAACACGAAAGTGTTTATTGCAATTAGCGGTGCAACGTTTTGGGGTTACCCCCTTTGTCAAGCATACGGTAACATAATGTGATTACATATAAATACCTTAAACAATGAACAAGTCATTAACCAATTATCCCACCCCTCGTGACGGCCTCCAATCCCCTCAGGATCTCAACCAGCAGGCGTGTCTCCATTAGAACACTCTAGTGAAAACATAATTTATTAACCCTCTAATGTTATACATTTGGGTCTTAGTGTAAAAAATGTCCACAGTGCAGTATAAAACTTGTCATTCCTCAAATCAACTTCTGTTACAATGTAAAGGTTCTAAAAAATAAATAAATAATTAATTGTGTTATAAAACTGTGATAGCTTTATACAAAAAGTGTAAAATTCACTAAGTCAATATTATTAAAAAGTCTTACCCCCAAAGAAAGGCAGAAGCATTGGAAACTTAATTAAACCAAAATTAAGTAGGAGTAAAGATTTGCACAGCCATACAAACACGAAGGGTACTTTTCCTTGTGGACAGTATGGACATTGTAATGGTATTATACCAGGAAATGTTGCTTTACATCCAAATTTGGGTACCAAACACGAGTTAAGAGGCTTCTTTACTTGTGATAGCTTTAATGTAATCTATTACATTAAATGCCCTTGTGGTAAAGCCTATATCGGGCAAACCACACGCCCTATTAAAACACGATTAAATGAACATAAATCAGTGATCAGAAATTTTAAAGCAGAGGAGGAAAAATCACAGATAGAAGGCAACATAAAGAGTCGTGGGAACAGTAAAGAAAATAAAATTAAAAGAGAAAATTGGTTAGCAAGACATTTCCACGCCCAGGGTCACCAGGTATCGCAGCTTCGTTGGCAGATTCTTGAAAAAGTAGTGAGTAAACAAGGACAGGACATTAGGAGGTTACTAAATCAACGTGAATGTTATTGGATCTGGCTGTTGGGCACTAAATACCCCAAAGGGTTAAATGAAGAGTACAAACTGTCATGTTTTTTGTAAAAGATATTTATTGGTTTTAATATATATTTGTATTTCAGATAAGCAGTGAATTCGCTTTAAAAATAGGGAAACACATCAGATGGGTCTAGTATTCAGATTCTTTGGGGGTAAGACTTTTTAATAATATTGATTTAGTGAATTTTACACTTTTTGTATAAAGCTATCACAGTTTTACAACACAATTAATTATTTATTTATTTTTTAGAACCTTTACATTGTAACAGAAGTTGATTTGAGGAATGACAAGTTTTATACTGCACTGTGGACATTTTTTACACTAAGACCCAAATGTATAACATTAGAGGGTTAATAAATTATGTTTTCACTAGAGTGTTCTATTGGAGACACGCCTGCTTGTTGAGATCCTGAGGGGAATGGAGGCCGTCACGAGGGGTGGGATAATTGGTTAATGACTTGTTCATTGTTTAAGGTATTTATATGTAATCACATTATGTTACCGTATGCTTGACAAAGGGGGTAACCCCGAAACGTTGCACCGCTAATTGCAATAAACACTTTCGTGTTTGATAAGTCCTGTGTACCATTGGATTTCTTTGGATGCTGTGTAGGAGCACCACACTGCTTTTCTAGCTAGCCCTGTTTGCATAAAACTCCTAAAGGCTCATTTACAAGTGCCGAGAGCAGTTGCTATAGTTGTTGTGCAAATAAATACCACTTATTAAAGGTATTAAAACAGTTGTTCCCAACTGTCCTTTAGACTAGGGAATAGGAACTTTCTATGTTAAACCATGGTCATTGAGCATACCTCACCCTACACACCCCAGGTAAGTACCCGGAGACTTTTTGCAAGATAGGGCTATGTTTGGCAATGTATACTCCTTATATCCCCATACGTATACTGTATATTCAAGGAGAAAAAGAATAACAACATATCCATAGTATTGTATATTTTCCCTGCAAAACTGACAGTTGTATCCTGTTAAACTTTTTAAAAATACATTGTATTTTATCTTTGTGCTGCTTCTTGTTTTACCCTGCCAGAGTACATGATGCATGATACCGTGCTTTGTATAATGTGCGTGCTTGCCGAGTGCCTTTAGGATTTTAGAAAGTTCGGTGAAAGATTTCATTAAATCATCAACTACTGTCAAATTTACAGCGTTAAACACAAAGAAACTGCCCCACAGACAAATAGTGGGTAATCCTTCAATAAATCTAATGGGCGAAGCAGATAACATTATCATTTTATGGTACAAATGTGCATCAGCATGTTGTAAAATATGATTTACTGCCTACCTAGTACTATCTCTGGGCCTGCCATTAAAATGAAATTGAAGGTGTGTTGCAGCCATGCATACAGGATGCGTTCTACTTTCAAGCCAAAAATGTAAAACGTTTAAGAGTTGAGAGCATTTTTGTGTCGTCCAGAGGCACTTTTGTGTCTTACAATGAGTATATATAGTACCAATATGCTTTATTTTAAGCACTAATTATTTAGAAGTCAAAATAAAGTACATACTACAGTATTACTTGATAGGACTTACATTTCTTTTTTCATAAGCATAGTGTATCCTGCAGAGAGAACTTTCAGATCTAGTTGCTAATTACCAATAGGGCTTCAGGAAAATTAAATATTGTATCATACATATACTAAAACTGCGCAACTGTCAGGACCCCACTAGGCCTTTTATAACAGCCACTGGGTCTGCTCCTGATACACACCTGTACAAAGGTCCAGGACAGTGAGTGGGAATGTGTTTACTGAAACTTTTAATGGGAATACTGTATACTAGGAAAATGATGTCTCATGCATTTCTTGTAATAGTATACAATTTAGTGGCATATGGGTGTATGCTAGTGAAATCACTGTCATTGGTGGTCCAATGATGTTAAGCAAAATCAGTGGAGCTCATGTAAAAACATTGGGAAAATTTGCCCATATGCAATTACCTATAGCAACCAATTAGTGATTTCCTTTTTAAAGTCAGCTGCAAGTTGAACAATGAATTCAACAATATGATTGGTTGTCATGGGTTACTACCCATGACCAAATTTGCCCAGTGTTAATAAATGACCCCCAAATTGGTCCAACAGAGGACTCCTGTAATAGGGTAAGTGTACACCTATATACACACTTTTCAACATAAAGTGAATTTATTATAAATCTATATTCTGTCTTTTCTAATAATCCTTATTTTGTTTGTAAGTTTCTTATAAAGCACTAATAAGGAAATATTTTGTTTTTACACCTCCTGTAATTAGCTGAATTAGTTTAACTAACTATGAACTCTGTCTAAACAACCTCTTCCCCACCCCCTTACTAATAGGCAGTCCATTATACAGGGGGTTAAAATCAGATCAACTACTGTTTTGCTCAAGAAATTAAAAAAACAACAGATTTTTTATGTTTCAAACAACCGGCAAAACATATGTTCAGTATAAGCCCTATTTATTGAACTCTGAACCTGGATCTGAACTAGGGGGGGGTATACTCTCTTTTGATGTGTTAAATAACACCTGTGGAACCCATAGCAACCATTTTAATCTTTATCATTTCAGACTTGTTGCTGAATGGTTAGAACTGGTAACTGCTAACATTTTATTTTTACTATAAAATTCGAGGAAACAAAAACTTGAGTTTTTTCAAGATTTATTATACCCCTAGTATTAAAAAGTCTGAATCTGAAAATCCGGCATCTCAGACCTACGAGGTTCTACTGTATATAAAAAATGGTCCCTATTTTATTTGGAAGTTTCTGTGATATGTACTGGAATTATCCTGAAAATCTGAATAATTCTGACTTTTCGGACAAAATTCCAAAAAATTCAGGCTTTTCAGGAAAAAGCCTGAAAAAAATCGTGCGATTCAGGAAAAAACTCAGAATTCAGTTCAATTCAGAATTTCGCTTGTTTTTTTTTATGTTTGTCCCTGATCCGATTAAATTATGATTTTCTATTAATAAATAAGGTCCAATCGTGCAAGTTTCTGTGATATGTACTGGAATTATCCTGAAAATCTGAGAAATTCTGAGTTTTCGGACAAAATTCCAAATTTCAGTAAAAAGTCTGAAAAAATCGAGCGATTCAGAAAAAAAAACCTCCTAATTATAGGAAAGCCATGTCCCATAGACTCCATTTGAAACAAATAATTCAACATTTTAGAATGTTTTTCTTTTTTTTCTCTGTATTAATAAAACAGTACCTTGTACTTGATCCTTTCTAAGATATAATTTATCCTCAGAGGTGGCAAAACAATCCTATTGTGTTTCATTAATGTTTAACTTATTTATTAGTAAACTTAAGGTATTGAGATCCAAATTACAGAAAGGTGCCTTATTTGGAAACCTCAGGTCCTGAGCATTCAGGATAACAGGTTCTATAGCTGTTTTACCAATTCCATTCTGACATGAATATCTGGAAAACTACACAACTGTTGTATATTATGTTTTTAGTGGGGCTGAATGGGAATAATATCCAAATGCTGCAGTGTCTTAATCTTATTGCTCATTCAATATACGGGCTGGAGATAGTGCCACAGTTTGTTTCTGTTTTTATAGATGAAACCCGCTAAGAGTACGGGCTGCATTTAAGAAGGAACCAAAAAACACCCCAGAGTTCATAGATCAAGTTAACATGGAAGGGATCAAGTTCAAATGTTTCCCCAAATAGCAAACGTATTCTTACGTCAACAAAAATATTCAGACCTTGTTATTTTATACATTTTCATCTGTCCTACACTACTATACTTACCGGGAAAGCAATCCAATAAGCGAGATACAGAGATCGATTACTAATTTTACCCGCTAATAGCATCATCAATCTTGAAGGGAAAAATGTCAATAATGCAGGTCAAAAAAAAGATTTTAAACAGTAACTATGTTGACAAGTGTTATATATTTTGCAATCTGTTAGCAACTACACAAGCAATCAATACATTTCAAGTGAGTCAAGTTTATAAAAGTCTTTTCGGATTGTGTTTCCAGTCTCTGAAAAGTTAAAGGTATGTCTTTGAGAAAAGTGTAAAGACTCCAACTCCATTTTCTTATTTGACATTGATTCAGATATGGCCTAACATTTAACAAAAGCTTACTTCAACTATAATTACCATTCATAGCATGTGTTAAAAATAGCAGCACTTCTTATATTTTTTTGATAAACAATAGATTCGATAGTTCACTTGTCTGACATTAGAAGTGATCATTTGTTTGTGTGTGGTATTTTAAAGCATGCAATATTTTGTGAGTTGTTTAAATCATGTGATATTGTCACGCAAATGCAAAAAAGGAAAGAAGAGCGTGGGAAAGAGCAGAGGCCAGAACACAATTAAGGCAGACTTGGAAGCAGCTGGGATGAAAACATTAATATCTGAGGGCAAAGCAGCAAACATGGAAGAAGGATTACAAACACTGAAAGAAAAAAGATAAACCTATGAACATCAGTGAGAGTGCAGGGGAGAGTAGATATATCACAACAGAAGTTCATGGAAAAAAAAGAAACAAGGTGAAACAAGGTCTGCAAATTAAATTGCCTAAAAATGACACAGAGGAAGAGACAGCCCAGAAGAGTTCTCTGACATTGAATTTGCAGACAAAGAATATCTTCCTGAGGAGGAAAGGGAAATAGAAAGTAAAGAGATTGAAAGACCCTCCTCACCCAAAAAATAAAGACAAAAAATAATCTGAAATATACAGAATTTGAAAATGAGGCCCTTATTGAAAAATGGGTGCCATCATTTGATTAATTGGGAAATATTCTGCAAAAACTGCTACTGCCCAAAAAAATAAATATTGGAAGGAAATAGCTGACCATGTCAACAGTATTGCTGTATGTCCCAGAACTTGCAGCATTGCAAGAAAAGATACCAAGATACAGTATAAGAAGGGTTCTCAAGAAAAAAACTCTCTGAGGATTCCAAATATAAGTACAAATCATGAGCAAATGTTTTATTCATATTAATATTTGCTGATCAATTTGTTTTTACTTTTTGCTTGCTAACGATCCTTCTTTAGTCTGTAACTTTACTTTCTTCCTGCTTTCTTTACCTTCTTCTTTTAATTACCTTATTTTATTTGCTGATTGCTTCTACTTATTGCTTACTATCTTTCCTTAACTATAATTTTCTCCTTTCCTGCTTTCTTTACTTCTTTTATGTTATTGGATAGCTAATTCTTGGCAACCTAATAAAATCAACATTTTTTTAACGTTTTGAACTGGAGAAGGTCCTTCCAAAAAAAGCTTTCTACACTGCTTATGAAGAAATACGGATGCCTCTTATTCATGGAGATTGTGTGACTGGTGTCCCTGGTGTTTTTGATTCACCAGGAAGCTCATCATTAATGTAATAATAATTATTTTTAACAGAATCATCAGTAACATCTGTCACAAGCAAAGTCAAACAATCATCATATGATTATGAACATGAATTTTTGAGGAGACATGTGGGTTGAGTAAATATTCTCAAATGGTATGTGTCAGTGTGTAAGACAGGTGCTTGACTGAAAGAAGTTCAGTGTATTGGTCATTTGAGCTGTGATATTGAACATGCTAATAATGCAAGGTTATGTATAGTTATTCTCATTGCTATGTAGCAGTCTTGCAGTTATGTAGTCAAAAGCATAAATAGAGTAGTGCTGCACAAACACTCACTGCTTTTTGTAGCGAGAGTCTACCGAGAGATATACCCTTCCGAGAAATATATTTAAGCAGCACTCCAATGTTATAACAAATTGTGATTTATTTGTGCCTCAAGATAGGCGACTGGTGAAGTCTGAAATGTTGCCTAGCTTGAGGCACAAATAAATCACAATTTTTCACTACATCTGAGTGCTGCTTAAATATATTTCTTGGATTGTGTATCTACTCTGGGCAGAGTCTTGCAGTTATCTATTCAATCTTGTACTTATGTGCAGGCAATCTTTTAATTTTTGCCTAATGGTGTGTATGTTTAAAGACTGGACATATTTCACTAATGGTTATTTTAAAAAGGAATGTAGATAAAAGATTTCTGTTGATTTTTAACTGCTTTTTTTACAAAAGAAAAAAATTAACAGAACAACATTCTCCATAATGTTTGACATGGTTCTCCAAAACATTTTTCCCTTTTTAGATAAAACTCCAAGAGTTGACTTGGAAGGTCAGCAGCTCTTCAGTGAACCACAACAGTGATATGACAGAATACAGAAATGTAATTGTTGATGCAACTGCAACATGCCCTAAAAATGTTACAGATTATAGAGAATTTTCAGAATTTCTGACTGAGGCTGGTACTGATAATAATGCTAACCCCTCAGAATGCCCACAACATAGAGGTCAAAATCGTAAGGTCACATCCACAAGTAGTAATGTTGCAAAGTGTTATAGATAGAAGTCGAGTAATGACGACATGCTGCTGTGGGAAAGATAGTGCTGAGAGTACAGCAAGCACGTCTACAGTTGCAACTAGAAAACTTCGTAAAAAGAAACAACTTTCCACATTATTGATATGCTGACTGATATAGGTGAGGTATAGTGATGGGCGAATCTCCCCCGTTTCGCTTCGCCGAAAAATTTGCAAATTTCCAGCGGAATTGGCCAAAAAATTTGCGAAGCGAAACGAGTCGCGTATTTGACATGCGTTGCGTCGTTTTCGTTGCGTTGCGTCATTTTCGAAGCGCGTCGCCTCTGGCGAATACATTCGCCCATCACTAGTGAGGTAACATAACAAAGTTATACTGTCTTTTATTGTATGGAAAAATGCTTCCATAAACAGCACAAGTGAGTTTTTGTTATACTTGTTGTATTATATATTTTATTTTTATATTTTTTATGGGCAACTTTGGCATGTACCAATAATTAGGGGTGCACCAAATCCACTACTTGGGATTCAGCCGAATCCCCGAATCCTTCATGAAAGATTTGACAGAATAGCAAACCAAATCTGAATCCTAATTTGCTTATGCTGTGGCAGTTTGAAGTTGCTCAGTATTAGCAGAAATAAGCAGATGGTGTCTAATGCCAATCTTACCATGTAGTACTACTTCTATCAATAAACTTCAAACTCATTGAAGCATTTGAAGCTGTGGTCAGATCTATAGCTACTTACACACAAAGTAATTGTTTATAATCTCTCTCTCTGTACTTGATTGCCTCTGTTATCTGCACTTTGTATGGGATTTGTGGGATGATCTAGAAGATCATCAGCCACAAAGCCATACCGTTCAGTACAGCACATGCAGTATTACCTGGGCCTCTTTATTGGGGTTACACTTCCTCCTAATTTATCCAGACATCTGAAGCAGCTCTTCAGAACCCCAAAAGTTCTCTCGATTACTGACCGTACTTTCACATGTGCTTTTTCACACCTTGTATGCGGCCTGGATATTGGAGTCATTAGCCACATATTACATGGGTAGCCAACATCTCCAGAAATAAAATTAGATTAAATAAGCTGCTTTTGGTCTCCCACTGTGAAATCAGGGCCTGCTTGCAAAGTCACAATGTGAGATTGATAGCTGCCACTACATTATCTGCTTCCAGTCTCCTACTGTGAAATCTGGGCCTGCTTGCAATAGCAACCCATGCTTATGGCAGGCAGGCCCTGGATTCATAGTAGAAGACCAAGAGCAAATATTTAAATTGGAAACTACAGATGACATGACACAAATATTTACCTAAAACCCATTCATCAGGCATTTTTTCACTTTTGAAATCAACATATAAGCCTGGCTGCTCAGGATGTAGTACACGTAATAGGAAAGTCATTTTAAAACTAAAAAACGAAGACCAATTGGCCATTTGTTAACCTACTAAAAGTTAACATAAAGGTGAACCACCCATTTAATGGCTTGAAGTGCATGAGAAAAAAATCAGCTCAATGTTATAATAGTTGATCTTTCTGAATCCTGAGTTTGCTCCTTATTACTACACCCCCCCATACTGTGGTTAGACCCATTGTAACAAAATCTCACCCTGGTGGTCTAGTGATGGTGCGGCGGGGACGCCCGCCGTACCGATCCTCTTCCTAAGTGCCAGCTTCCTATAGTGTGCGTGCGGCGCGCACTTTCACTATTTAAAGGCGCATGCACGCTGGCGTCATTACGTCAGCGCGCAATGGCGCCAAATTCAAAGGGACAATTGTGTAATTTTCATTGCCCGTGATAGGATTTTCTCCTGGTGCCTTTAACCTGTGCTGTAAAGCTTCTGATCTGATTTACTACCTGTGTTTGACCCTGCCTGGCTTTTGACTACCCTGTTCTCTGTATCCTGACCTGTGCTTGTTATTCGACTACCGATTCTGCCTCATCCTATCTGATTGATCACCCGGTTTGACCCTTTGCCTGCCTGATGACTCCTAGTTATCCGCCTGCCTTGACCCGGCCTGTCTGACCTCGAAACTGCTTATTCCATCTGTACCGTGACCATCGGCCTTTAAAGAACTTTACTACAGTCGTGCCCCATTGCTGGCCAGAACTCCTGCTCTGCACCTCTCGTTTAAGTCCAGGTGGCATCTGAGTAGCTGAGGGCTCCTCCTGAGGCCAAAGGCGGTCACACTACTGGTGAAACACGAGCCGAGACCAGGGTGCTTGGCACTTGTTTTGGTATTTGGGTGCCGACCGTGACACCCATATATTCTTACACTATTAAGTCATAATATAAACTTCGATGTGCAAAAGATTTGTAATTTTTACTCCTTTTATTTATCACTGTCATCAGTAGAACTTTACATTGTACAATTATGGCCATAATATTCCCACATTTTTTTCCTCAAGATAATTGTAAGATGACAATTTGATGGTCTCCCCAATGGTCTCCTCTTCTCCATATCTATCATCAGAGAACCTTTTTGTCAAGTTCTGAATTTGCAAGTGTTAAGAGTAGGCTTCCACTGTTTTCATTCATCTCTTACATACATGTAATCTTTTTAACATTATAATTCATATTCATCTATATTCTGTTATTCTCTTTTATCTTGAAATTGCCCAGTATGTTTTTGCAACACAGATACTGACATCTACAGTAATGCAGGACTACAATTCTTGGTAACTGGTGCATGTTGGGAACCATGGAATTGCCAGATGTTGCCCTATAGTTAATGCTTAGCAGCTCTTGTAAGGTTGGAGCCAGGAAGCTGTATTCAGAAAGTCCAAGTTGTATTCAGCCAAAAGATCTGGGCAGGCAGCAAATAGAGAAGCCAGGAGTTAAAGTAAGTAGTTCAGAATCCAAAAATCAGTCAATAAATAATTATAGCACAACCAGGGGTAGAATCTTTGGTGTCCTTTTAATTCAAATCTGGCACCAAACTGCTGTGCACAGACATTGCCTGATGAAATGATGATGTCGATACAACACAATGTATGAGAACACAGACTGATTTTGCTTCCAGAAAGGATTAATTATATCTTCATTGGGATCAAGTACAAGGTACTGTTTTATTATCACAGAGAAAAGGGAAACAATTGTTGAAAATTTCGATTATTTGGATAATATGGAGTCTGTGGAAGATGGTCTTTCCTTAATTAGGAACTTTCTGTATAACCGGTTTCAGATATTGGATTATGTACCTGTATATGGTACACATTTAATGTGTTCTCTCAATTCCATTTGAACTGTTATTATCTGGCACACTGCAGTACCCTGGCTAAGGCTATTAAATGACATTTCAGTGCAGTCTACATCACTTTGCCTTCCTCTCTTTTTACCTTTTCCCATCTCACACAAAGTCCAACGCTAGTTGCACTGACTAAAATTATTATCATCAAAAAACCATTTAGAAATCACAGGGAAATGAAGACAAATGAAAAATCAAATCATACTGTGCAAAAGATGGGTTTGCATATTTCACCTTACAGCAATGCCTAATGTCCAGATATTAGTTCTTTTAAAGTGTTTGTTTCTATGGTGAATGCTTTAGTAGTGAAGATGAAGCATTCATTATGTGGCACTCGGCTACTGCAGTAACTCATTTATGGCATAATGTACTGCCTCTATTTGCAGCTGTCTAATACCTTAAAAGAAAATCAAACAAACATTACATTTAGCTTGTTTTTTTATTACTTTTTTCTTGCAAGTTGAAGCATTACCACTGGTGACCTGAATATTATCAGTCCTGCAATTTATGCTTTGCTTTCTATTTACTATATTTTTTATATTCTTTACCAGTACCTCTTCCATTAACCAATCCAATTTCACCTTATTATAATATATAGAAGGTATGTTTTACAGTAGAGTTGAGAAGACATTTGTCTTTGGCTCCAAGCAGCCCCTTAGGGGGGTGCAAATAAAAGAACTTGATGCACAAATGTAAAAATAATTTAAAACTTTAAAAGACCATCTTAACCACAGCTTCAAATCTTTAACAAGGGTGGTTTATGTTGTGTTTGGTGGAGGAGAGTATAACAGTGCTTTATTAGCAGGTTCATGCAGCCATTACATAACAGCAGTAACTCTTACTTTCACTTTCAAGCTGTACAGAAAGTCCTGTGTATGCACAGTGACACCCGCAGGCCATTTGTATAAACACCACATATTCCCCCTATAGTAGGAAAGCATTTGGGCAAATATAATAAACAGTAACAATTAAGTGGCAAAGTGTTAAATTCTAATTTTTAAAGAGACAGTAGTTCAATTTTCGAATGGTCAAATTTGAAAAAATTAGATTCAAATCTTTTTCAATTGGAATCAAATTTTGGCCTATTCGATGGTAGAAGTAGCAAAAAATCACTTTGAAACTCAAATTTTTTCCCTTCGACCCTTTGTAAATCTGCCCCTTAAGGCAGGGCCATCGCTGAGTGAAAGAGTAAAGGTGTGGTGTAGGATCCCATCCAGCAGAGTGGTCATGGAGAAGAATTTAAGCCTGACACCCTATTGATTGTGGTCCCTTCACTAAAAGCAATTTAGGAGCTTGGGCATGGCCAAATTTCAAGGTCCCAGTGCCGGCCTCTTCTGTCATGCATGCCCCTTGTCGCCGCCACATGGTCCCAGCACCGGCCTCTTCTGGTGCATTTGCCGTTGCTGTATGGTTCTAGCGCTGGCTGCGAGAGCGCACTTTCAAGCCCTGGAGCACTGGGGAGCTTTGAGTCCCCAGTGCTCCTTAGGAATACAGCTGGGTGCCTGCCGCCCCTAAATTTCTGCCGCCCTCGGCCCGGGCCTTATTGCCCTAGCCACAAATCTGGACCTGGCCTTGGGAAGCTACTCCCTGCCACAGATCCTTGATGGAGCACAAAGCTGCTCTTTCTCTCTCTCCTCACTATCTTACTCTCCTAGAGAGTCTATAATGATATCTAATTCTGTCTCTAGCTTGAATAATTCACAGGGTCCCTGCTCCCCGACTTGTATCTGTAGAGGTGCTGATAAAAGGGCTTTGCTGGGTTTTGGTGTACCCAGGCTCAGTGATGGGCGAATCTGGGGAGTTTCGCCGAAGTTTTGCGAATTTCTACTAGAAATTTGGATGCGGGTATCCGTATTTGGATGCAGGCGTCTGTTTCTGGACGCCGGCGCCCATTGCTAACTCACTGAACAATTATGTCCCATGATGTCCTTCAATTCGCTGACTAACTCAGAGTTAGAGAGCTGAAAAGCAGTAGTCTGTTATGTTAGACATCCAGTCACTCTGTCTTTTATACATTACATTTTTGCCTAGCTAACAATTTTAGAAACATGTTTTATTTTGCACAGCCTATCTATATATCCAGTTTTTATTTGTTGTGTAGTTCACATGCATTAATCTGAATTAGCCCCTTCTTTGTCAGAAAAAGAAAAATTGTCTGGCGCCACACATGAAATACAGAAACACTTTTGATTTGTAGAAGTAAAGGAAATTCACAGAAAAGAACTGCAATACCAGTTGGATAACCAAATAGAACTGGAATATGGGACACCTGGATATTAAATAGACTTATTATTATTATTAGTACTAACTGGGCAATAGGCAGAGTCCCCCCTCCTGCCTACTCCTATATCATTTGCAACATGAAGTTTCCTCCAGAACCAAGCCTTTCAAGCTGGGCCACATTCATGTCCATTCTGGGCCGCATGTGGCCCTCGGGTCAGAGGAAGGCAAAAAAAAAAAAAACCCAAAACAATCTGAAGCCTCTCCAGTTTGCATCAGAGGGGAAAAAGATTCCTTCCTGACTCCAAAATGGCAAACAGACTAGTCCCTGTATCAACTTGTACTATGTGCTATCTTCCATAACCCTGTATTCCCTCACTTGCTAAAAAGCCCTCACTGTAGAATCCTTTTCCAAATATTTAGCCAGAACCTCCATTCTTCTAATCAGAATGGGTGACTTCATGTCAGCTGTAAAGACCTACTTGTAAATAAAGCAGTAGAGAGATTAATATATGATCCCCTTATATATTTATACATAGTTATCATATCACCCCTTAAGGGCCTCTTCTCCTGCGTGAACATCCACAATTTGTCCAGTCTTTCCTCATAGCTAAGATTTTCCATACCTTTTACCAGCTTAGTTGCCCTTCTCTGGACCCTGTCTAATTCAGTAATGTCCTGTTTAAGCGCTGAAGACCAAAACTTTATGGCATATTCTAGATGGGGCCTTACCAGTGCAAGAATGGCCCCCTCCTCCTGTGAATCAATGCCCCTTTTTTATACAGCTCAAGACCTTATTTGCCCTTGATGCTGCTGACTGGCATTGCTTGCTACAGCCAAGTTTATCATCTACAAAGACTCCAATGTCCTTTTCCATAATGGTTTTGACTTGTGCAGTCCAATTAAGGGTATACGTGGCTTGGATAGTTTTACACCCCACTACTTTAAATTTATCAACACTGAATCTCATTTGCCACTTAGCCAGTTTGTCAAGATCATGTTACAAGGATGCCACATCCTGGATGGAATTAATTGGGCTGGATAATTTTGTGTCATCTGCTGACTGCTGACTTACAATAGCCTCCCATCAGTCATTCATGAACATGTTAAATAAAAGTGGTCCCAATACAGTGCCCTGAGGGACTTTTTCACTTTGGACTCTATTACACTTTTGAGTATCCTTGGGACACTTGTGGACCTTTAAATTCATGTGTTCGCACTTATGTATTGCACTTGACAGAGACCAGTGTGCTAATAACTTGCCGTGGCAAATAAAGCACTAGCAGGTAGTTTTTGCTTTGTTATTGGCTTCTCTTTAACCATCTATGATTAGGACAGGTAGCCAGTGGAGGGGAGAGAGGTCAGTGAGGTTTAAGGGAGGTACCAAGGAAGAGGCAAGCAGAGGTCATATAGGCCAAAGGTCAGGGCAGTTGGAACTGAATTGTAGTTGTGTATTAAGCAGAAGGTAAGCACAAGTAACTGTCATGGATAGTCAGTAACAAGGCAGGACATAATAGAAAATAGCCCTAAAAGCAGAAGGAAACCAACTTGATCCAGCATCCAAAATCCTTAAATAGGCCATAGAAATAGATGTGGCGCACAGTGGGGGCTCATTTATCAACACTGGGCAAATTTGCCCATGGGCAGTTACCTATAGCAACCAATCAGTGATTAGCTTTTTGAAGCCAGCTGCAAGTAGAACAATGAATGCAGCAATCTGATTGGTTGCCATAGGTCACTGCCCATGGGCATATTTGCCCACTGTTGATAAATGACCCACCATGTCTTGGCTTAGCTTTATATTTTCTTAATCATGAGATAAAAAGAGTACATGCGTGAATAAATATCACAGTAGGACATTTACATTATCACAGAACATGATGCAATACGGGGACTTACTGATGTTAAGGTAGTGCAGGGATCAAATGAGAAACGTGGCATTCCTAATAAGAAAATGTTATGCCTAAAATATTTAGCTCATATTGACTAGTGTAGTGTTCTTATAAATTCCTTCTCAGTATTTAACACATGCCTAGGGCAACAACTCACTGTACGGTAATATGTTACTGCCCCACTTTAAATTAAAGAATTAATATTTAATTAAGTCTATTATGTACTGGCAGGCTAAATAATGTCTAATTGTTGCAATCTAATTATATTGTGGGACTGTGTTGTACAGTGTTTTTTATAACAAGGCTGTGCATGCTTTAGTATTCACACACACAGAGTGATTGATTAGCTGAGAGCATTTAAGAGCACTGATAACTGTTATAAAACTCGAATAAATCTTGCTTTCTACTAAAATCGACTTTATTCAAGGCTAATCATTTTAGGGCAGGGTTTTTAGGTGAATGAGAATGAACTGGTTAAGTGATTTGAATATGGCCCTTTATTATTATTATTATTATTATTATTATTTATGGATTTAACTGAGATTTTTATCATATAATTAATTACGAAACATTTAATACTTTAATGTTGAAGCAGCAATTTTCAAGTCATTGTCAAATTCTCAGTTGGGCTGAGGTTGGGCTTTGACTAGACCATTCTAAGACATAAAAATTTTTTAAACAAATGCAGTGCAGCAATGGCTGTGTGTTTAGGGTCATTTCATGTTGGAAGGTGAACTTTTTCTATAAAGGAATTCAAATTTCTCTTTGCTAATTCTTCTCCAAATGAACACACAAGATAACGATAAAGAGTTCTATCCAATTTTAAATTTCCCACCGTATGCAAATTAGCCTTAGACCAAGACCTCTAATGAATTTGCGCTAGGCAGAATTCAACTATAGCGCATCTTTAGTTTGATTTGCTTGGACTGCCGGAGTAACTCTAGCTAAAATTTCCCATCATCCATTGGCCAGGATGAAACTGAGCATTTTAGTAGAGTAGCATTGTCCCAGCAAATTCTTGCCTGGCAAGAATTGCCTTGCCATCGCTGGTGAATTTTCACCACTTAGGAATAGGAAAAACTAATGTTCATTTGCCATCACTAAAATACCAGCAAGGCTATGGATAGTATAACAAATTTTCTGGCAATGAACAACAATTTGTAATGACTAGTCTTCTGCACCGGCACCCCTATGGTTCCTTCTCCGAGCTCTCCGAATCCACAACTGCCTGACCTATTCACTTAATTTTCTTGTTGATTCAGGGATGATGTCAGGATCCAGCCCTGTTTGCAACAAAGCTCATCCTTTTGTGTCATTGCCACACACATACCTGCCTCCACTCTAGCCAGTACAATATTTTTCAAAAGGTGCACACTGTTTGCACACTATTCATCAGAATATGAAAGATGGTAACTATGTGGAAGAGTAGGATCATGCTTGAATACAATTAGCTTAATAAATTGCATCAATATGCATGCTCCATTATGTTAATTTTAGAGCATTCGTACTCATGGATAAATTAATAAATGGCCCTATATGTTTCTGTATAACCAAAACCAAGGCCACAGCCATGTGAAGTTCTACGTGGAAAATGGCAGAGGGAGGCCAACATCAGGGCTGATGCCTCAGGTGGCCTAACTTTTGAACCTTAAATGTGTTGGCACCAGATGACAGTGAGCAAAAACTACTTATACACCTCTTTAAGGACAGTGGGATTCACTGGCTGGAAGGATACCAATATGTAAAATGTAAGGCACCAGCCTGTTGAAAAAACGCAGCAATTTAAAGCTCCTACTATTAGAGCAACCCCAAGTTATGAACCTTTCCATGATTCTCTTATTCATTTTACATGACCAGAGCTCCTATTCGATGTTAAGGTCACAAAATACACCCAAGTTACACTTATTTAATGTCACTGACACAATCACAAAATCCCCTCCACCTGAAAATAAAGTGCGTGCCTCTTACAATTGTCTACAAAGGTGACACATCCTGCAAGGAACTTCTCTACACAGGTCTACATCATCCAAAAAACACAAAATATTGCTTATATTCAACAGTATAGTAACATCACACTTTTACTACTTAAATTGCTTGCTAATAGTGATGGGCGAATCTAACCAGTTTCGATTCGCCGAAAAATTAGCGAAATTTGCGAATTGGCGAAAAAATTCGTGAAATCGGTCGCAGCACATTTTCTGACGCATCGCGTCGTTTTCGATGCGTCGTTTTCGGCGCGTCACGTCAAAAACGCTGCTCGACTCGTTTTTATGGCGAATTTTTGTCAGGCGAATTTTCGCTGGCGTTTCGCGAATTTATTCGCCAGCAGCGAATCGCGGGAATTCGCCGTGAATTCGCCCCTGGCGAATAAATTCGCCCATCACTACTTGCTAATATTCTGTTTTCATCCAAGTAATCGTTTTGGCTTAACTGCCTTTTAATTGATTTAGGTTTTCATCTTTATATGTTTGCTGAAATATTAACGGCATTTCATCTTATTCGTATATTTCTCTACTCAAGCCTTTCCAGCTGTAATATTATGTAAATGGGTTTTATTGCCCTCAAGATGGTGCTGTTGCTGTTTACATTTACATTGGCTGTTAGTTCCTTATTTTATTTTATCATCTTTTTGAAAAGAAAAATTTCCTTTTTAAATTTGGTTAACTTAATTTGTGCAATGTGTTCTGTCATGTAGCTTTGCATTATGCTAACACTGAAGTAACTGGATTAAATGAAAAGGGGTAATAAGATACTGGAACACAGAAATATGTAACTAATGTAAGAAGCCTTTGTGCAATTAGCATAATGTTGAAGCATCGTGTAACCACTACAACTTTCTATTCAGAATGTTGTAAAATGAATGACCTCCGAACTATTGATTTAATTGGAGAGTGATAAATACTAATTACCCTATGACACTCCAGAAATAGAAATGTTATTTTTTCTACTTCTGCATTATTGCATTTAAAAGACCATCAACCTTTGAAGAATGTTTTACAATCTAATAGAAAATAAATCAGTGATTTATTATCTGAAAGGTTTTTTTTCATCTCTTTAATAAATACAATCATTACAGGTTGCTTAGCTGAAAAAAAATCAGCTATTGCAGAAACAGAAAAAGGGTAAACAAATATGCAGATGACACTGGAGTAGCTTAGATGTGCCAGATAAAATATAGACTTAAGTATTTGTTGTTTCCCCCCCCCCCATTTCATTAAAGTTAATAATTACTTTGTGCCTAATAAAGTTATGTTTATTCTTGACTATTAAACAGGAAGTCCAGTCCCCAAGAATGTTTCATCACCACTATCATATATATATATATATATATATATATATATATATATTTATATATATATTAGCTTGTTATTGCTTATGTAGTCTTCTAAGTTGTGAAGGCAATGACAAAGGACAGACAACTTGGTTTCAGTTGATTTTTTTTTACAAATAACAAAAATTCTGTGCATGACCATCTTGGGTCATCCTACTCTTTGGTGGAGCTGCAGGCTGCTCACTAAATACTCTCTCAAAATCTGAATGAAGGTCAGCCGAGCCCTTGTTTTGCCTATTTTTGAAGCATAAAGCTGCAAAGCTTGGTTTTTACTTGGATCCCCACCCCATACTGGGGATGAGATCCTACTTCTCCACAAGTAGGTTACAAGAGAAATAAATATCACTTATCAATTTCTAATATAAAACAGGGTGTCATCTGTCACTAGTTGGGCTGTCCCAGTCCCTCACTCTACCCCAAGGAAGTGCTATCCTTTCAGGAAGGTTCCATATAAGGTTTAATGTAAGGATTGATATCCACTACATTCATATATTCAGTCACCGCAAAACATGTTCCTCGTGCAATTTAGATTCATGCATTTAATCACTGTGCAATAAGAACATCTTTAACACAACAGGGGCTGTGTTCACTTAGCCTGGAAAAGCTAACAAAGGTGTGAGAAATTATGAGTCATCACCTGTGGAAAAGGGGGAGGGGCTGTAAGTTCTCTATATAGGAAGTAGGGTGTAGCTGAGAGAGCTGAATAAGAAAGCTAAAAGATTGAATGTAAAATAAATAATTTTCCTAGTTAAATTTGCCCTAGTAGTGCAAATAAATAAATAAATATATATATTTATATGTCTATGTATATATATATATATACACACACACACACACACACACACACACACACATACACACATATATATATATACACACAATACATATACAATACATATATACACACACACACACATATATATATATATATATATATACATACACTGACTACCTGTGAAGTAGTCTCTTAGTCTCTTCTAGTTTCAGAGAAATTAACATTAATCTGTTTGGTGGATAGACTGTGTTAAATTGAAAATTGCCTTGTTTTGTGGAAAGCGCTTTAGTGAATAAAACACAGACAAATACTAGTTTGAGGTTATCCTGGGTGTCACTGTTGCTTACTTTGGAAAAGGTATTACTACAGTAGGACCATCTCTTAATGTTTTTCACGGGAACAGAAAAAGATCCAGGAAAATGTAAAATCCGGGCAATGTGAAGTTTGCAAAGAATTCCAGAAATTGGGTTTGGGGTTATGCTATTTACACACATTATTACTAAGACAGGACAATCAAGAGCTGCAGCTTTGCCTACTGAAACTCTTAATATGTGAATGGTTACGTTCCATCTAAATCAAATGACAGCTCTTATATTGAAATAGCAGAAACAGTTTGTCAGAATGTGTTTCCCTGATATTCGTACAAGAACCTGGACATTAGAATTTAGATTCCACCCCCACCCAGTGCTCTATTGTTTCCTTTGGTGTTTGTTTTGTGGCTATTTAAATATGAAATGCTTTGCTTAAGCTAAGGCAAGCATAAATCAATGAAAGATGATTTTATTGGTTTTATCCAACATTACAGAACATGTGCAGCATGGTAATGTGGTAGTATTTTACTTGGCAAGTTTGATACAATTTAATTAGAAAATCAATTAAACAATTTGGTCTTATAAATCCTACAGTATGTTTTTGAAATGCTAAAGTGGGATTTTAGATAAACAAAGAGAGTGCAATGGTGCAGCATGCAAAGATACAGAATTATATATATATATATATATATATATATATATATATATATATCAGCCTCCATTCAGGAGGCCTAATTATCATTTTAAGTTTTTCCTAAATTTGTACATGAAAATAAATCAAGATTAATCTTGAATTTCTTTATTTCTTTATTTCTAGAATATTTACAAATAAAATGATTTAAACCTCTAAAAAAACAAAACAAAGAAAGATTTTACAGTCTACAAAGGACAGCTCTCATTAGGGGGAATGTAATTAAAAATCCCAAGCATTACTTAAAATGGTGTTTTTGGAAATGTTTAGTGCTGCTCGCAATGTAAAATAATTTGCTGGTAAATTTTGCATCGCTGAGCAAAGGTTTGTGTTAACACCTGCTCTGGAGTTTTGTTAATAATTTCATCTCTAAATGCTCTTTGTGATTTTGAAACTTTATTACCTACAAATTTTATTTCAAAAGCCATTTGGTTGGAAGTTGTTGAGGTACTGTATCTAATTGGCCATAAAGGACGCAAACATGGGCGCTAACATTCACAATGGTGTTTTAGAACATTTAATGGAGAAGTTTTGCATTAGAGTCTTTTCATTTTAAAGGAGAAGCAAAGGCTGAGTTTACTTGGGGGTGCCCAAAGTTAGGCACACACAAGTGATTGTATATACTTACTTGAAACCCTGGGCCAGTGCTCCTATCAGCAGAAAACTGCACCGGTATGGAGTTATTCCTTCAAGCACCACAGAGTGATCGGCATCTTTCTTCAAATTTCCCGAGGCAGAGACATGGGCAGCAGAACAAAATAGCCAACTTCTTTGTTGAAGTTCGGCACCCTTGCGAAGAAAGAAGAAGAAGGGAGCCAATTGCTATGTACTGCTCTCTGGCATAACCCTGGACTGGTGCAGTTTTCTGCTGATAGGAGCACCGACCCAGGGTTTGGGTAAGTAAATACAGTCACTTCGGGGTTCCCTACTCAGCCTTTCCTTCTCCTTTAAACTTAATAAATATAGAAATGATGGTTTTCAATAATTAGTTAAAAACACAATTTTTAGCACTAATAAGTTTGATTCATGGAAACAAACAAATACAAACTTTAATAAATGACCCCCTAAGTGTTCTAAATAATATCCTGTCACATTGTTATAGTATGCCTGTGATATCTGTGTTGGGGTTTGGCACAGAAACTGATGGCAGAGCTGAATGCGGTTTGGTGCATATGTTGGTGCAGTATGTGAAAAGGTGAACTATTAGCCTAGAATGTTTAGTGCACTGACAGCTTTAAGGACACAAGTAATCTAGTGTACTAATAAGTCTTCAACTATGTTAAGCTATATTAACTATCCTGTCTTTATTCATTAACTCATATGTCACAATCAGATGTAAAACTGTGCAAGCCATTACAGAGGTAACACAATGTCACAATTACAATGGACAAATTAGCACATAAACTAAAGTTTAAAAAACTGCATTCAGCGAGGCAGCTCCAGGGACAATAGAATAATTACCGGAGAGCTATAGTCATTATAACAAAATGAAGCAAGGAAAGAATACAAGAATTCAGAATTCTACCTTGGGATTAACAGCTTTCTTTGAACGGGCATTTTCACTGACTACTTATGGTTGTACACAAGACCAAGGGCATAGCCATAACCGAGAAAAAACACTTAGCTTAAAGGACATTATTTATCAAAGTTGACCAAACTTTCTACTATTTTTCATGGCAGTTTAGCCTTTAGAGCTCTGTGTTTTGTTTGTGTCATTTGAAGGTAATTCAAATATATTGTTCTTGCCAAAAAACACTGTTGGTCTGTTTTGTATTTTTTAAATGAACACATATGTACTGATCAACAAAGCATCAAATGCCTTTTGCTTTAGTGTTTTAAAGGACATATAATGCTTACGTTTTACTGCTACAGATGAAGCCACTTTGAATTGTGCATTTGAGACAGAAAAACTTAACCCATCTATCCCATTTATCCCACTTAGCACAGCATATTGTGTCACAGCATCCCATACAATTAAAGAGTTCACCATTGAAAACAATGGGGCTTTGGTATGCTAATGAAAAGGTTAAATGCATTACATGAATTAAGATAACTTTAGATAACACAGTGTCTTCAATTAACCCTGAGTCATGACGTATACATACTATAAAAAGTTCTGCTGGGGTTGAGCATTGTAATGCTTAAGCTGAGCTCAGGAGAGGTGGCTAGGAGAAAACAAGAATCAAACAGCTAGAGCAGAGTTTCTATGGGAACCAGTAATGATATCTCTTCATTGGGGTGTATTTAATAATCTGAGCTGAGAAGAACTGAGCATGCTCATAAATCAATTCAAAGGAAATTCCTGAGGGAGGGGACCAAGTAGGTTAGAGGAGGAGAAGGATTTCTAAGTGATTAAGGGGATGCTTACTGTTAAACTTTTACCAACCAGAGTGTCAGTTATCCAAAGATTTTAAAGAGTCTGTTCACTGATTAAATTTTTGTGGAGGAGGTTTACATGTCCTTTAATGAAAGTGTATGAAGAGATATTAATTTTGCCTTTAAATAAGCTATATACTTTTGTATGAAATAGTTATTAATTCTAATAGTCTTCAGTGGATCTATATAAGTCTTATCTTTTATAATTTACCATAGCACATAAGAAAGATTTACTGTATGTACTGTGCACATATGGATTTCTTTATAGAGAGTTCCATGCTAATGCTCATCTTACTGGAACATGTGCTATTATAGAAATTGCATCCATTAAGCTTCATTTGGTTCCACATTAGAACCCAAGAAAAAACAACTCTGATTTGATCTTTTATTGAACTCTCTAACTATATTATCTCTTGAAGCCACATATTTGGAGGCCATTTTCTAATAAAAATATGACGTAAGTGAAAAAAGATAGAGCTTCTGATAGGATTTAGGTAAGAAATTACAAATCATTGCAGAGAAATACTCTGGTCCCCTAGCCTACAGGGCCAGGGGTTATGTTGAAGCTTTAAATTTCCACAAATGATAACTTTTTAACATGTCCCAGGATTGTGTCACAGGTAAATAAGCACAGTCTTTTACAGGTATGGGACCTGTTATCCAGAATCTTCTGTTCTGGATAAGGGATATTTCCATAATTTGGATCTCCATACCAAAAATCTACTAAAAAAATAATTTAAAGATGAATTAAACCCAAGAGGATTGTTATGTTTCCATTAAGGATAAATTATATCTTATTTCAAGTACAAGGTACTGTTTTATTATTAAAGAGGAACAGGAAATAATTTTTAAACATTTTAATTATTCCATTGAAATGAATTATATGGGACCGTCCAGTAATTTGGAGCTTTCTGGTAACAGGTTTCTGGTTAATGGATCTGTATATGCTTTACTAGCTTCACTCGTACAAAAAACTAAAATATGAATAATTATTATCCCTCTAATGGGAAAATTTTTGATCAAAAACCAAAATTCAGAATGGCTTAATGATTTTTCTAAGCTCATCTTGTGGTAAAAAAAAATTGTGAAGCTACCATCTGTAGCGTTAACTTTAAGTTTTTTCACATTTGATGGTAAAGGAGTTGAGCACTTTAGACAACTATTTGAATTCTCAACATAGTGGAATGACACAAAGATTTGCTTCCAAACACATGCTGATGTGTCAGGTGGTTTGAATAGATCTCAGCAGGTTCAAGGTTCCACTTTTTTTTTTTTTTAATAATAAAGCTATGGAAGACAATCTAAAAATCTTGAACAATAAGAAAACACTATTTTTGTTGAGATCTGTAATGATCTAACAAAGATCTAAACCCTTTAGCGAGTTAAAGCCTACTATGTGTATTTTGCAGCTATAGCTTGGTACCTATCCACTGTTTCAGCAATAGCTAGGGCTTCCTTCATTATAAGATGACATATGCTTTTACAGCCAACTGTCATCATTGATGTGGGACGCACAACCCTACTGTCAGCTGCTGGATTAATGGGGCTTTAAAGGTCTTCACATATATCACCTTATCCCACACCTACTTGGCAGTTCTTCCATAGAGGCAGACTGTAGAACATGGCAAAATGTAAATTATTTAGAAACCATTATTTCTCTTTTCACCTCCTGTGCATTGATAAATTATAAAATAGCATAAAATGGCACAGGATTAATGAATAAAAGAACAATAGAGACTTATTATTGCATAAAGGGTCAGTGTGATACACTAACCTCAACTGCTAGATGAAACTATATTAAAAAAAAAAAACACACAGGTACCATAGTGCTAAATTTCTTACAGTTTGATGGAGCCCCAAGGAGAGAAACCAAATACAGTTCACAAGAAAAGATGGATATTTCACATCTTAGGTCTGTACACCGATACTGATCCCATGAACACTAGAAGTGAATTATTCTAAGTATAATAGTGTGAATTGCCATTTAAAGTGTATGAAATTGAAATGTTAGAGTGCAGAATATATCCAGCTATTGCTACTTCCAGTTTATATACTCTACTGTAAAAATACTGGTGGCCTCTTATAGACATGTTCCTGTACATACCACACACTTTACTTAATTCTAGTAATCCATTAGATTATACTCGATTTATCCAAAGTGAGATGGACATAGTGTGCTAATAATTATTACCAGAATGATGTAATAAACCATACACTCACCATTCTGATTGGGATAGACCACAATGATTACTTTTTAAAACTGCCTCCAGCAATCCTACTTTGATTTTATTTACATTCCATCTTTTGAATAAATACAGTATGTTTGATTTTGTATTGCAGGTTTCCAGATATCAGCACAATATACCTCTGTCAACATTGAACTCTATTAATTACCTGCTTTAACAATATTGGTTATTTGAATAATGCAAGGATTTAGCCTCTTTTGTCTCTGTATCTCTAAACTGGACATGCTGATTATACAGTTACAACCATATAAAACAGAGTTTCATATTCTAACAATATTATATATACATCTCACTGCAGCAATATTCTGGGGGGAAAGATAATGTGGATTTGAAATAATCCCAGTATAGGGTTCATAGTGAAAATGTGTCAATAAATGTGGGAAGGATAATGGGATCTTTCTGACAACATTTCCTATTATCTGTATTATATATACTCCCAGGAATAGTAAATAAGAAGGAACTCAATAAACAGCAGAGAAAGCATTAATCCTGCTTCCCACTGAGAGTCAAACTAAAATAAATCACTCTCCTTCTCCCCCATCTGCCTCTTTGGGTCAAGTGAGAATGCATATGCTGTGGGCGCTGTTTGAAATCAAAACAAATGGGAAAAATCTGTAGTCATTAAATCATACTTATAAAAGTAATCTTTACCAGTGAATATTATGGAAGTTATTTTTACATGGAATAATTAAAGGAGAAGAATTATCATTAATTTTACCCATCTGATACCCCGGGCTGATGCTCTGCATCACCAGGGGGTTCTTCTAGGGAGCACCACAGAGCGATCCTCTTCCTGCTAGGGGCTGGCTATTTTGCTTTACTGTGCATGCGTCTGCTCTGGGAAATTTTAAATCCAAAGAAGCAAGATGAGATTGCTCAGTGGTACTCGCTAGAAGATCCCCGGGCCAGGCCAATGCTGTTTCTGCTGATAGGAGCACCGGCCTGGGGTGCTTAAGCACACTGAAATAAGAAGAATTTAAGTAATAATATAAGGATCAAAGTACAGGGCCCACAGGTTCAAGGGAGCTGTGAAATTAACACCCATATTGAGGACCTTCCATATTTAACCGACTTGCTCCAAATGTTTTTTATGATATAATTGGATGACTTCTTGAACAAGCAAAAATCCATGGCTAAATTAATCTACAGATCTCCCATTAGTTTTTTAGTTGATTTTAGATAGATAATAGATACAGTAGATAAAGAATAGATAGAAAATAGATAGATTATATCTAGATATGCACTGGTTTCATTTGTAGGGATTGATAGACTGCTATTTTTTCAACTTAAATTATCTACAGTATGTACAGCAACTATGTAATGAATCACACAATAGCACAGTTTCCAGAGCCTTGAGCATTGTCATTTTCATATACTTGTAAAAAAAGTGAACCCTTATGAGCACCTCCAAAATGGTACATTGCAGATGAAGAAATTTATATTTTGTGTGCATTTTTTCTTGCTGTTCTCCTAGTTCTTATACAAAAAAGGGGGGTTGTGGATGCACTCCTAAGGCTTAGTTAAAATATATCAGTATAACGGAAGTGCTACTGACTTGTCCAGTTAATCAATGCACATTCCCTAGTCCCCTGTCTAAGTAGTTCAGTTCATATGCAAGTGCATGTATTTACAAAAACAAGGGTTTTTAGTTAAAAAGTTATGATCATAAAGTTGATAAGCCACCATACCTCGTCAAGGTAAACCCCACACTGCAGTCCCTAACTTGTTTACCTCTGGTCATAGTATATAAGGTCTTGTACCTCTCTGCATAATAACATTGGAGTAAATGTCTCCTGAACCTTGGTTTCAGTCTGAGGGCTAAATCCTCCCCCGCCTCTAGCTAGCGGCTTTTAAGAGAGAGAGATTGCCCAAACCAATGACCATTTTTAAAGAAACAATGAAATAAAGCCACCATACCACATCAAGGTAAACCCACATGGTGTTCCCTAACTTGTTTACCTGTGCCCAAATTGGTTCTCCCAATTCTTGTCATGATTCACTTTATATCATCCCTAACCACTTCTTGGCAAAATCCCACAATGTGTTATTGTGATGGCATTATCCCATGAGCTTTAGGCTAACAGTTCATAAAGGCTTTTTTTTCACTGATTCTTGTACTGCATATGTTTATTCCAGAACAAACATAAGTACTATGTACATAAGTTATAACCAAACATTTGTGTTATACTACTAAACTCTGTTTATTATTGTATTTTCATTTCTGATTTTCCTCCATTGATATCACTTTCATTACCCCTCTTGGTCAAATTCCAGAATGCCTTATTACAGCAACACAAGCACGAACATTCCTGGAGGTGCTAAATAAGGCATATGATTGACTACTTGAAAGTCCTATGTGAACTGGAAGTCTACTGAGGACTCTGTTGGGCAGTACACCTGTTTTCTATACAACCAAAACTCGCCTCCAAGTGAGGAATTAAAAAATAAGCACATGCTTTGATGCCACTGGAAGCAACATTCAAGAGTTTGGTGAGCAACATGATGTTCATTAGTTACTGACTGGGGATGCAGGGTCGGACTGGGCTAGTGGGACACCAGGAAAAATCCAGTGGGTTCCATTGACCCAGACCAGCTATTGCCACTGCTTCTGACCTACCTCCCTGGTCCCAGTCACAGTAGTGAGAAGGAGAAAATATGAGTGGGGGTGGAGAGGGTTGTGGATGGCCTGGAAGGGGTTTTGTGGCTGGGGCAGGGGCTGAGGGCCTGAAGCAGCAGCCCTAGTGGGCCCCAAGCCCCCCAGTCTGACCCTGGATCAATGCCTTATTGTAATAGTATTATCAGAAGTGCCTAAGTAAGAAATCATTAAATGTTATATAAAATATGTTTACTCCTTGAAACATATAAACATAGTAGAAAAAAATAAATGCTTGTATGCCTTTAAATTGAGATTGAGGTGCACACAAAAAGCTTTTCCATTTCAAAACATGTCAAGCTTCACTTGAAGTTCGAGTTGTTTACTTTTCTATGACAGCATCAAATTTTGGTGAGAAAACTATTAAATGAAAGAAGATTCTCAGTCTTGCAGTGCATTCACTGTCCAATATCTAATACGAGAGTGATATCCTCAGATATGTGCTGGTCAATAGGACACTGACAAACGCTATCCTTAAATCTTCCGTTATTCATATCAAACATATTTCTCAGACTTGCTACAGTACCTTCTACTTATTATGACATTATCATGAAAATCACCTGGTGTTGCTATTATGCCTTAATTCAGATAGCTTGCATCAAGCTAAGCTTTTTTGTATCAATATTTTAGTTTATGAACATGTGTGGGCAGATGTATCTAAATTCAATCAGATTAAACCAATACACGTCAATGTCTGTGGGAATCTAAAAAAAAAAAAAAAATTATGCTTTAGGAAGGCCGTGACAAGACTACTGCCAGTTTCTATGGCAACAAAAGCAACACATTGAAATGGATTGTATTATTATATAAAATTAACCAGGATTTATTATATAAAGTTTTTAATAGAATAGTTATTGGAAGACCCAATTAAGACAACACAAGTTTAATGGATTTCTGTAATTATGAATTTAAAAGGGTAGTTCATTTCTGGCAAGTATGAATACTGAAATGCATGCCGGCAACCTGCTAAAATCGAGAATCTACATATATATTTATATTCTGACACTCAACTAATGTGAAGAAGAAGATGAAATGTTGCATAGCTGAAAGTAAAAAGTTTATATAATTTATACTTAGCTTGGTTTTTAGGTTTTAGCTTGTACATTGCTCTTCCATAATTAACAGTCCTATTAAGACAGAGTGAAACTTGAAAGAGAACCAAGGATGGAAGGTCACAATGCAGTGAGATAGATGTTAATACATTGAAAGATAGAATGTGCATAAAGAAATAAAACAGTGACGTCAAAAGGAGCCTTGAGCTGTAGCAAAAGACCAATGAAGTTCCCTGGTAAAGAAAAATCTGTAAAGATATCTATTATGAATATCAGTTGGTGCTTACCAAAGGTCAGTGAAAAGTAGCATCTCACAATACATGAGTTGTTAAGTTATTGGTTACTGAAGTTACAGAAGATTGTATGGGGGGGGTGGGTAATGATGGGCAAATCTGTCCTGTTTCGATTCGTCCAAATAATTTACAAAATGGCAAAAAAATTTGCGAAACAGCTAAAAAATTGCAAAATGCATTGAAGTCAATGGGCATCAAAATAGCTTTGAAGCGTGGCAATTTTGATGTGAGCAACTATTTTTATATAAGCATTTTGTCCAAATGCGTTGAAGTCAATGGGCGGTCGAATAGTTTTGCCGCTCATCAATCTTTATGTGTGCACCAAATTTTTTTTTGTCACGAGAATTTTTCGCTGGTGATACATTAGAAGACATTATAGACAAATATCAGGGGACCTTTTTACCCATAAAGAGGATCACCGCACCAGAGGCCATCCCTTCAGACTAGAAGAAAAGGACTTTCATTTGAAGCAGCGTAGGTGGTTCTTCACAGTCAGGACAGTGAGGTTGTGGAATGCACTGCCGGGTGATGTTGTGATGCTGATTCTGTTGATGCTTTTAAAAAGGGCTTGGATGATTTCTTGGACAGACATTGTATCAAAGGCTATTGTGATACTAAACTCAGTTCTGTTCCTGCCATAAGGCAAGATGAGAACATTGCTTCAGGTGGCACAGAGTGAACAGTTACCAGGGGTGGCAAAAAGCCACCTCTGGTAACTTTAAGAGACAAATTTCCATTTTGGAGTGCATTAGCACTCATTGCACTAGCGATGCTCCTCCACCCGATCCGACGCTAAAAGTTGGAGGCATCTGGAATATATTTCACTAAAACCATATTTGTATGGAGGTGATTGTTACAATTATTGGTCTTCTGGTCTGAGTTTCTCTTCTACCTATGATGGTTTTGCATCCACTTGCCATGCAACTGGTAATGAGTCAGCACAGAAGTATAGGAAGATCAGAATGCCATACCAAAAGTCTTTTAAACAGATGTCCCTGGAGGTCTATGAAAGCATTTCTATTTTCCAGAAAATTACGGAAAGACTGTCTTCCACAGTCTACATTTTATTCAAATAATCCAAAAATTTTATGATTTCCTTTTTCTCTGTAATAATAAAACAGCACCTTGTACTTGATCCAAGATAAGATATAATTCATCATTATTGGAGGCAAAAAGTCTATTTTGTTTATTTAGACTCTGATTTACTAAAACTTGAACTACTCAGTTTTTTATAAAAACATATCTGACCAAACCTTCCATTAATTGATCAATTGATAAATCAATAATTAAAAAAAAAGTAGCGTTACAATGTATCATACAACTGACAATCCAAAAACTTGATTTTACTGAATTTACACTGCAAAAACTTGATTTTTTCAGATTATTGGAAAAAAACCTTGACTTTTTGTCAGATTATCCAGCGCAGAGGTGCTTAAGGGGTGATATGATAACTATGTATAAATATATAAGTGGGTCATATAATAATCTCTCTAATGATTTATTTACTGTACCAGTAGGTCTTTCTAGCTGTCACCCATTCGGATTAGAAGAAAAGAGGTTCCTCCTAAATATTGGGAAGGGGTTTGTTACAGTGAGAGCAGGGAAGATGTGGAATTCTCTCCCTGAATCAGTAGTACAGGCTGATACATTAGATAGCTTTAAGAAGGGGTTGGATGGTGTTTAGCAAGTGAGGGAATACAGGGTTATGGAAGATAGCTCATAGTTAGTGATGGGCGAAACGGCCGCGTTTCGCTTTGCCGAAAAATTCGCGAATTTCCAGTGAAATTCGCGAATTTTTCGCCGATTCGCGAAACGAGTCGCGCGTCGTTTTTGACGCACGTCGCGTCGTTTTCGGCGCGTCGCGTCAAAAACGACTCGCGACTCGTTTTTGTGCGGCAAATTTTTTTTGCCGAATTTTTTTGCCAGTTTCGCGAATTTATTCGCCAGCGGCGAATCGCGGGAATTCGCCGCGAATTCGCCCCTGGCGAATAAATTCGCCCATCACTACTCATAGTACAAGTTGATCCAGGGAATAGTCCGATTTCCATTTTGGAGTCAGGAAGGAATTTTTCCCCCTTTGAGGCAAATTGGAGAGATTTGGTTTTTGGCTTCCTCTTGATCAACTAGCAGGTAGGCAGGTTAAAAAAAGTTAAAAGGTTGAACTTGTGTCTTTTTTCAAACTAACTTACTATGTTGCTACTATGTTAGATCACAATGTTTGAGATGATGTATTTTCGGATTTGCGGTATGATAAATGTCTAAAATTTTCGTTTTTATTTTTCCACAAAGAAAAACTTCAACCCCCTAAAAACCTCAACCAGAAAAGAATTAAGGTTTAATAAATGGGCCTTTTAATGTTTGCATTTAAGGAAGGATCAGTCTGGAATACCCCAGGTCCCATGCATTCTGGATAACAGATCCCTTATTTTATATATATATATATATATATATATATAATTAGCCTACAACAGAAAATACATTCTTTCCAGAAACAGTACTCTTATTGCTACTAGTAAGTAATATGGCAAAGTGTCATAAGACTCTATTTCTGAATTCATAATCTGTAATTTGTACCTTTTAAAATGAGTACATTTTGAAGGTGTGGAGCCAAGAGGAGTTATCACAGAGATGTGTTTTTACATGGTCCCTTTACCCTAAAGCCCTTATCTGCAATTTGTGCTTGCTCTGGGCTATTGCACCCTGACCTCATAAACCCATTTCATAGGTCAGGGTTATAAAATTCCACACTTGCTTGGAAAAAAACTGCTACACATTATTAGTGGATACTTTTGAAATAAATGCAGAAATCCGTCAGTGTTTTGCTATGTGGTAAAACGATGCAGCCTATTTGAAAAGGCATTTATACAAGGTAACATTTGCCGACAGCAGGTAAATACGAGTTCTACTAAAATGAAATAATCCTTCTTGTAGATGATGTATACTAGGTACACATTTGTATAAAGGGAAAAGGAATTTGTTGAATAGTTCTGCACAGCAATTCGTCTTATTACTGAAAAAATTACACAGGAAGTAGTGGTTATAAGAAAAAGCAAAATATGGTACCCTTTCATGCGAAGACTAATTCTTCTGTCACTGGGACATAAGCTGGAATGTAACTATTGTATGACCTTCTACTTGTGATATTGTTCTGGTAAATCCACTGCTGACAAAAATGGAACATTCCTCTAAACAAAACCTTTAATAATAATAAGGAATGTTCCACAATAATAAATTTTTGGTGGCATGTTAAGAAAAATGGAAATTTCATGTAAATGTTCAGCTGAAATGAATGCCTAGCGAACTGCAATGTTTAAATAGTATAGATATGCAATTGTTCAGTGCATTGAGATGTTTAGTGAAATGGAATGACTGAATTAATAGATTTATTTAATGATCTTAAATAAGCAGCTTACAGTAGACTTATTCACTAATAAGATTAATACAGCCGTATTCTAAGACAATAATTTTATTGTTCCTTAAAAATTAATAGTTCATTAATTCATTGAGAATGAAAGGCAATTTTTATCAGCTGTTAATTAGTGTCATATCCAGCGCCAATGGCACTTATTATAAACATTGTTACCACTGTCATTTAAAGTGAATTTTTATGTAATGACATTTATGTCATTTTTGGAAGTAAAAATTGCATCCAGAGTGATAGAATTTCGGCCATTATTTACTATGCTTTAACAAATCATTTTAATGCAGATTTTAAAGCAAAATTTGTCTCTCTATGAATTGCTAGCACTCTAGTAAAAATCAGCTGAATGGCTTTTAAAATAAATTCAGTCATCAAATAGTGACTTACAGAATGCTTAGATGAACTGAATGTTTTGTTAAGTAAAATTTCTGTGAATGCAATGTTCAAGCAAATGGAATGTTCAGTGAAATGGAATATGGATGTAAAGGGAATATTTTTTTATATGAAATGGATATATATATATATATATATATATACTGTATATATACACAAGTCCAAGGGTGCCAGCACTCTCGATAAAGTTGCTTGAATTTGCCTGGGTGCAGTGCCAGTGAATTATCCATAACTCCTACAAAAATGTCCGCACTCTCAGGACTTATTAAAATCATAATATTTATTATAAATGACTGTCATTTATAATAAATATTATGATTTTTATAAGTCCTGAGAGTGCAGAACTTTTTGTAGGAGTTATATATATATATATATATATATATATATATATACACATAGGATTTATTAGTTTGGTTGAATATGCAAATTTTGGCATATTCGATCAAATAGCGAATGGTTGAACGATTGAATACATTCGAATAGAGTCGAATGAACGAATATTCAATCATACGATCATTCGATCAGCAAAGGATTTAATTTTTTAAGTTTATGCGATTGCCTACTTCGCCAGATTGGACCTACCGAATTGCAATAGAAGCCTAGGGAGCTCTCCCATAGGCTTCTGAGGCTAAGTCCTGATCGAATAGCATTCGTACGATCGTAGTCTTCGATCGTTTGAATCGTACGGATCATTTGAATGATCAAATGATTTATTCGACTGATCGCATAAATTTGTATTCGATCGTCGAATGATCGAATAAAACGTAGCCTAAAACTATTCATTTAGCATTCAACGATCGAATGCTAATCGAATTTGGACGAACTAATTTTGGGGAATAATAGTAAATTTGCCCCCATGTGTAATAATAGCAGTAGTTTAGGATCCTTTCTGAAGCCTGTAATACATTATCATATTTAGTTATTTAATCAGTGTAACAAATACTTTAGGATTCTCTGTACAGGTATTGGCAACCTTGCTTTATGTAGGAAGCACTGGTGAGAGATGCATGTTATCTGCCAAAGAAAAGCGCCATGATGCTGTTGCTATTGGACAAGCTAAGCGTGCCAACTCATCTGCATGTGCTGTTCCTCTGCATGCTGAGGAAAAAATGCGATGATACAACCAATGTGTCACGATGATCTTGTAACAATAAAATCATCTATGCTGAGAGTCTATAGGTTTAGGTAGCATACAAAAACCTGGGCTAGGTTAACAGAACCCTACAAAATATTCATGAATGCCAAAGTCTAAATTACCCTTATCATTCTCACTGATAACTCTTGCTGTTCAATGTATGTCAGCCCTTTCCTATCCATGTATCTGATGTGCTTATTTTGCACGTTGTGCACATTATTTGATTTTGAAAGGTCTCCTTCTGTTACACAAGCTGCTTGTTTGGCAAACACTCCCATACCATCTTATTTTGGTTCCTACAAAACACTGTTGAGAAATGATGTTTTGACAAATTCTAATGTTGGTTTACACTCTATGGAACACACTGTAAATGAAGAAATAGATTTCCCCTGTTCTGGAAGCCAGAATTCTCATTTCACAGGTTCTCACATAAACACATGGAGGAAGGACAGGAGAGAAGAGTGTACTGACGCCACATTCTGCCTTCCAGCACTTGGGACTCCAACAGGTCACGGCACTTTGACAGAAATTAAACTCGCACATATCATTTGCTGTAAATAAGAACAGAAATATGGGGATATATTTAGACCTTAATGTTGAAGTAAGCTCTTGCTTTGACACTGTTGTCCTTTATGTTTCCTTCTTTCAGCAGGAATAACAGCTCCAATATTTAAGGAAAATACATGTTAACAAGTATATAATGTATAACTGTACCTTCTTACAATACATGCTCCAATGTCCATTCTTAAAAGATGCATTTTAACATCTGTATTATATATTGTTGATTAAATTGTGAAGAAGCTGTTTTACAGACAGATGATCTTGGCGTATACAGTACCTGTGTTACAATACCAACTCACAACTATTGGCAAACAAAATAAGTTATTTATCAACACTTTTATTGAATGAATGACTTGGCCTGAGGGAGGGTGTGCAGGAACCTGATTCGATAGCCACACTGGGACCATGCTGAGTATGGACAGCCTGCTTCAAATCATTCCATAGATTTTCGATGATATTCAAGGCGAGGGACTGTGGCGGCCATTCCAGAATATTATACTTCTCCCGCTGCATAAATGCCTTTGTAGATTTCCAAGTGTGTTTAGGGTCATTGTCTTGTTGGAATATCTAACTCTTGCATAATTTCAACTTTGTGACTGATGCTTGAAAATTATCCTGAAGAATTCATTGATATTGGGTTAAATTCATCCGACCTTCGACAAGGGCCCCAGTCCCTGAACTAGCCACACAGCCCCACAGCATGTGGAACTTCCACCAAATTTCACAGTATGTAACAGGTGTTTTTCTTGTAATGCGGTGTTCTTCTTCTGCCATGCAAAAAGCTTTTTTTTATGACCAAATAACTCCATTTTTGTTTCAGCAGTTCAAAGGACTTTGTTCCAAAATGAATGTGGCTTTTGCATAGAACAAGTGACTCTATGTAACGATTGGTATCCCAAAACCCAGAACAAACCCCAAGGTCCCGGTCACGGCTCACTGTTCTGCCTTTAACAGCCACCTTTCACTTCGGGAGGAGCCCTCAGCTAATTGGATGCCGCCAGGTCTTAATGTGAGAGGACCAGGGGGAGAGTTCTGGGCGAGCAAGGGAACCGCACGTGGTACAGGAACGGAGGACAAGAAACAGAAGCGACACACCCAGGAACTCACAATAGCAGAACCTATATTGGGCAATGATTCAGTGCAGGGCAGGGGTCTTTATAGGCAGTCTAATGGCTTACGCTGATAACATGGGTCTGATAGATAACAGCTGAACAAAGCCCTGTCTTACTTGCAGTTGTATAGCAATGGGAGTGAACCAGGACAAAACCTGACTGCTCACATAGAGCAATGGTAAGTCAAACAGCCCAGAAACATTAGGTCCCTGGTTCAACTCCAGGCAGGCTATTACACTCTATTTGTGGCATGAGTGCAGAAAGGGCTTCTTTCTCATCACTCTAGCATACAGATGTTTTTTGTGCAAATTGTGCTGAATTGTAGAACCATGTCCAGATACACCATCTGCAGCAAGATGTTCTTTGGAAGTGATCTTTGGGTTGTCTGTAACCATTCTCACAATCCTCCGCAAATGCCACTCCTGTAGATTTCTTGGCCTGCCAGAGCTGGGTTTTACCTTCCATTTCCTGATTTCATTCCTTACAATTGAAACTGACATGAACGATTGTAGTGTCAAGGGGCCTATCGGCTCCCAGCAGGATTAGTCAGGAACAAGGCAGGCAGAATAGTAGCAAGGTCAGGCAGGGTCAAATGCCTAGGAATCAATATTAAACAAATTATCAAGCACCCAGGAATGCACAAAACAAATCCTTCCAATCAGGCATTGAACCTGTGCTCTGGAAGAGTGGTAGCTATGGGTGCCACCATCTTGGATGTGCCATCACTGCAGATGGACGAGCTGCCCAGCTCTCCTGACAGATAGTGAAAAATCTTTGTTTTCAGATCTTTTGAGAGTTTCTTTGAGGATCCCATGCTGTTATTCTTCAGAGGAGAGTCAAATAGAAGCACAACTTGCAATTGGCCACCTTAAATACCTTTTCCCATAATTGAGTACACTTGCCTTTGAAGTTCAAGGATTAACAGGCTAATCCAACCAATTTGGTGTTGCCAGTAATCAGTATTAAGCAGTTACATACATTCAAATTAGCAAAATTACAAGGGTACCTAAATTTTTGTACAGCCAGTTTTTCACATTTCATTTCATTTGATACAACTGAATGCTGCTTCACTAAAAATATTTGTTCAGAAAACACCCCAGTTCTGAGATGTTCCTGGGAAATGAAAGACATACCACTGCTATCTGTTGAAAGTTTTTTCTTTTGTTGAAAGTGGAGTAAATTATTAGGCAGGCTGAGAGGTGTTTCCAAACTTTTTCATATGACTTTATTTATTTTCCTTATCTGGGAAAGCTATTATCCAGAAAGTTCCAAATTATGGGAGCCACAAAATAACTGATCCCCTTTACTCTGTAATAATAAAACAGTACTGTGTACTTAGTAAAGGACTGAGCCGGCAACTTATCAGGCTGTGTATGGGGCCCTTTGATGGACCTACCTGACTAATATCTATCTGAAAATCAGATGCCAGATTTATATTGTACAGTTTTAAAAAGCCTGATTGACATCTGACATCTAATTGTTTGGCCCTTTATGTTTGGCTTGAGGAGCAAATGATCAGATAAACCCTCTATCACCCACTTCAAGGTCCCTAAATGGGCAATTTTTTCAGTATATGACCAGTTTAAGTTGCATGAATCCATATTGGTGGCAAAACACATCTTTTGGTTTTATTTAATGTGTCAATTATTTTAGCAGACTTAGGGGCAGATTTACTATTGGTCGAAATCGAATTTTAGTAGAATTTTAACCCTTCAAATTTGAATATCGAATTTGAAGGGTTTAACGAAATTCGATCGATCGAATAGGAAAAATTCGATCGGACAATTAAATCGTTCGAATCTAACGATTCTAATGATTTTAACAGGAAGGGAATGGGCACTGAAGCCTAGGTGCTTAGGCCCTAGTAAAGTCGAAGTGATAGGTTATATAGTTGAGCAACTCATGGCTCCGACGAGGAGAGCTAGAGGGATTAAGATCCCGGGTATTAATAACCCAGAAGTAGGGACTAAGTGCATAGACTTAGGGATGGTAGAATTTACCCTAGGTTCCACTTAGGGCACAGGCTGAAAGCTGGCAATACCTCTTCAACTGCTGTTTATCTACTGCTGATGCTCCCTAGCCTGCAGGGATCCAGCCTGTTTCTGGTTCTGTGAGTATATGCTTCCTTTATGCTATACAGATGAAGCCACTTTGGATTGTGTGTTTGACACAGAATAACGTAACTCAGATATCCCATTTTTCCCACTTACCACAGAATATTGTGTTACAGCATCCCATCCAATTACAGAGTTCACCATCGAAAACAATGGTGCTTTGGTATGCTAATGAAAAGGTTAAATGCATTAAATGAGTTAAGATAACTTTAGATAACACAGTTTCTTCAATTAACCCTGAGTCACGACGCATTTAACTCACAAATCCTAGTGGCTGCATCTGTATGTGCACTATACTCCTATGTGAAAACTGTTCCTGTAAGTAAACGCTGTTCTTGGTTACGCATAAAAGAACCACTGGCGCCCATTTCTTGTGCAAAAGCACATTGATTACAGTTGCATTACACCCTGCCTCCACACCTTTGCAAGGGCTTACACCTGAGAAAAAGGTCTCATCTTGGACGGTGCCACACTATTTTACTATAGTGCTACATATATACAATGGCAAATTGGAGTGCACTTTGGAGTGCGAGTCTACTTTATACTTATTTATATAATATATATATAAATATAATTATAAATATATACATATTTATTTATGGATTTATTTTATATCACCGTACTACCTTACTAAAAATGTATACACACACACAAACAATTTTCTTTTCACATGGGCTTGATGCAATACTGGGATTATACAAATAAGGATATATCATCCTCCAACATTTAGTTTGCTAGTTTACAGGCTCTAAATCCTAAATATTCTGTTATTAATTACTTTCCTAAAAATTCTGACAAGAAGAAACTCACATACAAAAAGCAACAAAATGCTTGCAATCCATCAACACCAATCATATTCTCCTTTTAACAGAGGAATAGATTTATCAGGCGACAGAAGCCATGCAGGACTGTCACTTTTTCATACTAAGAAATCCATCTAAAAGAACTACTTTATAGCAATGCTTGCAAAATGATAGATGCAACCATTTGCTAGCAAAACTTGAGCAACTTGCTACACTGATATTGTCATCTTTTGAAAATAATTTCATGTTAAGGCTGCACAATTTATTAATGGCCGAATAAACTGCTAGTGTACACTGGCTTTAGGCAGGTCCTTTATTTGCAGTTAATCTCTATCTGTCCTACCTCTCTTATCTAGAAATAATCATGTACCTGTCCTACCTCTCTTATCTAGAAATAATCATGTACCTGTCCTACCTCTCTTATCTAGAAATAATCGTGTAAGATGTGTTTCTATGTTTAAATTCATTTTCCAGAAATGTTTCTCCCTGTACACATTCTCAAAGGAAACATTCAAAGTATAAGTTGACGAGGGTGCTATTCTAAGCACATTTGCAATGCACATTCATTGTTTATTTTTTTTAATTCCAAGATATTAAATGATACATGTCTGCTCTGAAGTTCTTCTGCTTAGGAAAACTTTCTCAAGCCTTTCCTAACCAAAAAAATATCAGACCAGCCCTTTCTTTCATTCATTCTCCTGACAACTTCCTTGACTACCTGGTGGTCAGACTGGTCGGAAACTGACCAACAGGTGGAGCTGTTGTAACAAAATGAATTCATATTAACAGTACATGTATACTTTAATATCTTGGAATTAAAATAAATAAATATCAATGTACATTGCAAGTGTTTAGAATAGCACCCTCATGATTTTTACATTCACTTATTTTTAAGGTTTACTTATCCTTTAAAGAAAATTAGCATTTTCCACTTTCAATTAAATTTTAGTATGGTGTGATATTCTAAAACTTTTTGCAGTTGGTTTTATTTTTTATTATTTAGGTTTTTGAGTTATTTAGCTTTTTTATTCAGCAGCTTTCCAGTTTGCAATTTTAGCAGACTGGTTGCTAGGACCCAAATTACCATAGCAAGTATTCATTGATTTGAATGAGGGACTGGAATATCAATAGGAGAGGGCATGAAGTATCAATAACAAAACATTTTTAGCCTTACAGAGCATTTGTTTTTCTATATGGGGTCAGTGATGATGGTGATACCTAAATGGAGATTTAAACAGCTTCTTTTCCCCAATCCTCAGTGCTGTTCCATTCTTGGGTTGCCATTTTAATGCAGTTTATTTTTCAAGCTAACCAGCTTTTTACTTAAGAATTTGACACTTGGCTGACCAAACTTGTATGGGAGTTATTTACTAAACTCTTTTTTGGGGCAAAACCAGAATACATTTTTTTTTTTAAAAACTCAATTTTTTGAGATTTATTAAAGCTGATGCAGCAAGAAGTCTGAACCCTCCATCTCAAACCTGCCAATGTTGTGTATAAGTCAGCTGCAGAGGTCTTTATTCCATTTTGAAGTTTCTGTGGTCTGCAAGCGATGGGGAAAAAACACAGAAAATCATACGTTTCAGGTTTTCACTCAATTTTATTACATAAACTGTATAAATTGAGCTTTTTAAAGGCCAACTTTATCTTAACAATGAATATGGCTAAAAATGGCCATATTTTATATAATGAACTTACTGCACCAGCCTAATGTTTCAGTTTCTCAACAGCAGCAATGATCCAGGTCTTCAAACTTGTCACAGGGGGTCACCATCTTGGAAAGTGTCTGTGACACTCACATGCTCAGTGGGCTCTGAGCAGCTGTTGAGAAGCTAAGCTTGGGGGTTGTAACTAATTATCAAGCAGAAAATGAGGTTGGCCTGTAATATAAGATGATGCTACAGGGCTGATTATTAAATTCTGATGCTAGCTGTACTGGTTTCTGTGCTGCCATGTAGTAATTATCTGTATTAATGACTAATCAGACTTATATTGTGACTATATTTCTATTCTGTGTGTACTGTATATTGTGAGTGGGTCCCTAAGCTCAGTAAGTGACAGCAGCACAGAGCATGTGAATCAGTGAATCAGAAAAGAAGATGGGGAGCTACTGTCGCATCTACTGGGGAGACACAGATCTTTACTGCTAAAGGACTGTGGTTGCCTTGGGCTGGTACAGAAGCTCAAAACATATGGGCAGATTTACTATTGGTCGAATTTGAGGGTTAATTAACCCTCGAATTCGACCAATCGTATTTTGGTCGAATTTTAACCCTTCAAATTCGAATATTGAATTTGAAGGGTTTTAGCGAAATTCGATTGAGTAGGAACGAATGATGCAAACAATTTTAACAAGTCAATCTAATTTTTTTATCCCATCTAAAAATGCTAAAATAACCGTATGGGAGCTTCCCATAGGGTTATACAGCCATTTGGTAGCTTTAATCTGGCAAACTAGGGATTTGAATAAAAATTTAAAGGGGAAATAATTCGACCATCAAATGGTCGAATGATCAATAGATTTTTATTCAAATTATTCGAATAGATCAAATTTTTTTATTTGATGGTCGAAGTGCCCAAAAAAGTATTTGAAAATTTGAATTCTAATCTTTTTGAAAATATGATCGCATTTCGAATCCTTCACACGAATTTAGTAAATCTTCCCCATAATGTACAACATTTCTACCTACTTCAGTTATCCTTTAAATAATAAATAAAGTCTAATCCTGAATTATAATTTGACCGGACTTTTTTAAATTAAAAAAATCAGAAAAATTCTGATTTTGATAACCCCCTTAAAATCATTGCACACCTTTATAAATACGTAGCACTTTTATGTTAATGTGGGAATGAATGATGTATTGCAACTTTTTTCTACTGAACTATTTAGTGACTCCTTAAATATTGATGGGGGGTAAGCTTGAAGCCTTTTGTGGTAGTTGTGGATGAGACTCTTTATCTACTCAGATGGCAAAGCTGCCCATTCTTCCTGGCAAAAAGCCTCAAGTTCCTGTAAATTCTTGGGCTGTCTTGTATGAACTGCACGTTTGAGGTCTCCCCCGAGTGGCTCAATGATAATGAGGTCAGGAGACTGAGATGACCACTCCAAAATCTTCATTTTATTTTGCTGTAGCCAAAGACATCTCGACTTGGCCTTGTTTTTTGGATCATTGTCATATTGGAATGCCCAAGTATGTCCCATGCTCAGCTTCCGGGCTGATGAGTGCAACATTTCCTCCAGTATTTTTTGTTTCACCTGAAGTTATTTGTGGGTTTTTCCTTGCATCCCGAACAATTTTTCTGGCAGTTGTGGCTGAAATTTTAGTTGGTCTGTCACATGACTCACTATAACTTGTGTATTATATTAAATAAAGTACCCCCAGTTGCAAAATATGAGGATGGAACACCAAGTTACTTTGGTGTTCCCTGACCTGAAACGTTTTTGTGTTATCATTCATATTCTCTAAAAAAATGGTTAAGAAATCATAAATTATGCCAGGGTATGCAAACTTATGAGCACAACTGTACTTAATACCTTAAATGGATGCTTTGCCTGTAGGGGCAAATTTACTAAGGGTCGAAGTGAAAATTCGAATTGAATTCGAGTTTCAAAAATTAGAATTTCAAAGTAATTTGTGGCTACTATCTCTTTAAAATGTTTTCGAATTTGACACTTCACCACCTTAAAGCTGCCAAATTGCTATTTTAGCCTATGGGGAACCTCCTAGAACCTGGAGTCCTGGACAATTGAAGGATCTTTTTCAAAATTGCCCGAATCGATTCAACTCAAAAATCCAAAAATGGAAACCAAGTGCAAATTGTCACTCTCGATTTATCTTCTAACAGACTTTTACATCCTTTTTCAAGAATATTTAAGCAATGAACTGTGGCCATTACTGTGAAAAGTTATGGTCACAGGATTCCCTGTGCTTTCAAAGAGGAAAGCAAATCATGTTTATTAAGGTAGACTTGATAAGCAGTGATTCAGAAGTGACTGTATTATGTGTGATATTTTAGTCTGGAAATAACTACCATGACTTTTTGTGCAGACTGATCACTCTACATTACTCTGTAAATGTTTGAGTAGTGAACCTATGCTTCCAAAATGGAAGAGCCCTAAAATATATAAAAAATGTAACTGAAAAAAAAAAAAGCCTCTTACTGACTTCTACATGAACCTCGCAGATTTTAGGTCACACATTTTTACAGTCTAAGTGTTTGGGTTTTTTGCACTTGAACATTTCAGTTTATAGAAATCAACTTCGCGCTTAGGAATTTGAGCTCCAGATAACTCAAATATTTATAAATCCGCCACCAGGTTATCACAACAGCCAAATATGTTAAAAAAAAAGGTTTTATTAGTATTCGCATTCAAATAGCCCAGTTTACTAACATTCAGATTCTATTTTTCTCTAAAAATGTGTTTTACTCTAAAAATTGCAAATGCATTTATTGTAAAAACACAAAAAAACTCTAATACAAAAGTTCACCAATAAAATCAGTGGAGGTCCTATATAAGTTTAGGTGAGCCGGGCTTATCCAACTGGACTTTTATCCTAGTCATTCAAACTTTTATAGGTTTTTGGTTTTATTCTACTAGTTGAATTAATATTTATTAATTAGTGTGTGGGTAATTTCAGGGATGATGCACAAAATATTATACTTGGAATTTCAATAGGAGGTCATAATATAGTCAGATGCTATCCAAGAAAAATAATTAATGGAAATACTGTTGAACCTGGATGACTTTTCAATGATACTTTTTTGCTAAAAGATGTTAGTTTTAAACAACATACAATTTCACTTTCTGGCTATTCAGGTGCTTCATAGGACTTAAATTACCATTTTATTTTCTTCTTTTCTGAATATGAATATTACATTAGATTATGATTGCAGAATGTGTGCACAGATGTTTTGGGCAGTGACAAAGTTGTGTTGCTAATTACATTTACAGTCGGATGCAGTTTAGATGCCAATGAACTTTCTTAATTAAGCAAGCTAAACAACATTCATGCTTCACCTCAGCTGGAGAGCCTTAAAATTGTTTGACACAAATGCTATGTGGGCCAGAGTCCTGGGAATCAATTTGGCAACAGATAAATAGTTTCTCAGTATTTTCATCAGCCTATTTACATCCAGTTTCCATATTCTGCAAACAGTTTGCAGGCACATATAAAGATCCTCATTTTACCTAGAGTCACATATCTCTGGACTACAAATTCCAGAATCATCCAGAACATAGAATCATGGGTCAAGCTGGAAGTTGCAGTTCTGTAGCAACTGGGGTTCCAGTTTTCAGAAACCGCAAATTTTGGCTGAAACTACTCCATTGTACATAGATCTTCAGCTAATTTAGAAATTCATGTAATACAGACAATAGGGTTTATTTACAACATGGAGGGCAGGATGGAATGTGTACCCTGCCTTTTATACTAAATGAATTGCTTCTCCTAAACTGTATGTGGAGAACTGCAGCTACCCAATGAATACAAGACTGTCTGCATTTGGCAGCACTGCATTCATGAGGTGGGGGATACATGAAGGTTCTTGTACTGTACATGCCACTCATCCCTTCACTCCCCTAACCCATTCCCTAACTTGCATGTTATTCAGCTGCACAAGTGAGAGAGTCACAATGGATACAAGCCACAGGTCAGACTGTCATGTTTGAAAGCTGGTGAATGTTCAGCAGTATGCAGCCTATATGCTGGATAACCCAGGTGACACACATTTACTGCAGGAAAATCAGCAGAAGCCATGATATGGTGAAGGAGATTTAATTATGAGAATGAAAACAAAAATGAACAGAAGTGTAAACTGAAAATTTAAATACAAGCCTGGGTAGAGGCGAAGCGAAATCCAATGAACAGGCTAAAAGGTCTGGGCAGGCGGCAGGCAGGGAAGTTCTGAATGGTAGGCAAGGTCAGTGGCAGGCAGCAATCAAGCAGGGTTAAAATAACAGGCCAAAGGTCAAACCAGGGAATCCACAGAACATAGGTATCAGTAACCAGGTGGGAACAGGAACAAGGAAACAGGCAGGGAACACAGAACCAGGCAGGGAATACTGGAACCGGGAATCAAGGGTCAGGAATCGCAGAGTAAGGGGGCTGGATTGGGCTCAGAAGCTCAGATGATCAAGCAAGGATCACAGGGCAGGGACTGGTTTATAAAGGGTCATTAATTGGAAATGGGAAACACATTTTGTTAACGAGGCAAGATAGAAAGAACAAAATTGCAAGTCTGTCCAGAGCAGTGTCCAGCATAAGTATCAAGATCCTCCAGTGGCTCACCAGGAAAGTGCAGCATGTCCAAACACTAAGGACCAGGGTTCGATTCCTGGTGATTCCTGATACAGACATAATAGGGGTGTAATATGTCTGCCAATGCTGCATCTCATGCTGGATTTTTATCCACTATTGAACTCATTCATCAAACAATCAGCTCGAAAAAGTGAGCACAGGAAAGTCGCGAAAAAAACATGAAAAATTGGTCCACAAATCAATTCATTTGTTGAAGTTGCCACCTGAAATCCACAATTTTTTTAGATTATACAGCGCAGAACAAAACATCAAGAAACAACTTCATGGACCTTTTCCATTGACATTTACATGACAGGTATTAGCTGGAGTAGTTTGGATTTTTAGCAGCTTTTGGGGTATTATAAATCTCTAAACATTCAATTTTGTTTCCTAAAAAGGAGGGGGGGTTGTGGGAGCACTCTAAAGGTTAAGTTAAAGTATAGTTAAGTATAATGGAAGTGCTACTTACAAAGCACATTCCCTGTGCCCCTGTCTAATAAGTAATTCAGTATAAATGCAAGTGCATATTGTTTAAAAACAGGGGTTGTTTTGTACATACTTATGATCATAAAGTTGATAAGCCACCATACCACGTCAAGGTAAACCCCATATGGCGGTCCCTAACTTGTTTACATAGTATAAAAAGTCTTTTATTTATCTGCATAATGATATGGTACAAAACAAAACAACCCCTGTTTTTATTTTATACATTTATATTCCTTTTTAATGGAACATGAGTAGGAATTCTCATATTCTGCTGCTGATTAATATTTTGGAGACTGGCTTTTGCTGTGGCAGCTAAGCTTTAATTTTTTTCTTAGCCAACCTGAAAGTTTCTGAAGGACTTTCTGTCTCTGACTTGTAGACTTTAAATGTCATTTCTTCCTTTATATTACTTTTCTTACCTTTGAGTTAAGTTATTGAGGTTGGGGAATTCTCCTCCTGAATATGTTACACTGGCAGATACTAAAGAATTTCAGTAAAATGCCTGATGCCTCTTTTGCAGTTCAGAAAATCCATGGAAACAGCGATTAACACACATACTGTAGAACATTGCTGATCCAAAAAACTGGTCCATCTGCTGTACTGAAGACAAAAAGAAGTCCCTGCCCACCAGTGGGCACATTAGAGAAGTTTTCTTTTCTTCTCTTTTTCAGCCTCAAACAATGAAGCTTTAAAAAAAATAAAATAAATAATGTAAAGCGCTGGTGTTATCCTTTCAAATTATTTTTCAAACATTAATTCTTTTAGGAAACAAATCAAAAAAGAAAGAAAGAGACATTGCATGAGCTTTCACTTTAAAATGCTTTCTTCATCTACAGATGAAAGCTCTATTCTTAATCTTCAAAGTATTAATTTTTATACTAAGTAAAGATCACACTTCCAGGGAGTTTATCATATATTCTGAAGTTTTAACAATTCTGGCTTTCTGCTTAAAGGGATACTGTCATGGGAAAAAACATTTTTTTTCCCAAAACTCATCAGTTAATAGTGCTGCTCCAGAAGTATTCTGCACTGAAATCCATTTCTCAAAAGAGCAAACAGATTTTTCTATATTTCATTTTGAAATCTGACATGGGGCTAGACATATTGTCAATTTTCCAGCTGCCCCAAGTCATGTGACTTGTTCTCTGATAAACTTCAATCACTCTTTACTGCTGTACTGCAGGTTAGAGTCATATCACCCCCTCCCTTTCCCCCACCCAGCAGCCTAACAACAGAACAAAGGGAAGGTAACCAGATAACAGCTCCCTAACAAGATAACAGCTGCCTGGTAGATCTAAGAACAGTACTCAAGAGTAAAAACCCATGTCCCACTGCGTACTATTCACTTACATTGAGAAGAAAAAACAACAGCCTGCCAGAAAGCAGTTCCCTCCTAAAGTGCTGGCACAAGTCACATGACCGGGGCAGCTGGGAAATTGACAGAATGGCTAGCCCCATGTCAGATTTTAAAACTGAATATAAAAAAATATCTTTGCTCTTTTGAGAAATGGATTTCAGTGCAGAAGTCTACGGGAGCAGCACTGTTAACTGATGCATTTTGGAAAAAACATGTTTTCCCATGACAGAATCCCTTTAACTCATATGAGCCATTCACTTAATATACTTTATACCCCTGAACCTTGCTGGTCTCTGTAAACATAGAAACAGCTTGTATTTAAAACTCTGGTTTGTATAAATAAAGCCTTTCATAGAAAATTATTCTTCTACTCATATGTGCCATTGGAAGTCATGAGCCTCACTGTCCATAAAGCTAAAACACATTGGTGCATTGCTGCAAATTAAAATTCTGCTATTCAAGAATAAAGGGGTGGCCTTTTGTCATATAATCTCCTCTAGGTGAAGGATTGTCCTTCATTACCTATCTATTATGCCCACCTATTTGTAAACAGTAATTGTTTTCCTTGTCAAGTGTCTTTCCACCTACAAATTGTTTTGTTCCTTTTACAGTTTAGTTGCAAATCTCTGACTCGTTCCAACTCAAGAAAACTTTGTCAAGGCCAGACGGCTGTAATAGGTTGAATTTGGGACCAAGGAGGAAGATGCTGTGCAGACTAATAGGCAATAGTCAAATTTGTGGTACACAAGGGGTTAAGCAGAACAAGGCTTGTATCCAGGCAAAAGTCAGAGGCAGGCAGCAATCCTTGTAACCAGGAGTCAAAGCAGAAGGGCCAGGAACCAGCAATCAGCAAAATAGTAATTATAGAGCACACAGGAACTCTCAGGAGAAGAACCTATATTTTGAAATTGACAATTATACAAATGTAGGTAAAACAATGATAATAACCATAACAGTTGAAGGTTATTTTGAAGAAGAGAAAAGAGGAGCATAGTTATAGTGATTCGCATGACTAAAGTAAAATATTTTAAGGGCTCATTCTTCAGAGACTAGTAGCTCCCAAGGTGCCCATACTTCTAAGGTGTTGGGAATATTGTTCTGGATTTTTGCAATGCCTAACTCAAATCAAAATTATGTTTTTATCCCTTGAGTCAATGCCTCATTTATATCAAAGAGAGTGCTTTATTAGCTTTTGCAAACACTGCCTGACATTGCCTACAGCTACAAGTTCTGTTATCTGCTAAAAATGAAAACATACCACATTCTTTAGGTAGAAAACAACATTGCTTTGTTAATGAGCATTATAAGATGATCTATCTTACATCAATTCACTAAAATATAATGAACAGACTATAGTAACTCTTGAAAGTGTGGTGTGTGTGTGTGTGTGTGTGTTGGCATATATCAGCATGCAAGAGGTGAAAATGCTGAAAAACAAGTTAATGTTCTGATTGGAATACCCCTTAGCTATGGAAAGTGTAATACCTTCCTTTAAATATTGGGTTTAGATGTAATTAGTAGCTAATATATATATATATATATATATATATATATATATATATATATATATATATATATATGCTGATACACTGCCATCCTGTTGCTTATTAGCCTTGCTTCAAAATAAAAATTGAGCTTTGTTTTTTTTCTTTTTGCACCCGCTTTTTTTCTGTTGTGACTGCTGATAATGTAACCTACTAACGATCAGATAATAAAAATATTTCATTTGCCAGTTGGAGGAACTGCCTAAAGCATGTAACTATACTAACTTGATGGTGATTGATTACAGTAATTATCTCACTTACTTCCTTAACCATGTGATTTAGCATTAGAATTATCTCATATCATCTATGAAACTGGACTGAATATATTAAGGTATTTGCAAGCAGGGAAGAAGAAACAGAGCATGCAATTTCTTCAGGCAAGTGCAGGACATTTTCCATATATTAAGTTGGGAAAATGAAAACATAGATGTTTTTGGACATTTTTACATTGCTTTTCTTTGTTTCATTAATTGATAGCTATTCCCTTGCCCTTAGCAAATTACTCTGTATTGTTACAAACCCAAATCCAAAAATATCTGGATGTATATCATGAAATGTAAAAAGGCACAAACAATAATTTGCAATAATATGAATAAGTCATTATCTTTTAGCAAGGTTTTCATTTTGGGTACTCTTTGGGCAAGATATGGCCCTTCAACACTTTTTATTTTAATCATTGCCTAAACATTATCATATAATGATCTTTAACATCAAGGGTTTTTATCTAGGGCAAAAACTAGTAAAAACAAGCAGAGAAAATAGATAGAGTAGAAGTATTCGTACCTTAAATTAAAAACTAGTGACCCTTTTTATGAAGTAATTCACATTTTTACTATTCCCTTTTTATCTGTAATAAGAAAACAGGACCCTGTACTTGATCACAACTAAGATACTATTGGGTGTAATTAATGTATAAATAATTTTATAGTAGAATTTAGGCACAGAGATCCAAATTATGTAAAGACCTCTTATCCAGAAAGACCCAGGTCAAGAGCATTCTGGATAACAGGTCCTGTACAATTATTCAAAACAACTGTGTATTGCAACTCATTGAATGCAATTGTGTCAGAGTCAAGTGATGCTTGTTTATAGGAACAGTTTTAAAGCAACGACAACATAATGTATTGTTGCCCTCCACTGGTAAAGCAATTGTGTTTGCTACAGAAATAAAACTGTAGTTTATATACTTAAGCTGCTGTTTAGCCATGGAGGCAGCCATTCAAGTACAGGATTCACAGTAGATCACAGGTAAGTTCTGATGAATCCCATTGTATACTACAGAGTAGTGATGGGCGAATCTATCCAGTTTCGCCGAAAAATTCGCAAATTGGAGGAAAAATTTGCGAAACATTTTTTTGGCGAATTTTCACTGGCGTTTCGCGAATTTATTAGCCAGCGGTGAATCGCGGGAATCGCCCATCACTACTACAGAGCTTATCTGTTATCCACTGTGTATCCTGTGCCCTTTCTCTTTTTCCAGCTTTTAATGGCTGCCCCATGACTATAACCCAGCTTGTTTATATAAACTATTGTAAAGTTTATAAAGAAAACACACAGCGCAATCAAAACATTATATCTTAATTTCTTTAATTTTTTAAGTTCACTTAAATTTTTTGGTGTTGCTGTTCCTTTATTCTGGAATCTACGAAACCCATGTGGACATGGTAAGAGCCATGTTATTTCCAATAGAACAGTTAAAGCATTCATAATTTAGACTAGGCGTGTGTTTGCTTAAAGGAGAACTAAACCTTAAATAATGAAGTAGGCTAGAAATGTTGTACATTATGTTTTGTGCTTGTGTACCAGCCCAAGGCAACCACAGTCCTTTAGCAGTAAAGATCTGTGTCTCCCCAGTAGATGCCCCAGTAGCTCCCCATCTTCTTTTCTGCTGATTCACTGATTCACATGCTCTGTGCTGCTGTCACTTACTGAGCTTAGGGACCCACTCACAATATACAGTACACATAAAATAGAAATATAGTCACAATATAAGGCTGATTAGTCATTAATACAGATAATTACTACATGGCAGCATAGAAATCAGTGCAATTAGCATCAAAATGTATCAGCTTTGTAGCATCAGCTTATATTAAAGGCCAACCTCATTTTCTGATAGATTATTTGCAACGACCACTAAGCTTAGCTTCTCAACAGCTGCTCAGAGCCCACTGAGCATGTGAGTGTCGCAGACACTTTCCAAGATGGTGACCCCCTGTGACAAGTCCGGGATCATTGCTGCTATTGAGAGGATTAAACTTCAGGCTGGTGCAATAGGTTCAGTATATAAACTATGAATTTTTTAGCCATGTTCATTTTTAGGCTTTACAAAAAGGTGAGTATTGTATTTTTTTTCTTTCAACAGCTCTACTATTTCTTATGAACATTATGACATATTGGATAGTACTGAATGTGATACAAGTTCTTGAAAAGCCTTAAAGGAGAACTAAACCGTAATTAAATAAGTAGGCTAGAAATATTATACATACTTTTTTGGGTTTCTGTACCAGCCTAATGCAACCACAACCCTTTAGCAGTACAGATATGTGCCTCCAAAGATACCCCAGTATCTCCAATAAGATGGGTCAAGATGGCGACCCCCTGTAACAAGTTTGAAGTCCTGGATCATTGCTGCTATTGAGGAGCTGAAACTTTAGGCTGGTCCAATAAATTCATTATATAAAATATAGCATTCTCAGGCAAATTAATTTTTAGGGGTTAGTTCTCCTTTAAAGAACTTCTCTCAGTGCTATACCTAGTAACAAATACTTGCTTATCACTATTTCAAGGAGGCATCGTATCACAACTATCCAACATTTTAATAGCTTTTTGTACAAAGGAATGACCCCTGTTTAAGAATCTCTGCATTGTGTGCTGTAGAGAGATATCCTCTGGCTCCAAAGTCCCAGGCCTGACCTTGGTCACCTGCAAATAAAGGAAAGTGAACTGGAAGATGAACACTGCTAGTATGCAGTAGATTTCCTGCATAATAATAATAATTATATAATTTTGACGCCCTTTGACTTCAATGCGTTTCGCAAATTTTTTGCCGTTTTGCAAATTTTTTGGCGAAACAACACAGATTCATCCATCACTACTCCCAAATCTCCTGGAGGTTTTAGTTGATCTATACATTAAAAATAATGTACCCTCTAACCCTGGGTGGTCTGCGATTGGTGATATGTTATTTTCAATATATGTATGAAATGCAGAATATAATGGTATATCCCATAAGATATGATCTATCCTCTTGTTCTGGGTTTACAAGTATCATCAAAATTTATATTCTCAACTTGTGAGTTTAGTGCAAAGCATTAAAAAGCATGCACAATTGAAAGTATATTAATCAGTTAAAAAAGGTACTGTAAATGCTCCTAATTAGTGATGGGCGAATCTCCCGAAAAATTCGCGAAACGAGTCGCGGGACGCTTTTGACGCTTGACGTTTCCGATGTGCGTCACATCATTTTCGGCGCACGTCGCGTAGTTTTCGGCGCCAAGCAAAATTTCGCTGGTGATTCGCTAATTTATTCGCCAGCGGCGAATCACGGGAATTCGCCGCAAATTCGGCCCTGGCGAATAAATTCGCCCATCACTACTCCTAATAATTTGGTCATATATGTATGTGTAAGTGTGCCTAATAGTGATGGGCGAATTTATTCGGCAGGTGCGAATTCCCGCGATTCGTCGCGGGCGAATAAATCTGCGAAACACCAGCGAAAATTCGCCTGCCGAAAAAATTTTTTCGCCAATTCGCGAATTTCACTGGAAATTTGCAAATTTTTCGGGCGAAGTGAAACGTGATAGATTCGCCCATCACTAGTGCCCAACCCTAGAGTTTCCAACAACTTGTGCCAAGTGCATTGGGTGTTATTGCTGCTATTACAAATGTTCACATTCAGGCTTAAGTGGTACCATACTCAGATAAACCTTGTTGCTACATACTGGAAAATGCTGCCTGCATGCCTCATTCCAGTAAATATAACACTCTTCTGCAGAACATTGGTACATGTTGGATTGCCAGAATTGTTCATTGTTAACTCAGACGTATGTAAATGGAAACGTTTTTAACTATGATAATCTCTTTTCAGGCCCAGTAACATCCATAGGGCCATGGCTTTTTCAGATCGGGCTTTTTAATGCCAAAAATTCAAAAAAGTTGTCGGGAAAAAGTGCATTTATTATGCAACAAAACTGTGATAATTATGAAAATAATCCAGCTAAAACTTGTCAAAATCATGTAAAAGTCCATGGCAGTACAACTGAAAGATCTTTCTTTGATACTTAGGGGTAGATTCATCAAAGAGTGAAGTTCCGCCACTAGAGGGAAATTCCACATCTCTCAATTCATTTCTATGGGATTTTGCAAGGCATATTCATCAATGGGTGAAGTGAAAGCTCACCCTTTGATGAATACGCATTTAAAAATCCCATAGAAATGAATGGAGAGCTGTGGAATTTCCCTCTAGTGGTTGAACTTCACTCTTTGATGAATCTACCCCATGGTTTAAGAGGTATTCAAGGTTTTTTGGCTATTTTTTGATGCTGGCTTTTATGCAGCAATATAAAAAGTCTTAGTTTATGTAACTTTTCCCATTCATGCTTTTTCAATTCAGATTTTTTTTTTTATAAATTTCATGACATTCATGGTTTTAGAGAAAGTGAGTTTAGTCGTGGTTTCAAAAACCTATAAAACCACAAAAATGCAACCTTTATGAATAGGCCTCTATGGGGCAAATTAACTAAATGCACATGTATTCATATGAATGATCCTTTAACTCTGATCCATAGCTGTACAATGTACTCTCCAAAATCAGCCTGAGGTTAGAGCTTGGTGGCCATTCAGGCCCCATGTACTGTAAATATGACAGTGCCACATGGTGCAGTAGATTTGGGCAGAAAAATGACAGCATTTGTTGTATGATTTTTTTTTTAAGTAACACTGTAGGTTAAAATAAAATTAATGATGTAGGTTTCCTAGGAAACTGTACGGAAGGCTCAGCTTCTGATATTGATACCAGTAGTTATTCATTTCTCCTATTTAGAGAATCCAGAGAGATTACACTGCATTATAAACATATTTATCCACTGCTTAAAGATAATAAATGATTGATTAATGTCTGAGCAAGTGGGGTGATCTTCGTATCTACACCCCCTTCATTCCAATATGGGGAGGACAATTTATCAAAAATCAAATTTTCAAGTTTTGAAAAAAAACTCAGAATCTCAAATATGCGTTTATTTAAAAGAAAATTTCAAGAACTTGTGAATTGTGAAAAAATAACTAGAATACAGAATGCAAATCATATTGTAGCCATCATTTCCAATCAGCCTGCCAAATTTTGATTAATCTCAATAACTGGAAATGAGAAATAGCTTGAACTTTGCTAGTACAACTTCCATTGACTTCTACTTGAATACACCAGCTTTTTAGATGACAATTTTTGCACTTTTTTTTGCACTTAATAAATGTTGAAAATTGAAGTTTTGAAAACTCAAATTCAAATTCGCAATTTTGAATAAATCCATCTGTAAGGGGTAATATGGCCTTTCAACCTCTCACCCCATTTTGTATAACCAATGCCCATCATTCAGTGATTTGTGTGACTCCCCAAATAGCAAGATTCTGTGGAGGTTCTCTTTCATTCAGGTCATGGTATATCAATAATAAGTCAGATCAACTGGACTTGATGTATATTTTTTCCTCTTGAAAATGTTTTGATGAAAATGTTTTTCAGAATGAATTTATAATTAGCAACACATTTTCAAGAAAAAAAGAAAAGAAATACATCAAGGGGCATATTTATAAAAATCCAATTTTTCTAAATGATTTAGTAAAAAAGTATTTTTATTATTTATTAATATAAAAACATGATTTTATCGGATTGGTGAAAAACAGTTTTTTTTCCAGAATCATTCAAAATAATTGTATTTTCGTGGTAATTCCAGCACAAACCATAGAAACTTCCAAATAAGATAGGGACCTCTCTCATTGAATTATATATAACCTCCGCAGGTCTGAGATGCCAGATTTTCAGATTCTGACTTTCCATTCTCAGGGTTTGATAAATCTCGACAAATTTGATTTTTTCCCACTAAAAAATTGCATCTTATAGTTTAAAAAAACTAGTTTTTTTTAAGTTTTTGGCACTTTAATAAATAACCCCCCCAAGTCTAGGGAAGCAAGAGCTTTCCCACATGTATTAGCATTGAATAGTCTTCTAAGCAACCAGTATTTAGTGAATAATAATACCCACTCCCTTGATGCTGTAGAACTTGATTTAAGATTGGGTACAAGGTTATTCTCTGAGGAAACTTGTGTCACATTTTTTAACTAAGGAGACTTTTCCCAAAACCCAGTAAATAGATACAGAATAATAAAAATATAGTGCTGTTGTTGTTTTTTTAATGTCTGCTTTAGGCTAAATCCTTCCTGAAAATGTACAATTTTGCCAAGTTTTGCTGCAAAAATAATGTCCATAGTGTCTGATGGGTGAAAAAGTTTGTTGTGCATGAAAAATTTGTTGCACAATTTGTCACGTGTCAAAAAAAATTTGTCGCTCATAGACCAACGATTTTCGCTGAATTTTCAACGCTTCGCAAATTTTTGGTGAAGTAAAACCGGTTACTGTTTTAGATGTCCGTTACGTGAACCTAGCAATTTGTTGAAAATATTCCATATGTAGACTCTCTGACAGTTTGACACATCTAGTATAATGTTCAATCCATCGACAGCACTCCAATTCTTTATTAAAACCGCCTTTATTGGTTGCAATTCTCTGCATGGCAGTAGAGCAACATGATGCAGCGTATCGAGTGGCACCCCACTCTTTATCAAGCATGGGGAATCGGAGTGCTGTCGATGGATTGAACATTATACTTGATGGGGAAGCCGTTGTGAACAGGCTTAATGACTTGCACCCAGATGATAAGTGGCTTGGAAAAGTAAGTGCGGTTCCGATTGGGTTCAGTTTGACACATCTAGCCCAGAGTTTGAGATGCACATTAAAATCACTAGTTAAGCTCACATAAAATATGATATATGATAATCATTACTTAAACTTTCAAGAGTTTGTGAGGAAGAGTATAGTGAAATCATGTCCGATGCATAGTTTTTTGCCAATGATGAGTGAATTTTTTCGCCAGCCTTAGATTTTTGGCAAAATTCTTCATTTCTCTATTAGCAATTTTTTTCACAAGAATTTTCTGCAACAAAAATCGCAAGTACAAAAATGTGGCAGAGACAAAAAAGTCACTATAAGAAAAAATGGCAATTGACTGATGCATTTGGACAAAAAATTTGTTATAAGATATAAAGCCCATTGACTTTAATGCAGTTGAACAAAAAAAAATCGCCATTAGAAAAAATGTCCATTGACATTTGGAATGTTACGCCTGTAAAAATTGTTGCTTATAAAAGAAATGTTTTCGCTTATTGACTTCAATGCATTTCACAAATTTTTTCTACCAATAAGTGCTTCTTACATAATCCTGACTTAACAGTATAGTGCTGTATGAGACATCTTTCTTAAATTGTAGTGATTTAATATTGAAATTACAAGTATGCCTCCCCCTTTCTAGTGGGTTACATTGTATTCCAATCATTTTTAGCCCTCATATTTTATGTAAATTTTATGCCAGCAGGGAGCTGTCCAACAATAATAATCACTGTTGTCCACATTTTTATAAAAACAGATTTAGGGTTCCAGCCTTGCTTTTTACTTTGATGACATTTGAAATTACTTAATGGCCTGTGTGACAAGCAAAGCACTAGGTCTACATTAATGAAATGACATAAGTGCTTTCACTGAATAGACAGCACAATTTGAACTTTATCACATTTTATAAAATGTAAAGAAGCACATGTTTTATGCTTCTGTAGAATACATTATTTAATATTTCAGATACAACAGCATTGTTTTGTGTAATCCAATTTCTTGCTATGTATGTAAGGTATAGTTTAGAAATGTATGAGTGAGCTCTCTCTGGCCCTTGACATTGCTATGTACTTTCAATGTAGTCTTAGACATCTTGTTTAAGGTTCAATTAAATATTTTCACAAGGACAAGCAACAGTTTGGACTGGTGCTGAAAGGCTGTTCCACATCCTAAGGCAGTTCATGCCTAACAGGACACTTACTCATAGGCTGTTCAGCACAAAATACATTAGGCTGTTTTCCTTTTTGTCCTAAGATTTTTTTTTTTTAAATTTTGAATAATTTTCATTATTGCCTTCACAACTTTACTTACAAGTGTCAACATGGCACATTCCCAGTGGCATAACTATATAGGAAGCAGAGCCTGTGGCTGTGCAAAGTAGGTGGAATAGGGGAGTCTGGATTGTGAGGTCAATAGTGATGGGCGAATCTCCCGCGATTCGCTTCGCCTAGTGAATCGGCGAAAAATTCGTGAAACGAGTCGCGGGACGATTTTGTCGCGCGTCGCATCAACTTTGTCGCGCGTCATGTCAACTTTGATGCGTCGCGTCGTCTTCGGCGCGCGCCGCGTCGTTTTCGGCGCGCGCGCCGCGTCGTTTGACCCACGACTCATTTTTCGGCAAAATTTCGCTGGTGATTCGCGAATTTATTCGCCAGCGGCGAATCGCGGGAATTCACCGCAAATTCGGCCTAGGCGAATAAATTCGCCCATCACTAGAGGTCAACCATCTCCTCTGCTTCCTTCCCCCTCACTAGCTACTCGCCTAGTTTTGAGTGGGGACTATGGGAAGGGAGGGTGCAGTGAGGTATCAGAATTGATAGGCATGGGGTGAAGAGGTCTGGTGGTGGGAAGTAGGCTTGTAGCAGGTGGGCAGGAGGCAGCTTGGCAATGCCCCAAAGAGGTTTTGCACAGTCCCTAAGGAAAATATTATTACAAGTTTCAAGATTGTGTCTCATTTTAACATTACTTTTTACAGATATATATGTTACCCAAGGGCTCTCTTAGACCCCAGCTGTATCAACAGAAATGTTTCATGCTTTATGCATTTCTCATTCTATAGTCTTAAAGTTAATGTGCCTGCATACCATTATCATCAGTTGCACACCAGCATAATTAGGTTTATGGTTGAGATATACATGGACGTCCATAGGACAGACATGTTGCCTAGACAGTGTTATAACTACTGAGGAAGCAAACCCCACTAATTTTTTTAGCTGATAAAAAAAACCTTTTGGAGCTGCTTTCTTTCAGGAAGTGCGCAGGATGATGGGTAATCAGAGTGGGTCCCTCTGAGGATTTTTTTGCAGGGGGGGAAGCACGCTCAAGTTACGCCACTGTGTATTTTCAGCATTCACTTTAACTGTCCTTGCTTGTCCACGCTTTCATATAACAGCACTGCATGTTTAAGATTAATTTGTTAAGGATATAATTATTCATTGCATCTTTGCAATTTACACATTTTAGCTCAAAACACAAGAAAAAAAGTAGATTTTTCTGCCAAATGTTTTCAAAAGCTTTTGGGTTACTTTCCAAAGCTTATATGTCGATAAGGAAAAACTCATTTTAAACGTATATACTGCAACCTTTTTATAGCCAATAGCGAGAAAATGTGGACCATCCATCAAAATCTATTTAGTGGAAATTAATAACACAAAGTACTGTGTGCAAATCATTTTTCAAGTCAGAGCGTAAATATGTCATTAACTGTTAATGCGATAAAAAAAATATATGATGTTAAACTGGTTGTTCCTAGAATTGTATTCTGTCTTAGATACTGTGTCTGTCCTAGAAAGAATCATCATTATGATGATTATATCATCAAGATAACTTTATATCTTAATAATAAATGAATGTAATCAGAAGGCTGTGGCCACTATGTTTATGTTCTAGGTTTTATTATTGTGGCCCTGTAAACATCTGAAATAGTTCTAGCATAGTTAAACTATAAATTAAATGCAAACTCAATTATTTTCTCTGTTTTCTCACTATGGGCTGTGAGATTCATACAGAAATAACGCTTATATTAATATTTTATCTATATATCCTTAGCAGACTAATCAGTGTTTGAAATCTAGTTGCTTCATTGGAGGGTTTGTATCTTAGATGTGAGTTCAGCATTGAAAAAACAGCACAATCATGATAAAGATAATGCAGAAAATTCTCAAGTTTAATTATTTTGCTTAGATGCATGATGTTGCTCAACCCTGCCAGGTGCCCTAGTGCAGAATGCATGCACTGACGCTGGAGTGCATGCACAGAATGCGTGCGCTGACGCTGGCACATACATGCGCAATCCTAAAGAGGAGCAGAGATTAACAATCCCAATCAGGAAGAGAGGGAACCAGACAAGTGGTAGGTGACAGAGCAGGTACATGCCTCAAAAATAAAAGCAAATCTATAGGGTAACCCTTCCTGTACTTCAAAAAAATTTACTCTTTACTTTGCTTCAAGGCAGAACTTGTCCCCGAGTTACACCCTATTCCAAAAAAAATTATTTGACTAGTGATGGGCGAATTTATTCGCCAGGGGCGAATTCGCGGCGAATTCCCGCGATTCGCCGCTGGCGAATAAATTCGCGAAACAGCCAAAAAAATTCGCCAGCAAAAATTCGCCGCGTCAAAAACGAGTCGCGCGTCGTTTTTGACGCGACGCGCCGAAAACGACGAGACGCGCGTCAAAAACGACGCGCGACTCGTTTCGCAAATCGGCGAAAAATTCGCGAATTTCTCTGGAAATTCGCGAATTTTTCGGCGAAACGCGCCCGTTTCACCCATCACTATATTTGACCCAAGAAAAATCATTGGTGGTGAAAAAACTATCCCTTGCATATTAATATGGCCTTGCCTGTCCTTTTTAGTGAATTTCCCCCTGTAATTTCCCTGTAAGACTGTAAGTATGCTTTTCCAGTTGATATATGAATCATAATGTCTGCTTGCTTTGAACTGAATCACCAAGCAACAGCATTATTGATGTAATAGGAGAAAAAAACTGGCTGACATGGACGTCTTCAAATATTTGGCGATGTAGGAAGTGAACAGCAACATTGTGTATTATTTTCCATGAACCAAATTAATAAGATTAATTCAGGTTTAATTATCCATTTTAGTTTTTGTTGTAACAGTCATTTTTCATGAAAAAAAAGAAACCCCTTTGGATTAAATCATATCCAAGCCTAAAAATTACAGTGATTCACGACTGTTGTCATGCACCATTCTTGTACATAATGTATCACCAATTTAAAATCAGCAATAGAATTTTGAATACTACATTTATTTGGATAGTCTCTATGAACTGCTTGGGTGGATTAAATGTTAAAGAAATACTATTGCATAAGTAACATGACCTGATTTGCATTTGGTGAAATTACTGATTATATGTGTTACTTCATGATGAAAATATCTGACACCTTAAAAGTGACAAAGCCGACAGAAGTCACTTGATAAAGTGACTGATTGCAATAATGAAGCAGCTTATGTGATCAAATCCACTTATTCACTGGTGCAATCAGTTCATTCAATCACAGTCACATCTATATGTCTGAGCCAAGTGTCCTCAGATCAGCACCAATTTATATATTTAAAAAGTGTTCCCCACTATGGGTTACCCATGCTATAAGCCCTAGTGACCAAACAGCAGTCTTGATTGATAAAGTGCAGCTAGAATAATGACTGATTGCTTGCTGTAGCTTTCTGCACAGGAGCAGACCTCTGAAAATGCATTATCAGTTAAATGGATTGTTCACCTTTGAGTTAACTTTTAGGGGCAGATTTACTAAGGGTCGAATTGTCGAGGGTTTTTAGCCCTCGAATTCGACTGGCGAATATTTGGCGAATGAATATTCGCCAAAATCGAATAAAATGTTCGCCGGTTTTGAGCGCAATTTTGACTATTCGCCAGAATCGTACAATCTAATGATTCTACGTAAAGTCGCAGAAAAAAAAGCTCGAATATTCGCCAAAATCGTACGAATTGAACGTTTGAAGAGTTAGACTGTATGATTGAAATTCGGCAAAAGTCTTCGAAAAAAAAAAGCCTATGGGTGCTTCCCATTGGCTTCTATTGCAATTCGGTAGGTTCAATCTGGAGATGTAGGCAGTTGAATAAAAGCAATTTCTGCGACTGGCGAATAGTCGAGAGCTCGAATATATATTTATTCGATCTGTTCAATGCGTCCGAATATTCTATATTTGATGGTTGAAAATCCTTAATTTGCATATTTGAATAGTCGCACAATTGAATTGAGACTATTCGCGCAAATATTCGAATCCTTCACACGAATTTAGTAAATCTGCCCCTTAGTATGATCTAGAGTGATATTCTGAAACAATTTGTAATTGGTTTTATTTTTTTTTTTATTTGTGGTTTTTAAGTTACTTAGCTTTTTATTCAGCAGCTCTCCAGTTTGCAATTACAAACTGATTGCTACCCCAGCAACCATGCATTGCTATGAATAAGAGATTGGGATATGAATAGGAGAGGGACTGAATAGAGATATGAGTAATAAAATGTAGCAATAACAATAAATTTGTAGCTTTATAAAGTGCTTGTTTTTTTTGAAAGCTTGAAAGAGTCAGAAGAGCATAGAAAATCATTATAAAACTATAGAAAATAAATAATGAAAACCAAAGTTAAAAATTGCTTTGAATTAGCCCTTCTATAACAGGCTAAAAGTTAAGGTGAACCACACCTTTAAGGAGGAACAATATTGGCAATCACTGTAGTGATAATGCTTCTACGACTTTGCCAGAATCTTTTTAAGAGCTGCATAAAAGCTTGAATGAATTTGGTTACATTAGAGAATCGTAGTAGAATATGATCATTTTATCTAAATTTATGCAATGCGAAAATGACCTTTCTTTGGGGATCACTAGCAGGTATTGATAAGGGTCAGTTTACTAAAGTGTGATAAATGCCTCACATAGTAACATACATAGTAAGTTAGGTTGAAAAAAGACACAAATCCATCAAGTTCAATTGCAATTAGAATGCCTTACATGCAATTAGAAGCAGGCTTATTTGTTATCAAGAGTTTCAGGAAAGTTATGGAACAGTTTTAAGCAAAATATCAAGACAAGTTAACCGATATTAATGTTCTCTGTACCATGTGGTACCTGAGTGAGTTGCAGGTATAGGAAACACAGAAAGTGCCCTAATTACAGGAAAGCCATCTCTCATAGACTCATTTGAAATCAAATAATTTCAGTTTGATAAAATTATTTTCTTTTTCTCTGTTGTGGTATGGGACCCGTTATCTGGAAACCGGTTATTTAGACAGTTCCGAATTACAGAAAAGCTGTCTCCCATAGACTCAATTATAATGATATAATCCAAAATTTTAAAAATGATTTCAATGTTCTCTGTAATAATAAAACAGTAGCTTGTATTTGATCCCAACTAAGATACAATGGATCCTTATTGGAAGCAACCCCAGCTTATTGGGTTTATTTAATGTTTACATGATTTTCTAGTAGAATTTAGGTATGAAGATCCAAACTACAGAAAGATTCATTATCTGAGCATTCTGTATAACAGATCCCATGCCTGTACAGACAAGTTGTTAATCAAGAGCTAAATTGTACATTTTTGCTCATGCTCGTGTTCATAAATGAGTCCTTTAATCCAACCATATTCATAATCAGGTATCTACCTCCCAAGAATAAAAATTCGATTGACCTGGAAACTGACACATGATGGATAATCATTAGTGATAGTAAAGCCACTGACTCACATACAGGGTTTTGGGACCTTACAAAATAAATCTCATGTAAGAAAGAAACATTTTTTGATTAATTTTTCCTCTTAAGGGACTGACACCTGCACCAGATGGCATTTCTTTTCATCTGCTCTTGTTTTTGTTTTTTTTTCTGCAAGGATTTAGGTCCCAGTTGTCAAGCCATAAGCACTGACCGTGAATGTTAAAACACACATGCAGCATTGCCAGTGGCACAAACACTTCTCATACTATCCTCTTATTGCAGTCAACATAATTCAGTTTAACCCTTTACCCTTTGTTGTTTTTAAAATGTCACAGTTACTCACCAAATGAAAAATAATTTTTCTAACATCTGTTGCAAACATAGCCACTGGCTTTCCCATGTCCTTGCTGCCGAAACAACTCAGAACTTTTTCTTTGAATAAAATTACTTTATATGCTGAAGGTGAAAAAACATGATGTGCTCAATGAAAGGTAAAATAAATCATTTTTAAAACATATTTACATTTTGTTTATGGTTTAAGATATTAAAGGGTAAAGAAAAGGGGGAGGGGGATTAATGGAAAACCCAACAGCCAGGTAGTGAAAATACTCTTCATGATAAAAAAAAAACTATAAAATCCTACATGTATAAAAACAGAAAAAAACTTGCTGCAACAAAAAAAAGTCATCAAAACGAAATTGTTGCCAAGATAAAAAAACACGACTTGACTTTAATGCATTTGGACAAAAGAGTTACTGAGACAAAAAAGTAATCAAGGTCACCACAAGAAAAAACGCAGTGAGTGAGAAAAAAGTGTCGCTAGCATAACAATACATTGTTTAAAATATTTTTTGCCATTTAGCAAATGTAATCACAGTTTTCCAAATTTTTTGGCAAAGGGAAATGGGACAGATTCATTTAATTACATTAGTAAATGCATATGGCACAAGACATATATGAGACATGTTTTCTGAAGGCCTTATGCTGGATGTTTTCACATAAAGGGCTTTTTGGCTCCTTTTAGTCCAACTCACCCTAACCAGGCTAGGTTCTTTTATGTGTTAGTAGATACATTTGTCAGCAGAAGCCACTGCAGCCTTATCCCCTACTGAGCATGCTCACTGTCTTCAAGCTTTGCCAACACACGAAAAAATAAAGTGATGAAAAATAATAGTAATAAAAAAAAATTAAATAAAGCGATAAAGAAATAACAGTTTGCATAAAGAAAGAAAATGTAATTTCCAACAGATCGTAATTTAAAAAAAAATATTTGAGATTCATTTGTAAATGTGTGTTTGCTAATTAGAACATAATCTGTTTGTTTATAGCTAATGCTATTGCCATAACAATGGGGCACTAGGCAGCAATAAAGCGTCTTTGGAAAATGTTATTATTTGTGGTGGGCTATTTGAAAATAATAGGTTTTGTGAAGGTCAGCTACCAGCTCCTCATACAGTGCTTTGCTGCAGACCCCTACCCCATGGACCAGTAAAGCTTTTTCAAATACATGATGACTGGTGTGTGTGCAGGTAATACATAAATCATGCCTGAAAGCAGTCTGGTATGCAATTTACTCTTTTGTAGCTTACAAAGATGAATATCATAAAAGAGAATATCCGTACTGATCATACCATAATGCAGTTCTCATAAAAATAGTTGGGGCTCTCTGGCTTTTCAATGCCATATGCCGTGTTATATTTTCACATTTGTAGTTTACTTGTACTTCTACATCTTTCTCACACTATTCAGATAAAGATATACATTCTTATGATATCATTTCTTCCTAGAGATTCATTGACCATTGTGCAGAATCAGCTATAACAGATGGAGAATTTTTTCATTTTGAGACTATGGCTACAAATCATAGACAAAAAGATCATGACCTAAAAGATAATAAGCAATACTATTTTATCTTAGGATTTTTTGCAAAGTCAAAGTGAGATGATTCATTTCCTTTAGTAACTCTATCCTATTTTTCTATGATTTCTGCAAGCAGGGGGGAAATATGTTGGCTACAGAGGCTGTTATTGTGGTGTTTATATAAATGGCCTGGATGTGTCACTGTGCACATTACTTGTACTATGCAGATACACAGGACTTTCTGTACAGCTTGAGAGAGAAAGTTCAAGTTACTGCAGTTGCGTAATGGCTGCATGGACCGCCTAATAAATCACTCTTATACCCTACTCATCCTCGGCTACCAAAACACAACAGTTATACAAATAGTCGGTAAAAGCAGGAAAAGAAAACATTGTGCAAACTACAGTTAGTTCTGGCACTCACAATAACTGCAGGTTTGGGATCTATTATGCAGAAACCTGCTATCCAGAAAGCTCAGAATTATGGATAGACTGTCTCTCATAGACTCCATTTTAACCAAATAATCCACATTTGTAAAAATGATTTCCTTTTTCTCTGTAATAATAATATCAGTTCCTTGTACTTGATCCAAACTACGATATAATTAATCCTTATTGGGGCTAAAATGAGCCTATTGGGTTTATTTGATGTTTACATGATTTTCTAGTAGACTTAAGGAATAAAGATCCAAATTAAAGATCTGTTATCCAGAAAAACCCAGGTCTGGGCCCATTCTGGCTAGCAGATCCCATACCTGTACAATTTTGGCCAAATGCAAGTAGAAAAATCTTTTATTGCACCATTACCACATCCACAAAAATGTCTGGCTTTTTGTGTACATAGTATTGGTAGAATAAAATATTGGGATGCACCAAATCCACTATTTTGGATTCGGTCGAATCCCCAAATACAATATGAAAAATCACATGATTTTTCAGATTAGGTTCGGCCAGGCACAAGGATTCGGGTGAATCAGAATCCTGCTGAAAATGGCTGAATAATACCGAACCGAATCCTGGATTGGGTGCATCCCTAATAAAATATTTTCTTCTCTGTCAGATAAAGTGATAGTTGGTATTTCTCAGGTAAAAGGGCAAGGAAAGTCTAAAACAGAATAAGGCTAGAAATGCTGTATTTTGTGTACTAAACATAAACATGAACTTACTGCACCACAAGCCTAATCAAACAAATGATTTATGTTTTCAAAGTTGGCCACAGGGGGCTGTCATCTTGTAACTAGTGATGGGCGAATTTATTCGCCAGGGGCGAATTCGCGGCGAATTGGTCAAAAACTACGCGTGACTCGTTTCGCGGCCGTTTCGCCCATCACTACTTGTAACTTTGTTATACATCTTTGCAAGACTAGACTACATACACATGCTCAGTGTGGTCTGGCTTCTTAGGGATCGTCATAAATGATCAAAAAACAAAGCTGCACAGTACACATTAGAGTATATTGGAGATAGATTTGTTTTTCATTAAAGAAAGTAAAAATGGGATATTATTTCTTTGCCTTTCCTTGCCCTTTAAAGGCCATTCATTTTTTGCAAAACACTATCTCTTCTCTGGCCTGGCTTTTTGTGGACATGTCATGTACTATTTATCTTCTTACCTCAGTAATCATTCTGTCAGGGTCAGATTTACTAATGGTCAAAGTGAAAATTCGAATTTCGAAGTCATTTTTTGGTACTTTGACGATCAAATAGGCCAAAACTCTATTCAAATTGTAAAAAATTCTAATCGAATTTTAAAATTCGACCATTCGAAAATTGAAATACTGTCTCTTTAAAAAATTTCAAATTCGACCCTTTGCCACCTTAAACCTGTTGAATTGCGATTGTAGCCTATGGGGGACCTCCTGGAACCTTTAAGGAGTGTGTTTGGAAATTTTTAATAATCAAATTTTCTTGCCCAAAATAGTTTGAATTGTTCAAATCGAATGATGCATTCGAATGATTTGAACAATTTTTGTTCGATCAAAAATGGACCTAATCGAAAATACACTTTAAAAAAAATTAGACGGTCGAAGTTTTTTAACTTCCAAATTCAACCATTAGTAAATCTGCCCCTCAGTGTCTCTTACAATGGAATAGCATCTTCTCCCCTACCTCTTTCTGTTGTGGTTCCTCAAGCTCTGTCCTGGGCCCTTTATTATTCTCCCTCTATACTTGCTCCCTCTGCAAACTAATTTACTCACATGGTTTCTGCTACCACCTCTATGCTGATGACACTCAGATCTATCTCTCATCTCCTGATCTCAATCCAGAACTCCTACCTCAGATCTCCTCCTGCCTGTCCACTATCTCTACTTGGATATCACAACGCTACCTTACGCTACCTCCAGTAACATCCCAGAAGTAGCCATCATAGCTAACAATTCCACTATCACCCCGTCTCCCCAGGCCCGGTGCCTAAGGGCTATCCTAGATTCTGCCCCACGGTCTGTCCGACTTTCTCCCAACATTTCTGCTTTTAAGAAATCTCTAAAAATGCACTTATTTAGAGAAGCCTACCCTCAATCTGATTAAAGGGGTGGTTCACCTTCAAGTTAACTTTTAGTACAGTATATTGTAGAAGGGCCAATTCTAAGAAACTTTTCAATTGGTCTTCATAATTTATTTTTCATAGTTTTTTTAATGATTTGCAATTTTCTTCTGTTTCTTTGCAGCTTTCAAATGGGGGTCACTGACACCATCTAAAAACAAATGCTCTGTAAGGCTACACATGTATTGTTATTGTTACTTTTTATTACTTATCATTCTATTCAGTCCATCTCCTATTCATATTCCAGTCTCTTATTCAAATCAATGCAGGGTTGCTAGGGTAATTTGTACCATAGAAACCAAATTGCGGACACTGCAAACTAGAGAGCTGCTGAATAAAAAACTAAATAACTAGAAAACCACAAACAATAAAAAATGAAAACCAATTGCAAATTGTCTCAGACTATCACTCTCTATATTATAGTAAAAGTTAACTCAAAGGTGACCAACCAGTTTAACTACAATCTGCAATACCACATCCAGTACCACATCTCTCACCCACTTAATTCTGATCTTGCTCACTCCTATGTGTATTATTCCCTTCTCTTGGAATCGCTTTGTGCACAGGGCCCTTTTGTACCGGTATTGGTTGTGATGTACAGTATGTAACTCCATATACTCTTTGTAATTTGTGTGATTTAGTTATATAAACACATTTACTATTAAAGCGCTGCAAAATATGATGGTGCTATATAAATACATGCTATTAATAATAATAATAATAATAATAACATTATTTTTCTACTCTGGCAGTTAAATGGTTATTTGATATTTCTCAGGTTAAAAGCCATACATTTTTTTTGCAAGACACTATCAAAATGTTCTTTTAAATTGTTGGCTGCAATTTATCTTAGAGCAAAATGAAATGAAAGCTACCGCCATTTAATGGCTGTCCAATGATCTTTGTGACATAAGGGTGCAATTACATTCCAGCTGGCACAATTTCTAGTGATTAGCCTTTACTGAGCAGTTCTTAGCAACCTCAACGGCAATGCCAAGAATTTAATGTGAGAAATGTAACTGATCTCTAAAAAAAAAAAAAAAATCAATGAATGGAACAGAGTATCTGGCAAGGTGTTTAATTAGAAAATATGTAATTTTAGTGGTCATGAATTATATGCATGCAATGAACATATTTCTATGTGTTGTTACTGTGCACATTAAATCAATATATAAAATACATACTGTAATTATTTTTTCTCAACAGAAAATGCTTTAAGGAGAATATTAAAGTCCTGACTTCAGAGTATGAAATATATACCAACATTACATTCTAAATTAAACTTGTCTTATTTTTTGTGATCATAGGATACGGTTCAACCAGAGTTTAAAGAGAAATGCCGTATGGAACAAACAACCTTGTCTCTTTAATCTGGTATTTATGACTTTTGGCTGACACAAATGGTTCTAAATGAAGGCACAACATTGTCATATGGGGATATTTCAAACATATATATATATTTTCAAATATAAGTTTCGAATTAGCAGCTGAAACTTCTTATTGCCACCAATGTGAGGATAGGGAGGACTAAATTATATTTATAAGCATATACTGAAGCATCCAGCAAGGCAATGGATCCAACATATTCTGAGAATTACAGGAGCCTGGTGTTGTTATGAAACTTAACAAAAATGTGTAAAGATGAGACCTTTATTGGCTAACTTTATTGGCTAATCACAGAAAGCAATCCGAAATTGCAGTGCCTTATTCAAGCTTATTATCATGTTAGTTAGGCAATAAATTACTAAATTAACTGAATGACAATTTTGTTAAGTCCCAGATAAAAAAATACTACCATCTAATGTGTTGATGGGTTTACATGATGCAACACCTTTAACATATTATAAATAAAATCAACCTATAGACCAAAAGTGAATAAGGAACACCAGATAGTTGCAAAGATGTTTAGCACTAGTGAAGACTAAGAACAATATAGGGGTCAATCATTGAGAACCCAGATGCAATTGCAAGAGTACTAAGGGGCCGATTTACGAAATTCACGTGAATTGATCGAAGTTCGATTGAATTCGATTGAATAACGATCATACACATTTTTCGGGAAATCGGATATGCAAATTTGGCCTCTTTGATCATCCACTATAGAATAGATTGAATAGATCGAATGATCGGATATTCGATAATTCGATCATTCGATGATCGAAGGAATCAAAATTTTAAAGTTATTCGACTGCCTACTTCACCAGATTGAACCTACCGAATTGTAATAGAAGCCTATGGGAAGCTCCCCATAGGATTCTGAGGCTAAGTCCTGCTCGAATACCATTTGTATGATCGGAGCGTTCGATCGTTCGAATCGTACGAATTTTTCGGACGCTCAAAGGAAATTTCACATTTTATTCGTGAAATCGAACGATCGGTATCCGGTCGTACAAAATTCAGCGAGAAATCATATTGCAAGCAAAATGATAGCCTAAAACAATTTGACAAGCATTCGATGGTTGAATGCTTATTGAATTTCGAATTTGGTCGAGCTAATTTTGGGGAATAATAGTAACTTTGCCCCTAAGGGTTACAAAAGTGTCCCACCTTAAAAAGCATTTTCTTTTTGTGCCCAAAAAGTCCTATACAAGGAGAGAGTGCCACTCTGATGGCCTCAAGTCAGCTCTGCCCTTACAGTCTGCCATAGGTTAGGTTCTGGCTTGTGCAACCTTTTCCTGTCCTCCTTTCTGGATCCAGAGCTGATGTCACAGGGTCCATGATTGTTAAGTTGCGGAGGGGGGAGATGACATTGTGGGGGCGGGGTGATGACATGGTGGTTGGCGATTGGGCAGTTGCCACACCATTTTAAGGGAATCCTAAAGGTAGTTTAGACCTGAGCGGCCCTCCCTAATTTAGGGGCTGGGTAGGGTGAAGGATGGTGGGTGTTTACATTTTGTGCCATGAACTGAGCCCTGAAACAATGTACTGTTCTATGGGGAGAGTTAGTGACCACATAGGGTTTAAAGGACAAAGAAAGTTTAATTGGTATATATCTTATAGCTGATGCCCATATGGTACAAGTCTCTTGTCTTGTACTTCTACTGTTGACCCATAGCATATTCTGTCCTGAACATCATGCTGGCAGGTCAGTGTCTGGAAGAACTGTAGTAGCTGTGTTGGACAACGTGCATTCACATTTAAGATTAAAAAGACACAAAGGGACAGATTTATCAAGGGTCAAATTTCGAGGTGATGGGAGTTTTTTTTTTTTTTAAAGCAGAAGTTATTTCTGCATCCGACTCATGCATGCAGGAAAAAAATAAGAACACAAATTTACAGTATTACTCATTCCTTTTCTTCTCTCCTTGAAATTCGGAATACATTCTTTAACTTCAAAGTTGCAGTATCTACAAATTGCTTTGAATTTATCTCAGTCTTCCTAAATTGTTTGGTAGAATTTAGACAGGCTACAAATCCACATCTGTATAACTGATATTGCTATATAACTTCAGATAGGAAGTTCCAGCTAATGAAGCTCAGGTTCTGTGTGAAAAGGTGTCAGGCAATTTAAAGGTTCGATTAATTGACTTATTCTAAATAATAATTATAGTTCTGAGCAACTGACACAGTGGCACAAAATGTTAATTAAACATCCATATAAAGTTGTAAAAATCCTGAATTCATTTTTCACATGACATCTTTTAGACTTCTCTCTATAAACCTATGAAAAAACTTTTACTGGTACCCTAACAACGGGGTATGGAACTAACTGTACTGTCACTGTATATTAGTTGTCTGATTTATCATCTCCAAAGGATCATGGTCAGGTAAAATGAATTGAGAACAGCTGAGTGACTTTCTGAACACACCTGTATTTTCTCATAATCATTTATACTTTTTCTGATCTGGTTTTAAAGAACCGAAACCCATAGCTGCCAATCAGCAGGTAGTATTTACTAGTCTTCCGCAAATCTCATTGGTTGCTCTGAGTCACCAGAGCACCTAGAATAAACTTTCTACCTGTTATTACATCACCCCCCTAAATCTATTGAGTCAAAAAGGCAAAAAAAAAACCAAAACATTTTACTAGAGAAGTAAATTAGTGTGATGGCAAGTCTTTATATGGGACAATGTACTGTACTTTATATTGTAAACTAGCTAATAATGTTTTTCGACTGGAGCATATTAGTTACTATACAGGTATTGGATCTGTTATCCAGAAACCTTTTATCCAGGTTATTACAGATAGTGATGGGTGATGGGTTTCGTGAAACAGCGGATCTGCAAAACGGCAAAGTTTGATGGCAGCATCAATTTTGGATGCTGGTGACAAAAGTTTCATCAATGACGTCAAAATTGTAGTCGCCAGTGTTAAAACTTTTGTCGCCGGCGTCAAACTTTTTCGCAACTTTATTCGTCTGCGGCAAATTTTTAAAACCTATTTCGTTTTTCTCTGTAATAATAAAACAGTACCTTATACTTGATACAAACTAAGATATAATTAATCCTTATTGGAAACAGAACCTGTCTATTGGGTTAATTTAATGTTTAATTTATTTTCTAATAGATTTAAAGTATGAAGATCCAAATTACAGAAAGATCCATATCCGGAAAACCTCTGTAATAAACTATGAAACTGCACAAATAATTTGCCACTGAAAAATTTGCGGTAACAAAACACGAGCTTAGCCAAAAACGTTGCCAAGACAAAAAAGTTGGCATAAGAAAAAACACCCATTGACTTTAATGACTTTGGAAAAAGTTGCAGAGCCAAAAAAAGTTGCTGCATAAAAACTACCCATTGACTTTTATACAAATTTTTCGCAGTTTCCGAAATTTTTTCATAATTTCGCATTGTTCTTTGAAACTGGACAGATTCGCTCATCACAGGAACTACTGCATCAACTAATTTTGACCCTACCAAATCACTTACAGTAATATAGACAGTAACATTTCAGTAACGTTTATGAAGCAAGAGCATGACTAAAGAGAGTCATAGGAGCAGATTTACTAAATTCACATGAAGAATTCGAATTTAAAATTTATTTTAATTTGATCATTATTTTTGATTGAATGAAAAAAAAAATAGTTTTTCCTATTCAATCGTTCGATCAATAGAATTGCGGTAAAATCCTTCAAATTCGATATTCGAATTCAAAGGATTTTACTTCACCCACTATTCCCATGGTTGAATATCAAATTTTTTTTAATTCGAAATTCGACCAATAGTAAATCTGCCCCATAGTGTATTTAACTTCCAGTGCTATTTCAAAATTAAAGGTAATGATTATTATGAATCTTGGATGCAAAATAGTTCATTCCACCACCTGCAATCATGTGTTAAACATCTCCTTCAATGTCATTGTTGACAGTTGATAGTTCCTGCCTTTGGAATGCAAAAAAAGCTGTGGTTCATGGTATACATCTGCTCCATGGGATGATTTAATAGGGAGAGGGGTTGCACTGATTTCAGTGCAGTGTGGAAAGCAGTGTAAAATTTGACTAGCACAATATATACCATTATAACAATCTCAGAATTGATAATTAAAACAGTCTCACTGTTTAGACCACAACATGCAAAGTGAAGCCTTCTGAAATCAGAAGGTATTTACATGTCTCATGCCATACA